>CM049816.1:41439474-41776284 GCA_027422435.1 Schizopygopsis pylzovi
GCAGTGACGTTGGTTTAAAAAAAAAAAAAACAATGGACCACCACCAGCAGATGACATTGCACCCCAAATCATAACATAACAGACTGTGGAAGCTTAACAATGGACTTCAAGCAACTTGGGCTATGAGCTTCTCCACCCTTCCTCCAGACTCTAGGACCTTGGTTTCCAAATGAAATACAAAACTTGCTCTCATCTGAAAAGAGGACTTTGGACCACTGGGCAACAGTTCAGTTCTTCTCCTTAGCCCAGGTAAGATGCCTCTGACGACAACTGTAGACAAATTATTTGGCACGTCTGTGTGTGGTGGCTCTTGATGCCTTGACCCCAGCCTCAGTCCATTCCTTGTGAAGTTCATCCAAATTTTTGAATCGATTTTGCTTGACAATCCTCTATAAGGCTGCGGTTCTTAACATGCTTGAATACAGCACTCTGTGAACAGCCAGCTTCTTTGTCAATTAATGTTTGTGGCTTACCCTTCTTGTGAAGGGTGTCAATGATTGTCTTCTGGACAACTGTCAGATCAACAGTCTTCCCCATGATTGTGTAGCCTAGTGACACCAAACTGAGATACCATTTTGAAGGTTCAGGAAACCTTTGCAGGTGTTTTGAGTTGATTAGCTGATTGGCATGTAACCATATTCTAATTTGTTGAGATAGTGAATTGGTGGGTTTTTGTTAAATGAGCCAAAATCATCACAATTAAAAGAACCAAAGACTTAAACTACTTCAGTCTGTTTGCATTGAATTTATTTAATACAGGAGTTTCACAATTTGAGTTGAATTACTGAAATAAATGAACTTTTTCACGACATTCAAATTTATTGAGATGCACCTGTATGTCAAAATGAACTGTTTGTTTGTAAAAGACTGAACAAAACTACAGGTTGGGACCTGTAATGATTTATCGGATGTTCCAGATGAACGGCGAGTAGAACATGCTGAAGGCATCATAAAAATGAAAACGTGTGATATACTTAACTCTCTATGCAGCTCAAAAGTCACTTGTAGACTGAAATTAAGTCTTTACTACATCTGAAACATGACTTTAAAACTTATTAACATACTTTTGGAAGAACTAGGCTTCTAATATTGTAAAGTTCAAGACAGAGATCAATGCAAACTTTGATAGTAATAGAACAGCAATAATGTGTCTGCTTTGGGGCAAAGAGACAGCTAAACCATACTGCGTTTTGGGGTACAGCATGTGTTGAAGCTGTACTCTACCAGTTAGTATCTATATCTAGCCATGGTGTTCATGTGGATTGAATTCTGGCTTACAACATTTTCAGTTCCTCCCTCTGGTCTCCATCATGTCCTCGCTCTTTTTACCTCAGGGGTCCAATCCGGCTCCTGCAAGACCACTGTCCAGCAGAGTTAACCCCAATTAAACCTACCTGAACTAGCTAATCAAGTTCTTACTAGGCAGACTAGAAACTTCCAGGCAGGTGTGTTGAGGCAAGTTAGAGCTAAACTCTGCAAACTCTCATCATACATTGACATACATTGAAATATTATTGTTAATGAAGATATACAGCATCTCAGACAGTGACAGAGGTTTAGCTATAACCATTACCAAATAAACCTGAAGAAGCTAATCAAGGTCTACTATGACTACTTAGCCGGACAGTGGATCACAGGGTCCAGAGTTGAGAAACTCTGTTTTAAAGACTAAACAGACAAGGGAGTTTAATGGTGCCGACGTTTTGTGCACAGAATTACTGTGTAAAGACATGCAAAATATAAATTTCCAGTCTTGTCAGAACATTATGACAATGTGGATCAGCCTATTCTGAGGCTTTTAAGACCTGATTTGGCTTAACAAAATGGAGAATGATTCTAAGTTATGGAAAACTATACATTGTGTGGCTAGCAGCCTCATCTCAGTTTGTGATTTTAACTCAAACCACTTTCTGTGACAGTTTAGACAGATTTGTTAATCCACACATCAGTTCGGGATATGCAATCTCATGGATATATTTTGATGTCATGTGCAAAAGCATGGTTAAAAAAAAAAAAGATAGTTCTGGCGGTCTGTCTGTCCTGTCCATGTATTTTTTTCTCCATTCCTCATTCACTCGATTCACTTCATCCCTTCACTCTCAGATATTTGCGGCTCTGTCTATTCACAAAAAGAGTAAGACGCTCATGTCTTTCTGTCTTCTTTTCTCATTTTCTCCCTTCACAACCACAAATTGCTGTCATTATATGACGCATTGCAGTGGTGATGGCTAACCAGAGTCTGGCCTGTGGAGAAAACCAAGACAAGCGAATTAAGAGCTGAGGGAAATTGAGGGCCTGTGTGTTGTGCATGGACCACCCAGATTCTCATAACTAGAGGGTGAGACCACAAGCAGGAGCGACTCTGTTCTGCCGACCGCATCTTGGTCCCTCACTTTCTGTCTATATTTAGATCTATTTGTTTCTCCTTTGTCTCCTTCTCAATTGCTCTTTCTGCTTCGTTTTCCTGGTCTCACACTCTTATCTTTGCAGTCGTATAAACTGAAGCCAAACCCATGAGACCCTATAAGTTAATTTTATCATGCACTTCACTTATATGCTATATAATTTAATGTGCTGAATCCATTTTTATGCTTATATATATATATACAACAACGAGAGGAACTTGTATTACGTAGGAGATTAAATAGGTTTCTTAGTTACATGTTTGGCGTATAGACACAAAAGAGACAATTTTTGATACACAGGTAGTATCAAGATTAGCTATATTTGGTCTTTGTTTTACTATCATAGGCCCTGGGGACATAGCAAATCTGCACTATTGAAATCGTGAACACACATTCCTACCAAAGTCGGAAACGTTTCCGTGAGTCTTGGCCCTACAGAGTCTGACTTATCTCAATGACTTCCTCCAAACTTTAATCTCTTCCTCTTAGGTTCCCCTCTTCCGTATTGCATTCCTCTCCATGAAGCAAAAATGGTTTTCATGCGGATTGCCCTTTATGTCAGTGGAGCGATGGTTATCGGTGCTGACCCAGGTCAAGCAGCACTGTAAACAGTACTGTGTTCAGAGACGGGCGGCTGAGTAGAGAGGAGCCACGCTGAAGCCAGACGATGGGACAAGCCCACTATCAGCCTCAGCATCAGGCTGCTGGCTCCAGACTGCTCCCTCTCAAACTCCTCTCAGACCTGGAGCCTCCTGCCCCCCATCTTACCGGGAGGGAATGGGTGTTGGTTTGGGTGTTGGCTTGTTTCTCCATGGCTGTACAACCTGATTTCCGGAAATGTTGGGACGTTTTTTTTTTATTTGAATACAATGAAAACTAAAATAATTTCAAATCACATTCACAATATTCACAATAGAATTGAACATTTTCAGAATTCGGGTTGTAGTATCCACAATGCATGAAGATAAGACTTCACATGTAGATGCTAAGGCTAACCTGTCACACTGCCCTTTGAGGAAAACTAGGAAAAGCACTTATGAAAAGCAATGCTAAAGTTCTTTTGCATGTTACAGTACAACCCAGGTTAATAAAAGTTAAGTTATGTAGATTGAATACAAATTCCAGATATATTCATGTTTTATTCTGTGACATAAAATACATGTTATACCCTAGCCGTGGTTTTTAAGCCTTGTCTTGAAAAGGTACTTCCTAACACGTGGCTAAATATGGCTACAATGCTTGCTGGGGACATACAACATCAACAGCCTTCAAAAAAGTATTCTAATATTTTGATACTTTTTGGATGCTGTTATAGATATATAAATTGGATTTGCCATACAGAACCAAGGAGCTTCATTGCTGACAAATGATAAAAGGCATTTGCAGATTTTCAATGGATTCGATGTAAACATCGTTGTGTTCTTTGTTTTAGTATTGTGTTACTATTTTTTTGTTAAAAGTAATCGAAAAGTGCATTAATAGAAATTGCAAGGATCTGAACAAAGAAAAGTAAAATGCTGACTTTTTAAGATTAGATTTGCAAAGCAGTTCATCAGCAGATACAAAACACGCACAACATGGCTGCTTAAATATTATGAAATATTAGCAGAAAAATTAATTCTCAGCTCTGTATCCATAATCTCCATGGTCAGACATCAGTTTTATTTTACTGGGGATAAGCAATAGGTCACTGGAGTTCATGTCAGGTCATGTTCATTATATCAGGATAGTATTTTACATTATGCAAAAAATATCAAAAGGAATTTTAATTCAGAAATTATAAAGCTGCTGATCAAAGAAGAGTTGCATTCAAGTCCAGTGTATGAACCGCTTGCTGGATCAAAGTTAATAGATTAAAAAAAATAAGCATCACATCATTGAGGTACATATTGCATAAAAATGTTGTGTTTATTGGCTTTATATGGTTATAACTTGAGTTTGAATATATATTTGGTTATATCCAAAGTTATATCCAAACTCAGGTTATAACGATATAAAGATTGGATAAAGCTTATTTTTTATTTAATTTTTTTGTTTGTGTTTTAGCATTTATATCTGTAAAATGCCTTGTCTCATATGATCCATTTTAAGTGCATTACTCTAAATATAATTTTTGCTTTATTTACCGTGGCGCTTTTTACAAAGCATGAAACAGACATTGCCATTAGAGCTTGTATTGAATCCAGAATATGACTTTTTTTATTCCACTGTTATCATTTAAGTATAAGTAAATCTGTAGTCTGAAAGCACTGAATGCGTACATAGTGAAATAATATGCGGTGAGAAGCAGACACATTCAGAGTATCACCAATTCTCTCTTTGAAGACTCAAAGGAAATGTGTTGACAGGGAGTCTGTTGAGGAGGACAGGGTGCAGTTTGATGTTGCTTACATGGCTGCCGGCTCAGTGTGTGTTTGGCTGCAGGCCAGGACGATGTTGTTAGAGAACAGCACTGAGTGAAAGATAGATGCCTGTAATTACTAAGGGCCAGTACATTGAGGAACCCGCAGAGTTCATATGAGAACAAAGTCTCTATTAGAACGTTTTGGTATTGCAGTATTACTATTACAGTATCAATTGATACAATATTATATTATAAAAAATAGCAGTTCAGACATTTATAGAATTTATAGAATGATTTCTGAAGGATCATGTGCAACTAAAGACTGGAGTATTGCCTGCTTGAAATTCGGCTTTGCTATCACAGGAGTAAATATATCAAGTATGTTGAAATGGAAAAAGAAATGACACTAAACTTTTGAATTGTTGTGTATGTCTCCAAATTTAAAACCTCCCAGCAACACTATTACAACAATCCTCTGGAAAACTGTCTACCTGGTCTCATGGCATTTACGTACCTGGATGCACTTTTTAGCGAGACACCACATACTTACCAATGACTACATATTACTGCAGTTTCCAAAAGAAACAAACACTAGAGGCAGTAAAACTCCAAATATTTTTCTCCTTTTCACACAAATGTACAGAGTTTTGATTAATAAAGGGTAATTTTCACACAATTACTTGAAGAATATCATGTTACGACTTCAAAACAATATAAAAAACTAGGAGATTTGAAAACTGATGCTTTTGAACGTTAGCATCGCACATATCCAGCCTTTTATCTATGTGTTTTCATAGACCATAAGCTTGTTCAGTAGCTTACGGAGTACAGAGACATACTTAGGAGGCAAGGACCTCCGGTTCAAATCCCGTGTAATCACGGTTTGACAAAACAGTGCAAATCTGCATATAAGGAAGTTGAAATGGCACGGTTGCATCAACAATACTTTTCAATCTTTTACGAACGCCACCAAAATCATTAGAGAATCAGCCTCTGCCTGTGTGCTGCCTATGACTTTCATTACTCAATTAGGATTGACAACATTAGTGTTGGTTCATAACCTCTGGATTAGTGGATGGCCCTTATCCCAGGATATTATGGTGACTGCACAGTTCATCAATGGCTTCTTCCACATTTCTTAGGCGGATAGGAAAACATGTTTTTGACAGCAACAATGAAGTGGAGAATTTAATAACTTGTGCCAATAGCGACAATAACACAGAAGTTATCCTTTTAATTGTCTAATTTTTGACATGTTCTAGTAAACTTTTGTGTAGAGTGCTAAATGGCTCCTTTTAACATTTCACACACTGTGCATTTGTTAACATAAAGGTTACTTGTGTAATTTTTCGATATTAAAATTCTCTCTCTTAATATGCACAGACAACTTTAAGTAAACTTTGATTTCTCAACAGTGTAGCACAGTAGTGGTGTGGAGCACATCAGAGTGCTGCTGTTTGTTTGAACATTTTAACTAAATTTCCACAACTACAGCTTAACCCAGGGATAGGCAACTTCGGTCCTGGAGTGACAAAGTGTCCTGCAGAGTTTAGCTCCAACCTTGAAAAAAAAAACCTCACCTGCCTGTAGCCCTAGTAATTCTGAAGACCTCAATTAGCTTGTTCGGGTGTGTTTGATTAGGGTTGGAGATAAACTATGCAAGACAGCGGCACTCCAAGGCCAACGTTGCCTATCACTGGCTTAACCAATGGCATATGTGTGGGGCGGGGGGCAATCTGTTTGCTAACCAATGGTAGATAGGTGGAGTATTTGTAAAACCTGTTTGAAAACAGTAATTAGGTGCTAAAAAGAATCGGTTCGACTTGAATGCTAGTGCATGCTGGTTTGATTTTTTTTCCAATGAATGCCATTAAAGTACTACAATGGCAATTTGAGAGCAGCCGGCTGACTCATCATGCACAGCTTCTATAAAGGCTCTGATGACTATACACTTTGTTTCACGATTTGCCGTATTCACAAATGACAAAGATGATGTGTGTTTTGTGAACTTTGGGAAGCAGAAAGTGTCCGACTGACTTTGGTAGTGTTTTGCGTGACAGTTTTTAACGTGTAAACTTTTCATGTATTTTGGCCGTTCATTTACATGGCAATGTGTTTTAAGGGACTGAAAACGCAAACTTTTAAAAACAGGTTTCAAAGTATTTGTTTTTTAAACACTACCATGTTTGTCTGTGTAAATGACAAACATGTGAATTTGTGAAAACTGTGATATCATGCGCAGCATAATATGTGTTCTTGTTGTGTTTCTTTACAAAGTGACATTGCTAACTACTGGCTTGGCATGCTTAATACAGCCTCTTTAGTCATTTTCGCGAATCCGTGTGAACAGGGATTGTTTTGACAGCTTCGTTGTCTGTACACAAAACCTTTTAAAAACGTTTATATTTATGTCTTTATTTACAACTCTTCCCTGAAGTGCAAACGGAAAATCTCACTGATCGGTTGCATCCAACAGCAGCCAAAGTCGTATTATTCTTGCCTTTGGTGCTGCTAGTGGCATAGAAATTCCACTATTTTTATCCAATCTGGCCAATAAAATGACCTTTGTTAGTGTAAACTTGTGTTGTCGTGTGGTTTGACTTAAAAAGTTAATGAATTAAATGTAAATGTCACCACATGGAAAAACTTTTCTTATGCACCTTACACATTTCTTACAGTGCACACTAGATCCTGAACGACACTTGATGCAGTTACTCAATGAAAGTCCAGCGTTAGCTAAAGATGCAGTGGCGTTGTGAACTAACACAATGTAGCTTCCACTGAAGACAAAGGAACAATTATGTTTCTTGGGAAAGAGGTGGCAGGCATGAGGTTTCATTCGCCCCACCTTTAAGATGTACATTGCCCTGGGACAGATGCTAGATGACAGGGTTATTACACCGACAATAGCTTTAGTAAGGGCGGAGGGAGAGACAAAGAGGAGAGTAAGCTTAGTCACAGTGATATTTCCTGTTCCTGTCAAAGGAATAAAGAGAGCTAAGGTGTCAGTGTCAATGTTTGCGCTCATGGTTTGAGATTTTAGAGTTGATACAAGGTGTTGATGGGAGGGCAGGAAGTGTGAGCTGATGATATGGTGGGACTTGTCCAGTCTGTACTTGTAGGAGTTGCTTTAGAATATGTTTTATTTATTGAAGTCGGTTTGTATATGAGCAAAGAAAATGTTTTCTCATGTGATTTGGAGACTCTCGGATTCTTTCTAGTAGCACCGCTCAAAGGTTTTGTGATCACTCCCACAGGGTAGGATGTGCACATTGCAGAGATTCCTCCTGTGCCATGGAAATCTGTCGGACCCCTGTCCTGTCATCAACCCCCATTCTCTCTCGCCACAAAGGGGGCATTGTGTTTAGTCCCAGACCCGAGCAGACTGTCCTCAAACCAATCATGTTTGGCAAAGTGAGCCTCATTAGAACAGAAGGATTAACAGGAAGATGAGAGCTGGAGTTGCTGACAAGATGATGTGTACAGGAACTCCTTTAAAACCTTCAATGAAAAGCGGTCTGATATGAATGCAATATGGACGTTATCACATGAAGCATCTTAAAATGTCTTCTCTTTAAAGCATCCATGCAGAAATTCACATTTTATCATTATCCATTCACCACCATGTTGTTCCAAATCGCATAACACGTTTTTTTTTTTTTTTTCATGCAGCTCAACTCAAGACATTTCAAGTTTTTGTTAGTATTAATAAGAATAATATATTTCTATATCTATTTCATTTGTAATATAAAATAATTATAATATATGTAATCAATCAATCAATAAAAACAGCATGAGTTTGGACAACATGAGTGAATAAATAATGACTCAATATTTTTTTGTGTGTAGAACTAAATATTTTCAAAAACAGTTCAGCAAACATTTTCATTTGTGGTTGAACTTTCATCATCCATCCTGGGTTTAATAGTTATATGGTAATTGAACACCATAGGGACAGTTTTTGAAGGATGTTTATGTAGCTCTTTTCCATACAATTAAATTCCATAATGACCATGTCTATTAAATGATTAAATACCCTAAACATACCCTTAAAATTATACTAATTCAAAACATTGTCTAAGTTCTTCTTCTTCTTCTTCTTCTTCTTCTTCTTCTTCTTCTTCTTCTTCTTCTTCTTCTTCTTCTTCTTCTTCTTCTTCTTCTTCTTCACTTCTTCTTCTTCTTCTTCTTTTCTTAATTCTTCTTCTTCTTTCATTCTATATATCATATTATCATATATATATATATATATAGATAAATATATACATAATTAATTACATTGCGAGTGAATAAATATAGACTCCATAAATAATTTTCAGGAGGTGATTTTAAATTTTCAGGCTATTGCTTTAAAGCGAGCAAGAAGGTACTTCCACTGGCAATTTAGCTGAACACATTCTTCTTCTTCTGTGGTTGCTTCTTCTTCTTCTTTTATCCACCATGTATAATCACAACAATAAATTTGTATTTGTATATGTTAAACATTCCTGGATTAGAATGTTATTTCTATATATATTAATATTCGATATGTATAGTTAACCATATATACATAATTAATTACATGACATGGCGAGTGCAATAAATATAGGCCATCTCCATAAATACCTCCTTTCAGGAGGTGCATTGTTAAACTTTTCAGGCTATTGCTTTAAAGCGAGCAAGAAGGTATTTCCACTGGCAATTTAGCTGAACACATTTTTCTTTGTGGTTGATTTTTTTTTTATTATCCAGCCTGGTTTTAATAGTTTTATAGACATCTTAACACCATCTCCTAGCTCTAAAAGTATTTCCTCAAATCTCTAAGCTCATTTGCCGGAGTATGGTATATCTCGAACCCAATAGACGACTTTGTTAGCATGCTTAGCATGACGTGGCAGGCCACAGTCAACATACAGCAAGGGCCCAGTTCTCCGTAAACTACCCTCCCACCATCAGATCTGTGGCCAAGTGTGGTGAGTAAAGCCTGCTCAAAGCTCTCTTCCAGCAGCAGCCAGATCCCCTGGCAGGCAGGTAATAAATAGTCCCAGCATTAATGGCACTTAATGCTTGCCCAAATCCCTGCTGTAGCATCAAAGAAGATAAGAGTCTCTGTGTTAATGTCACTCTATTGAAGGAAGGATTACACAGCAGAGAAAAGAAGAACGCAGTGATGAGTGTTACGGAAGGACTCTCAGACACAAAGGGATATAGTAAACGGTATGTTTAATAACTGCGATGAATGATGAGCAGGAGCTTGAGTCCAGCAATGTCAAAACGAGATCGGACACTTGACTGATGTGAGGTGTGTGCTTAAGTAGCGTGTCGTGATGAGGATCTGATGACGTGCAGGTGTGATTGATGAAAGCTTAGGTGAAATCAGGTGCGGGCATGTGATGACTGGGTTGGAAGACAGATGGATACGTGACATTACCTCCCCCTCCCGGAAGGTGTGTCCCGCGTCGTAGCAATAACACCGGGGAGGGAGGGTGGGCGTCCTGGAGGCAGATGCAGGACAGGGACACTGGGAAAGCCTCCAGGGCGGATCTGAGGCTCCGGTGACCACGGCGGAACAGGAGACTCGGGAGGCCAAGGCGGATACGGGGACTCGGGCGGCCATGGTGGATCAGGAGCCTCGGGTGGCCATGGCGGATACGGGGACTCGGGCAGCCATGGCGGATCAGGAGCCTCGGGTGACCGTGGTGGTATTATCCTTTGGGAAGGTCTAGCTAGAGAAGCCATAGTGGCCCTGACCAAAGTCCCATTCATGGTCACTATGGCTACCAGGACAACGGGTATATGGCCCCCCCAAAAAATCTTTTTGGGTGGATCGCCGGCTGGGGGGCACTCGGGAAGTGCGGATGCTTCGGGGCGCTCGAGAAGCGCAGACTCTCGGGGGAGTTCGGGAAGTGCGGACTCTGGGGACGCTCGTGAAGCACGGACTCTCGGGGGCGCTCGGGAAGCGCGTACTCTCGGGGGCGCTCGGGTAGCGCGGACTCTCGGGAAGCATGGATTCTCGGGGGCGCTCGGGAAGCGCGGACTCTCGGGGACGCTCGGGAAGCGCTGAACTGGACAGTGCCAGCGGGGACGAAGGTGAGCTGGAAGGAACCAGCGGAGGCAAAGGTGAGCTGGACGGGACCAGCGGAGGCAAAGGTGAGCTGGACGGGACCAGCGGAGGCAAAGGTGAGCTGGACGGATCCAGCGGAGGCAAAGGTGAGCTGGACGGGACCAGCGGAGGCAGAGTTGAGCTGGACGTGACCAACTCTTGGGGACGCTCTGGAAGCGCTGACTCTCGTGGGCGCTCGGGTAGTGCTGAATCTTGTGGGCACTCGGGTAGTGCTGAGTCTCGGGGGCGCTCTGGAAGCGCTGAACTGGACAGTGCTAGCGGAGATGAAGGTGAGCTGGACGGGACCAGCGGAGGCTCTGGAGAGCTGGACGGAGCAGGCACTGGAGGACGCTGGCGAGGAGCCGGCACTGGAGTGCGCTCGGGAGGAGCCGGCACTGGAGTGCGCTCGGAGGAGCCGGCACTGGAGTGCGCTCGGGAGGAGCCGGCACTGGAGTGCGCTCGGGAGGAGCAGGCACTGGAGGGCGCTCGGGTAGCGCGGAACTGGACGGAACCAGCGGGGACGAAGGTGAGCTGGACGGGACCAGCAGAGGCAAAGGTGAGCTGGACGGGACCAGCGGAGGCAAAGGTGAGCTGGATGGGACCAGCGGAGGCAAAGGTGAGCTGGACGGGACCAACTCTTGGGGGCGCTCGGGTGGCTCTGACTCTCGTGGGCGCTCAGGCGGCTCTGACTCTCGTGGGCGCTTTGTCGACTCTGACTCTCGTGGGCGCTCGGGCGGCTCTGACTCTCGTGTGTGCTCTGGAGAGCTGGACAGAACCAGCGGAGATGAAGATGAGCTGGGCAGGACCAACGGAGGAACTTGAGAGCACTTGCGAGGAGTCGGCACCGGAGGGCGCTGGCGAGGAGCAGGCACCGGAGGGTGCTGGCGAGTAGCAGGCACCGGAGGGCACTGGCGAGGAGTGGGAACCGGAGAGCGCTGTCGAAGAGCGGGCTCTGGAATCCACGGCGTCCCATCATATACCACCAATAACCCCAAAGGCACATGAGCCTCCATCTTGTTTGGTCCGATCTTCTGTTATGGAAGGACTCTCGGAGACAAAGGGAGATGATAAATGGTGATCTTTAATAACAGAAATGAATGATGAATAGGAAGCTTGAGTCCAGCAATGTCAAAACGAGATCGGACACTTGACTGAGGTGAGGTGTGTGCTTAAGTAGCGTGTCGTGATGAGGATCTGATGACGTGCAGGTGTGATTGATGAAGGCTTAGGTGAAATCAGGTGCGGGCGTGTGATGACTGGGTTGGAAGACAGACGGATACGTGACTGAGACAACGGCGAGCGGGAAGAAAAGCGGGAGATCACAGTTACACTTAGAGCCAATAAAGGCGGCGGGAGATGTGGGGGGAATGCGTTTTTGGTGGAGGACTGGGAGTGTTTGCGTGCAGAGGTCCTGGGATGGAGCAGGGGAATAAGACACTCGAAATGTCTTCATTAAAGGGAAAGTTCAGCCAAAAAGCATAATTCTGTCATAATTTACTCACCCATATGTCAATCCAAACCTGTACGACTTTCTTTGTTGGAACACAAAAGCGTAAAGACTATGCTGGTTGTGCTTTTCTGTAGAATAACAAGGGGTGTCACAATTGATATGTTAACAATGAAATATTATTATTATGTTCATACTACTCATATGATGATGTCGTAAATAACTCAGCACCAGTAACTAGCCGGTTGACTCTCCAACATAGTAGATGGCAGTATTGCACCTTAACGCTAGCTGCCATTTGTCGTATAATGTAAAAGAGGTGAAAAGGTCAAAAATGTAAAAAAGGACAGAGGTTACAGGCCAAAGCGAGACAACCTACCCACAGTCGAAAAGCATAGCTCTTTGCAAGTGTGGGAGTGTTTTGTTTTCTTTTAGATATTTTTTTTTATTTGAAAAGGCATAGAAAGACTGGTATTAGACATCAGTGTAAGAAAATTGTTAATTAATATGTAAGTTTTTATACACGTTTGGTCACAAACTGTCTCTGCCTCCTTACACACAGTTTAAGTGTGTTTGAATGGCCACAAACCAAGTTAAAGATGAATTTTGTGAATTTATTTAAAAATGTATATTGATATCATGCAACATTGGGATTGTGAATTATTTTGCCTATGATAATTGCGTAAACTATCTGATTATTTATTGAAGTATCATAGAAAGGCTCGAATGGCTTATTCTCTTATTTCAAGTCTTTAGGAGTCAACGGACAGCTTTGTGAGACAAACCGACTGAAATTCATTATTCACATGAATCATTCCAACTGGTTATGTGAATCAGAATCAAATCAACCAATGCATTAAAGATCAAAAGAATGATTGATTCACAAAAGTATGATTCATTCACAAATCTGCTACTTCTCTCATGAAATCAAGGAGAGATTTGCAATAGATGTTTTTTTGTAAATGACTTTACAATTTGGACTGTTCTCAGACAAATATAATAGGCATGACTTCAGAAGACTTGGAATATAATGCATAGTTTGTTTTTATGATGTTTTCATGGTGGATTTACATCAAAGTTTGAATTTTATTTAATTAAATTGTACTGGTATAAAACAAAACAAAAAAACAGAATTTTGTGTTCGGCGGAGAAAAAAACGTTAATTTTTATGCTGAGCTTTTTCTCTTAAATGAGGCAGCATAATTTCCATGCCCTTTTAGACCGAATGAAAACAAGGGAGATAAACCGATATGGAGATTGTTTGAAGGACACAGGCACTTTAAATAGAGTCCTCATGGAGAGCACTGGCGGAGGCTTAGGTGTCCACACACATTGTCTCATTTCAGAGAGCCGCAATGTGGCAACAGCGCAACTGGCAAGCGGTTCAGACAGAGTCCAGAAGTTCTTGCTTACCAAATTACAAATCAGTAAGAATCGCACATTAAATAGCAGATGAGATGCTTAAACTGTCATCTCGGATTCCAAAGACTTTGTTTTGTGGGTAAGATGATCTTTAAGAGTTCTTGAAAGAATCAGTGATGGAATTCTGTTATAATCCAGGTATTCTCATTAGATTTTGAGAACAATTGCAAACCTTCACTTAAACAACAAGATTAAAATGCCTATGCATTGACTAATGTTCAACAGAGGTGGATATAGAACACAAATCATGTATTGCAGATGGCCTAATACAATATTTTCAGCTTTACTTGAGTAAAAAAAAGTACATGATATTTACATATTTAAATATAAAAACAAATACTGATCAATGAAGCATGTTTCTTATTTATTCTATCCAGCACCAGTCAGACTAGTCATTAGTCAAATATTTAACATGTATTGATTGGAAAATAAGGAAACTTATTTTATTACCAAACCTTATTTTAAACCATCAAAACATTAAACTTAATTATTCTAAAAGATCAATGTAATTTACTGAAAATCCAGATGTGCAAACAAGTGAAATGACATACCATATAGCACATTAAAGATTATAATAAAACTACATTTGTGTAAATATGCAGTGACAAATAATTAGATGGGATAAAATGCATTAATGTTGACTGGATCATTGAATCAGGGAGTTGCTGACTCATAAACAGCTGCAATTGGATCAGTCTGATTCACGACTGAATCATTCTGTGTGATTTGTGAACTAATTCAACAGGTTGATTGAAAAAAAACAGCTTGTTCACAAATCGGACATCACTCTTCTTCAAAAATGAACTACAGTAAATCCTTTAATAAAGAAACTTTAAAGTAAATGTAAATTTACTTTAAAAAGTAAAGCATTGCAATATTGTTACTAAAAAAAGTAATATTGTTAAAAAAAGTAACTAATTGCGTTACTTTTAATGGAAAGTAATGCATTATATTACTTTTGTGATACGTTTTGTCACATGAGCTGGGCTTCCTTATTTGTTTTTAATAACAAACAAAAAAGTAACATTTTGACAACCGAAAAGGCCATTGCACCAAAAGTGAAATGAATAAGCCTCGGGCTAAAGGTAGTGCCTCTTTACCTCACTCATAAATTATCTCAACATGGGACAGAAGAGTCCCGTGTCAATTAATAAAGGGGTAAACAATGTAACTTCCGTTACTTTTTTTTTTTAAGTAACAGATTTTTCTTGTAAATTTAAAAGTAATGTGTTACTTTACTATTTACTTGAAAAAACTAATAATTACGTAACTCACATTACTTGTAATGCATTACCCCCAACACTGCTTGCAAAATAATAAAATGCAACTTGCAAAAATGCAAGTTGGCAAGATAATGTTGTCCACTGGTGGCTGGATGCTTCAAACCAATGCTACAAAGCCACTGCTATGTCAAAGACTGCTGGTTATTGTATTGCGTGAACAGACTTTTTGTGAATGTTTCTGTGTCTGTACGGAGGAAGTAGGACTATCAGTCCACTTCCTGTGAGTATTGTCCAATGGTGTGACCTTTGACTCATGCCTCTACTCCAAACGACGCCATCTTTTGTCTATATGCTAAAAGAGGCCGACGGAACAGAACAATGTCTGTTCTGCCTGTGTCCGTGTGGGAGGTACAGGGAATTATTGGATATAGAGAGCCTTCTTTTAAAGTGCATGTTGTGTAGGCTTACCCTCTGATGCTGGTGTTTGTATCACATTTGAATTTCTCTGAATTCAATTTTCTGTTGGTGCTTTATAAAAGTGCACAAAAACATCCTCTCGGGGCTTAATTGGCTTTTTGAGAACTTATTCACGAGGGCATTAGAGGAAATTCAACAAAGTGATGCTGAAACGACTGACAGTTATTAACTCAGATGGACTTAAAAAGTATGGTGTCGTAAAAAAAGAGTAGGCTAACGTCAATCTAGATCTCAAAATAGTCAGCAAGGCTTCAATGAAGATTATGATGAACAGGAATTCTAAGTTCAATCAGTGTGTGTGTGTGTGTGTGTGTGTGTGTGTTAAATCAAATGACATCCTAGCAATGCCCCGAGGGAAAGAGAAGTATAAAGCGCAGCTCCCATGACACATCCACAGACTAAACATCCAATTTAGCCATCCAGACATCTGACTCTCTCGCTCTGCTTCTTTTTAAACCATTAAGCATTTGTGGAATACGGAAAATAAAGGACGTCCAATGAGAATGCGTCTTTCTCTCCCTCATTCTTTCTGTCCTCATTTTCTTCCTCCCTGTTCTTTTTTATTTAGTGCTCGCCTTGTGTTTTTCTCTCAGGTGAAAGAGTGTCCTCTTGTTCATTGTGTGTGAGTGAATGGGAGGCCACTCAGAGCAACAAAAGACAGAATATGGAGCTCAGGAAGCTTGACAGAATGTAAAAGAAAAACATGTCTCTAGGAAAACAGAAGGAGGGGTAGTGAGTATTGTTTCCTCCTTCCTGTGTCATTGTGAATCTGTGAGGAGAATGCTAAGCCAGACAGCCTTTTTAAGACTTGAGGAAGGGCAAATATTGTTATTTTCTTTTCACCAAATATATCTCTGTTTTCCACTGTTTTACAACAGTTCGGGTCAGGGTATCATATGCCTTTCATTGTCGAGTTTGCCTCTGTCGATTACATAATTGACATACAAACCGTGTTCAAGAGTCTTTCTTTTTGGATCACTCTGCCAACATTTCCTGTTCAAATCCATTCTGGCACCTGCTTCAAAATACACATTTTAAATGATCAAAGCCTTTTAAGAAAGCACTCAAAATAATTCCTGTTCTCACTAGCATTTTCCTATATTTATCAGCTGATATTGACGGGAGCACGTGTCAGGATTTGCCTGGGAACACAGGGACTTTTGCGGCGAGGTAAAAGATTTAAAGGCATAGTTCAGCTGAAAATGCTATCAATATGTACTAAACCTCATGTCAGTTCAAACCCATATGCTGTTATTTGTTTGAGAAAAAGAAGGATTCTGAAGAATCTTCACGCATCTCTTTTAAACTGTTCAAAGTTGCCACATCTGTTGTTTCCAAAATTGAAAAAAGCACCATAAAGGTAGTTCACACAACTTGAGCGCCATATTCAAAGTCTCCCAAAGCCATGCAACAGCTTTGTGTGATGAACAAACTGAAAAGTAAGTATTTCAGTGGACTCTTAAAGTATTATCAAATGTATTCGTTCACTTCCAGAATAAAAAAAATCCTTATAACTAACTCACCCCCATGTTATCCAAGATGTTCATGTCTTTCTTTCTTTAGTCGAAAAGAAATGATGGATTTCGAGGGAAATATTCCAGGATTTTTCTCTATATAGTCAACTTCAATGGGAGCCAACAGGTTCAAAGGTCCAGATTTCAACACAGGAATAAGGGTCTTATCTATAGAAATGATCTGTCATTTTCTAATATATACACTGACCAAAATTATAAACGCAACACTTTTGTTTGTGCCCCATTTTTCATGAGCTTAACTCAAAAATCTAAGACTTGTTCTATGTACACACAGACCTATTTCTCTCAAAATTTTGTTCACAAATCTGTCTTAATATGTGTTAGTGAGCACTTATCCTTTGCCGAGATAATCCATCCACCTCACAGGTGTGGCATATCAAGATGTTGAGTAGACAGCATGATTATTGCACAGGTGTGCCGTAGGCTGGCCACAATAAAAGACCCCTCTAAAATGTGCAGTTTTACTGTATTGTGTGTGGGGAGGGGGCTCCGAAAACCAGTCAGTATGGGTGTGACCACCATTTGCCTCACGCAGTGCAACACAATCTCCTTCACATAGAGTTGATCAGGTTGTTGATTGTGGCCTGTGGAATGTTGGTCATCTTCAATGGCGGTGCGAAGTTGCTGGATATTGACAGGAACTGGAACATGCTGTCGTATACACCGATCCTGAGCATCCCAAACATGCTCAATGGGTGACATGTCCGGTGAGTATGCTGGCCATGCAAGAACTGGGATGTTTTCAGCTTCCAGGAATTGTGTACAGATTCTTGCAACATTTGGTCCGTGCATTATCATGCTGAAACATGAGGTGATGGTCGTCGATGAAGGGCACAACAATGGGCCTCAGGATCTCGTCACAGTACCTCTGTGCATTCAAAATGCCATCAATAAAATGCACCTGTTTTCATTGTCCATAACATATGCCTGCCTATACCATAACCTCACCGTCACCATGGGCCACTCGATCCACAATGTTGATATCAGCAAACCACTCACCCACACGACGCCATACACGCTGTCTGCCATCTCTGTTGTACAGTAAAAACCGGGATTCATCCATGAAGAGAACACCTCTCCAAAGTGCCAGATGCCATCGAATGTGAGCATTTGCACACTCAAGACGGTTACGACGACGAACTGCAGTCAGGTGGAGACCCCAATGAGGACGACGAGCATGCAGATGAACTTCCCTGAGACGGTTTCTGACAGTTTGTGCAGAAATGATTTGGTTATGCAACCGATTGTTGCAGCAGCTGTCCGAGTGGCTGGTCTCAGACGATCTTGGAGGTGAAGATGCTGGATGTGGAGGTCCTAGGCTGGTGTGGTTACACGTGGTCTGTGGTTGTGAGGCCGGTTGTATGTACTGCCAAATTCTCTGAAACGCCTTTGGAGACGGCTTTATGGTAGATAAATGAACATTCAATTCACGGGCAACAGCTCTGGTGGACATTCCTGCAGTCAGCATGCCAACATCTGTGGCATTGTGCTGTATGTGTGCCAGCCTAAGGATATGCCACAGCTGTGAGGTGGATGGATTATCTCGGCAAAGGAGAAGTGCTCACTAACACAGATTTAGACAGATTTGTGAATAATATTTGAGAGAAATAGGCCTTTTGTGTACATAGTCTTAGATCTTTGAGTTCAGCTCATGAAAAATGGGGGAAAAAACTAAACTGTTGCATTTATAATTTTGGTCAGTGTATATATATGTACTTTTTAACCACAAATGCCTGTCTTCAACTAGTTTTTACACGTTTTAGTCAACCTGGTCTCATAAAAATTCATACCTCTGTGCACTTTTTAGCGAGACCGTTTTTACATACCTTATTGCACGTTTTGCCGCAGTTTCAAAGAGAAATGTCCACTGAGTGGCACTAAAACACAAGTTCAATATGTGAACCCTGGCACATTTTTATTATGTTTATATAGGCATTTATTGCTGTGTATTTATTAAGTTGCTTCAGGAAAATATTGCGGCGGTTCAGAATTCAAATATTCAGGGACCGTTGCTAAAAATATGCCCTACACCAAACCCAACCCTAAACATACCCGATAGTGTTAGTTGACAAATACAAAACTGATATTAAAATGCATTTGTTTTAACTTCCTTTTTATGCAGATTTGAACTGTTTTGTCAAACCATAGTTACACGGGATTCGAACTGGAGCTCCCCGCTTCTCAAGTACGTCTCTGTACTCCGTGATCTACCGAACAAATCTACTATCTTTGAAAACCCTAACATATGAATCTGGATATGTGCGGTGCTAACGTTCAAAAGCATCAGTTTTCAAATCTCCCAGCATATTAATATTGTTTTGTAGTCATAACTTGATATTCTTAATGTAGTTGATATTCTAAAAGTAAATGACGTTTTTTTTATCGTAACTCTGTAAATTTGTGTGAAAAGGAATAAAAGGTGTCGGAGTTTTACTGCCTCTAGTGTTCATTTATTTTGGAAACTGCAGTAAAATGTACTTAATTGTACGAATTTCGTGTCTCGATAAAAAGTGCACCCAGATACATAATACATGCCATGAGACCAGGTAGGTTTTAGTTCAGTCGTGGCCATGTTGTACGAAATCATTGTAATTTTTATTTATGTAATGCAGGTCTCTGTATAACTCATGAAATGTATGGAAAATAGCTGCATGAAGTTTCTTCAAAATACTTTTTGTTCAACATAGAGAGGAGTGAGAATATCACACAAGTTTGGCCTGACATGGGCTGAGTAAATTATTTAAAGAAGGGATTGGCAAGAAGAAAAAAGTACAGGAGAAGATAAAGCCACAACCTGCGTAAGGAGAAATGAAAGCGAGCGAGTGTATGAGAAAGACAGATATGTCTGGAGGGCCTACTTTTCTCTTTTGGGTTTAACCGAAGAACAGCGGGAATAGAGCAGCCATGTTAACGACTGAGAGCTGTTGAATGGGATCCAACGCTTTGAAGAGGACGGCAGCACCTGAGGACGGCCTGTTTGACTTGTGGCTTTCCACCAGTGGCTCAGAATTCACAGGACTGTGTAATGTTTACCCAAACATGTCAGCTTTTAAGGTTGGAGGGTGACAAAGGGGAGGATTAGGTCTGCTAGCCCGGAGGAGGACGAGAGTATGAATGGAGCAGAAAATGCTGAACGACAGATAGACAGAGATATACTGCGGAGATGTAGTAGCTCGGTGGGTGGGACTGGATAGAAGTGGTCAGGAAGAGAAAGAGGTCAAACAGTTTGGAGATGTCGGGGACCACCGGAAAAACATAATTTACATCCTCTGTACATCCTTCATTAAAACCGTTGAGTGAATAGAGAGTAATTATAAAAATTTTCACCAGCAAATGTCTTCTCTCTTTTGCAAATTATGTAATTGAAGGTGTGCATGTTTCTGCACCCTTCTATGCTATTTTGTAGCATAAATAGTGTCTACTCATAATTCATAAATGTGTGGATAGTGGCACAAATGCATAGTTTACATCATTTGGGTTGTGAACTCAAGTCGCCCTACACTCTCAAACTATATTGTTTGTATTGCAAAAATTTGAATACACTACACTATGTATGCTTACAATTAGAGACTTCGAGTCAGTTTTTATATATTTTTCTATTGTAAATTATTTGATCATGCCATTCACAATGTTTAAAAATGATGACCGAATATGTGGGTGCTCACTGTTGTATTTGTGGGAACACAAGTTTGTATCATGATTAAAATTAAGTGAAAATAAATTTAATGAAATAAAATAAAATATAAATAAAAAACCTTATCCATTAGGTTAAATAAGGTATTAACTAAATATTAACAATACAGTTATGAAATAAATGCCTTGAAGTGAGATAAATAAAATTTAAAACAAAAAAGAGATGTGGTTAATGCAAAAATAAATAAATAAAATGACCATTGTTCATGAAGTTATTGGTCATGAAATTATTAAAATAATTTCTAAATAAAATAGGACACTTTGTTAACACTTAGTACACATTAGGTTGTTAAAATCGAAAATGAATTAAATAATAAAAATACACCTTGGCCATGAAGTGAGAGAACCTAAAAAACAAATATAAAAATTAAATAAATGTGATTAGAAATGTAATAAAATGTAAGCATTGCTCATTGAAAAGTTGAGAAAAGTAAAAAAAAAAAATAGACCTTGGTCAAGAAGCTATAAAAACAAATAACATTAAAATAGGTGTTACATAAATGTGATAGAATAATCTAAACACTTAAAATAACCATTGCTTATAAAGTGAGAGAAGTTACAAATAAAAAATAAAATAAATTAGATACAAATGTAACAAATTGTAATACAATAATCCAATACAAATCTAATAGCAAACAATATTGGTCAGTAGGTGGGAGATATAACAAAACAAATCCTTAAAATAACCATTGAAGTGAAGTGAATGAAGTAAAAGGAGTTAAACAGCAAACTAAATACACATATTTACAAAAGTACTAAAATAAGATGTAATAAAATTCCAATCCCTGGCCATGAAGCAAAAGCGATGTGCTGAAGAGAGAGATGTGATTGTGCATTTAGGCATGGAGTATTGTGACCATTGTACAAAGAGGAACCCCTATCCCCGTTCTGTCTTTTAAAGGGCAACTATGATTTTTGCCTTATCACACGTTATATTGTGAAGCTTTAACTTCAATCACTCCCTCCTCTCCGGGGTGGTCTCGTCTGAAGCTGGTGTAAAGAGACTTTGAGAAGCTTTGGCCCCTGACCTACAACAGGAAAGTGTTTGCGAGTTAGTGAGCGTCCATGGAAGAGAGACAAAAAACAGGAAGCGTGCCAACAAAGCTCAGATTGTTCCAGTAGTGCTGATAAATGGACGGCTGTCATCAAGAGGCTGAGAAAGACAGAGAATATCTCTAATGAACACTCGTGTAACACTCGCACGGGCCTTATCATCAAACAAAGCGACACAAGCGTATCGGACTGCTGTCCTTTGTGTACGATGTGGGAATTGTTCGCAGGTTACAGGAAACAATTTCTGAGCAAAGTTTAAGACTGTTGTTTTGGGTACCCGGGTCTGTCTGATATGCCATTACGTCAACTTGGAGTGAATGATGAATTGAAGCATGGCTCCGACCTCCACACTTTTTTCACCCGAAAAGGGCTTGAGGTTTCTCACCATGGAGACTATATCAACTTCTCCCAAACAGCCTCCTAATCTATGCATCTGTCTCACCCCCTTTTCCCCCTTTCTTCTTTAAAAAAACTATTATTATGCTCCTCGGTAGGAATTTTGCATTTGTCAAATAAAGTTCCCAGAAGTTTCCTTGCTGTTTGCAGTGGACTCGCCCCAAAGGTTTTTACTAATGTGGTAGGTCTGACTCAGAGATCCAATTCATCATCATCATCATCATCTTTGTCAACTTCTGACACACCTTAATGTTTTTTGAAGCTGGAAAGTGCTGAGCGCTCTTGTGATTTTGAAGTTTTCATTTTTACTTCGGCTTCAGCAGTAGAGAGGATATTTTCTCACACTGATTCTAGGCAAACTTTACGGTAAATGGTGTTATTGTAAAGAGAAAAGCGTGCCATGCTTTTGATGATGAGCTGGCGTGAGGCGGGCAAGATTAAAGCATACCTGTGCCAGGGTTTGGCGGAAGGAGCAAGCCCTCAAGAGCCACTTCAAAGATGGCTATTACACAGTCTCCTCTCTGTTGCTGTGCCTCGACACGACCGGCAGAGCAGTCTAGTCATGTCCTCAGCACTGGATTTCTTCAACAGCCCTGCTTTTGTCCACGACTTAGAACATATACTGTGTTAAATACACACACATACATACAGTATATTTAAATTCGAAATATATTTAGAATTTTCTATTTGAAATTCTATTTTTTATAAAATTATATTTCTATTCTATTTTTCAATAAAACAATTTAAAATGTATTTGAAACAGGATACTTTGAATTAACTTCTTAAATATTTTTTTAAAAAGGAAAAAAAAAACATTAGGCATTAAGTAAAAAAACTAAACAAAATAAAATACTGAATAATATTAATTAACTGCATGTGTTCCTGTGGCTCAGTGGTACAACATTGCGTTAGCAGCGCAAAAGGTTGTGGGTTCAATTCCCAGGGAACACACATACTGACAAAAAATGTATAGCCTGAATGCACTGTAAGTCGCTTTGGATAAAAGCATCTGCTAATGGCATGCACTTACTATTGGATTGGGGTTTGGTTTAGGGTTTGTTGCATGTAATTATGCATCATCCTACAGTAAGTAAGTGTGAAAAAAAGGGTTATAACGTTTCTTTGGGACTTAATGCAAAAAAAACCTGTTAAAATAGTAAAATATGTAATGTAAACTAAATACAAAACTAATTTATACTTATTTCTGACTTATACTTTAATATATGCTTAGTCTTTTTTTCACATATTGAAAAGTAGTGGAAATATTACATTTACAAGAACTAGGAACATGCAAGAAGATATGTAAAAAGTCTTTCTTTTCATAATATTTGGTATGCTCATGTATCATTGATGCAAATTCAGTATATATATCAGAAAAATAAACATTATAAATGCATATTTTATTAAATTAATTATAGTTATTTAAATGTACTATTCAAGTATTACTGTACGACCAAAAATATACACTCCTTATACTCATTGTTTAACATTTTTAATTTCCCGAGAGCATACAAAAACATGTTGGCTAGTACAAACTATAATTTCTCTGTAAATGATAAACATCTAAAACATTTACAGGGTAAACGCCAGACTATGCTGGTAGAGTCAACACATGCTGTCTTTCTCTCTAGCCGGGCTTATGTCATACGTCCTTAGAGGGCTAAAAATGCTTTAGTAACCTACACTTCTCCTCTGACCAGAGCGTTAAAGTCATGAAAACATGGCAGGGGGACACAGGTGGTCCTATTTCACTTAATCATCTACTATATAAAGGAGTCATTCTACAGTTGCAGTGGCATATGCTGTCAGTTGCTTTTAGATGGCAAAAACTCAAACTGTAATGTACACAATTTCTATACAGTGGAAATGAATTTTAATCAACTTGCACTGCAAGTGATGCAAGTAACCTCCATAAATAATTACAAAGAAAAGACAACACTGAAAAACACATAATTAAATGTGAAATTTTGAAGTAGAATGTCTGAAAATCTATTTTCTTGCAAACTATTTAATTTTATTTAGTTTATTTATTTATTTTTTGAGGGGGGGGGGGTTGCTATGTAGTCATATATTAATGCATTTCCTCACCATATAAGTGCATTTTTTACCACCGCAGCTGTAAAATCAAGTTGAAGACAAAAGTCAGAATAACATGTAAATGTATGATGAAGGGGAAGAGCCAGCAGAGAGAGGTAGCAGCTGTTTGAAACTAGTAAAGTCTTCATTGCATGTGTTGACGTTTATGAGTATCATATTTCTGATGGCCGTGCATCAAAACCCCTGCATGTGCAAACGCTGGGGGGTGAGATTGCGACACAGCCTCAATATATACCATCTCCCACGGGGTGTACTGAAGGGGGGACGGGACTGTCATGAACAAACGTGCCGCATTTCCTGAACACACTTACTAATAATTGAAATAATCTTCAGGATCCATGTGTTCAACGCCTAAACAAGGTTGCCAGATATTTCATTAAGGTTCAAAGCATTTTGCGTATGACCTCTTATGAACCGGTCACATCTGCCTTTCTTCAATTAAAATAAGAAAATAAAAAACAATAAAGAAAATCAATATTTTCTTGATTGCAGTGGTTGCAATATTAAACTGCATGTGCCGTGTAAAGAACTTGGGTTTCTCCATAAAGACAGCAGGAGATTGGTTACACTTCTTAATGACTTAAATCAACATTGCCCATTTGGCTGAAAACAAAAGTCGTTTTCAAGAATTGTAATTATTGCAATAAAAAAGCAGCATGTGTTAGTTCAGTGTGGAAAGAACTAAGGATTACCACATGAGGGAGTGGGTTTATATTGAAAGATACTGTCAACAACAGGGTTATTTCATACAGTGAAACTGAAGACATAAGATCCTGAGTGAACGAAGAATTACCTAAAATAAAATAAACCCAAAACAAATGATAATTTTTAAGTAATTCTGATTCCAGTCTTATCTTTTTAAGACACCCCACCTGCAGATGGCGATAAAGTTTGTGATGCAAGTAAGGTTGTCGATTAATATTTAAGTTCATCTACATGGCAGTCTCTAATAATAAAACATCGCTAGGTGATTTGTCCAGTCAGACTAATGTGTAAGAAACGGCAGACGAACTGAATGAATATCCACATCCACTCTCTGACAGTAGGTGGCGCATTTAGAGAAGTAGAAACACACACACATACACACACACACACACACACACACACACACACACACACACACACACACACAGACACACACACACAAAAGCTCAGCAGAACTTGGATTCTTAACACCAAATACAAGAGCACTGAGACAGGAGGCTGCATCTGAAAGTTAAGACAGCTTGTTGCCTCGCCAATGCATTCGTTTTTTTTTTTTTTACATGTTATGTGAGGGTCCGTATACAGTGTGAGTGACGCAAATATCATCACCAGAATAGTACGCGCACCATTTGATTTTTGTAACCGTGCATATTTTGTATTGACAGGTTGCACATGTGCATCGACTTGGTTTTCCACTAATCGGTTGTTCCACAAGATGGCAACACTGGCCCGGGCCACTGGTTCACAGTAGAAAACAAAACTAAAGAGATGGAACAACAACAAAAAGGCAGACAGGCGGTCATTTTGACAAGTGCTTGTGTGAGGGCGTTATGAGATAGCAGCAAATTTAGTTTAAAGAGTACAAACGACATTTTTGTTTGCCATAACTTCTGGTAAAAAATAGTGCAGATGCTGGACAAAGATGATGCTTTCTAAAGCGCATATGTCAACTGCCTGCATTCGCGCACGCTATCAAATAGAGTGTATTTTGAAAGGCTGTGTGTTCATCTGCATGCATATGCTAGCGTAGAGTACACTCAAAAAAATGATTTTTGCTCTTTGTTCAATTTCATTAATTAAAATGAGCTCATACAACATAACTCTTGGTAAAAATGGTCCCAACTTAATTTTATTAAATATAAACAATGTAATTTAAAAACAATTAGGTTTACACGTTTTTTTTTAATTGAGTCAACAAGAATATTTTTTGTTCGATTTTACTTGTGTAACTAGGAAGTGGATTTCCCTTCCCATCATGCTTTGCACAAGGCTGGATAAGGAGAGTAAATCTTGAAATAAAATGTTATTTTAGGCATTTTTTATTTAGATGATAAAATTGGGAGACTTGTTAATGTTTAATGTTCTTTTATGTTTGTATTTAAAAGAGTTTCTGGTATGTTAGTGTTTTGGGGGGTTACCATTGTGGTAAAGTGTAGAGCATGTGCTTGGGTTGAGGACCAGCTAACATGACACAAAGTTGTTTTATTAACAAAGAAACAATTATGGGCATGCCATGATGTGACAATATAATCATATGCTATGCCTAACAAATTGGCTAATGCCTAAAGTTAAGTAAATCCAACAAATAATGTAATATTGAGTGTAGAAACCATTTATAATCTAGTTAAATGTTTTAGCAAGCATAAAAACATCACTTCATCAATGTATCAATTTAATTAAAACTATATTTGATCAAATTGAGTTGGCCCAACTCAATTACAATTCATCCAATGAATTATTTTTTTGAGTGTAGGCTACTGATGTTAAAATCACAATGTAGCGGCTGAATTGCAACTATTACATATATAATTTGCCTATTTACATTGTCTATTTTGTATGTATAGACCTAATTTATCTGTTGTATGTTTCTTTATTTGCTTATCATATTTTATATTTTACTGTGCCCTGCTGTTGTTTTGTGCACAGGCATGGCATGGCAAAACTTTATCTAGTAGGAATGACCCAATTTTTTTTGTAGTCTTCACTGAAGGAATTTAAGTTTATACAACAAGATTACAACAACTCATTTCAAACAAATTAGATTTTGGTGGAAAAATGTAATTAAATTTCGTGGAAAAGTTTACTCTAATTTTTTTAAGTTCGTTCAACAACTTTTTTTTTTGAGTGTATGCGTAAAAATACAAACAAACTAATATTTATTTTGGGCTTTATGGTCACATTAGTGAAATTACAGTGAAATTTCACCAGAAAAAGGCCCATTGTCTCTTCTCAGTTCGAATTCCTGTGACCATCTTGAATGCGAGTGAAACATAGGTGGGGAGGTTTTTGTCCTCACGCAAAACTCCTGATTCATATTGAAATTACTGGATTTCAATGCAAAATTTCACAGAGCAATGTGGCTGCACTTTTCTCAGGCAATGCACAACGCCTCTTGATTTTAGACAGACTTTTGAGGCAGCATAACAGTTTAATAATCTACAGCAAAACAGAGTTATAATTAAACAAATATTGAATTAGGTCTACTACAATACTAATTTCTCACTAAAAATGATATAAAAGTGGAAAAACCTGTTTACACACACTATCAAACTGACCATCAAATTCTGTTGAATTGATGGCACAGAAATGTTCATATCGGTATGAACAGGTGTAATAACAACTTTTCATTCAAATTGAAATACTTAGCGCACTGAATTTCCAGACTGTGTGAAGAGGCGTTTACACATTGCTAAACTAGCTAGCTTCTAACTAGCTAGAAAACTGTGCAAAGTAGAGCTCTTGGGAGACATCGACTGAAGGAGATTTTCGGAACTAAATATTTGCCATTCACACAAAGAAAAATGAACAAGCATATGCTTCAGTTTCATAATCTTCTGCTTTAAATGTTTGAGCTCTTTAAAGCAGGACGGATTCTAACTGGCTGCAAGGCTGGGCGATAAACCGAAAATGTGAAATCTCGATACATCTTTCAAAATTATGATGATAATCGATTTACGTATGTAGCAGTATATTTGCTTTTTCATATTTCTGGGGACCAATTCATCATCCAGTCCCATGTCTCCTTCCACACCTGTGCTTGTTAAGAGCACAAGCTACTCTGTGTGCTACTCGTGTGATATAAAGGAGTGAAATTGCCTATATGTGCCATCATTTGCACATTAATCAATTTTCAACAATATTTGATAGTAATATTCTGTAATTTTAATATTGTTAATACTCTATACATTGTCCTGGCCTAATTGGCTGTTTGTGTTTTTTATCATACACCACCTGTAAAAAAAATGTTGTGAAAGTTATTGCAATGATTTTGTTTCTCTGTGCTAGCATCATTATATTTTTTAGTGTGGACTCCGCTAGTTTTTAAAATGTTGAATTATTTTTTACAATCTTATCATTCTTGGTGTGAACAGGCTTTATTGATATTTATTTTAGTGCACAGATTCTGCTGATATTTTTCATGTTTTTGCTAGGTGTGAGACGTGTTTCACATAGCTATAAATCTTTTTTATGATAAAGATTCAATATTCCGTTAGCCCTGTGTAGCTGCTGTAAGCTAGTCGTCGACACCTCAATGGCAAACGCTCATTAAGCCATAAATACCAGCTAATGTGTGCGATATTGGGAGTAGTTCAAAACCCAAATATTCCCTCCAGTTTAACAGGTTTGTGTTGACTGCATTCCATGCCACCATGCCAGTGGAAAACTCAATCTGTTTCTTTTTCTGAGTGAAGTTTTCCAGGCCCCATCTACAGCAAATTAGCTTTTCACCTTGTCATGGTTGACACGCTTACAAAACAAATAAATAGCCAAGTATCAAAGTCTCTGTGATGAATATTTTCAGACTTTTCAGTTTATCTTCTCGAGCCTGGTGGTCTACGGTTATGAGAAGCTGCCCTTTTGGCTGTTCCAGACCTCCAGGGATAACAAATGAAGTAATGTTGCAGTTTGGTTGCATCAATGTCGACTCAACATTGACTAAATAAAAACCTTGCTAAAAATGTTGAAGTTCAGATTTTCAAGGACTTTTCTGTAAAACCACTTTAGCCCATTCCCAATTCATCTGAGCTCTAGACTAACACTGCAGCACTGTTACACTTCTGGAGTGACACAGCCATCAGTTTGAATAATTTATTACACCTGTAGGTTGTGTAACACCACTGAGATCCATCAGGCTGTATCCGAAGCTGGAAAACGCTGCCTTCGCAAACGCAGCTGTCTATGGTATCCCTCAATCTTGTGTGTGCGGTTGGTGGAAAGAATAATAACGGTGCCTGAATTTCTAATAAGAAATAAGCACTGTAGTTACTGAATATTTGCTTGGTTATGTCTAGAGTGCATGTGAATGTATTCTAGTTTGTCAGACATACAACTAATGTATTAATATGCTAAATCTAGGGGTAGATAATGTACTGGCCAAGTGACAAGCTAAAATAGGATGTCAAAGGAAGCAGATGGAAGAAAAAAGATGAATAACTGTAAAATATATACTAGAATATATGGTCCGTTAAGATTACACAGCTACTTTTAAACAGACATTGATGTATTTTTAACTAAAACTATTAAGAAATGTTTTTGGTTATTAAATAAAGCTGAAATAATTTAAATTAAATATTAGATGAAAAATGAAAATATTAAACTGTTGTCTTGTCAGCAAATTATTTTTTTTAAATGAAGTACTAAAATGACTAAAACTGAAATATAAATTAATTAAAGCTATGTAATTTAGAAAGCACATAGAACAAGTGCTGATCAACAACCAAACAAAAAAATAAACAAACAAATAAATAAATACAGATTCAAACAAACACAAAAAAACAAGGTGTTATATGTTACAACTAAAAGAAAATACGTTTTATGGGAATATTTAATGCATTAACTTATGTTTACTAACAATGAGCAATATATTTGGTGGACATATATATATATATATATATATATATATTAGAGGTGGGCATAGATTAATTTTTTTAATCTAGATTAATCTAGATTAATTTTGGAATTAATCTAGATTAATCTAGATTAAAATGGCTCATTTGAATTCTGCCGAAGGCATTCAGAATATGTGTGCTACCCACATAATGACTAAAAGTAGGTCTTTGAGAACGGGTTTCTCAAGCCAGGTGGCGCATTAGACCAGGGGCTCATCTCCTGTTTCCAAAATGCATCACAAACTTTAATCTCTTCCCGTCCCAATCCCACGAAAAAACTGGAGGAAAATCCCGTTCCACTCCCGGAAGAATGACTCCCATTCCCTCCCACTCCCGTGTTGGGTTTTTTTTTTTTTTTTTTTGATAACTGTCAATTACAGTAAAAATATAGTACAGATCACAGCGTGCCCACCTTATTAGTTGAATAAAAACCCAAAATGTCGTTTTTTGTTATTATATTGAACTGAAAGCCATCTTATTATGCAGTGTTGCACAGATTAAATTTCATGTAAATCATCCATGCTAACACACACGTCTTCTATTTTTTTTTTTTGACATTTCACTCTCTATAGATATATTTTTCTATGTACTGTATTTTTAGATATATTCGAGTTTTGAAGTTTCTCGCTCAAGTTCACATGAGACCTAAAGCGCATCCTGTTTGCTTAAAAGCGCAACGTTTCGTTGTTATTCTGAGTGCACACAAATAAACGTAGAGTCTTTACAGATTCGAAAGAAGTATTAGGCTACTTTTATCTGTATGACCAAAAATGACGGAGATTTTAAGAGCAAGTGAGCGCACCGTAACCTGTCTTTCAGCAAACGCGCTTCCACACAAACACTTCAATAGCGCACATTTCTCTAGGTTAACATCATATTGAGCGGCCATGTAAAGTTGCTACTACATACATCTTTCAGATGAAAAGCCATATTTGAGGTTGATGAATGATAGGTGAGCGTTTGGATGTCCTGTCCGATTGTATTACCACACAGACCAGCCGTTAACAATCTGTCCATCACGGATTGCGAGCCTCTAGTTCGAAGACTCGTTCTCGCCCCCTACAGTGCAATTCGGCTAGGTATACATCCGCGCTAAAATATCAGGGTGAAAGTCATCATAGCTTGCGTAGTATAGACCCAGCTCCCAACCCAACTTTGAGAATAGATTAACGGCGATATTTTTTTTATCGCCGATAAGAGTCTCACGTTAACGCAGCACGTTAACGCCGATAACGGCCCACCACTAATATATATATATATATATTTCATATGGTGGAATGACCTGCCTAACTCAATCCGAGCAGCTGAATCCTTACCCATCTTCAAGAAACAGCTAAAAACACATCTCTTCCATCTTTATTTAACTCTAACTCTAGCACTCTCTATTCTAATTTTATTTTATCAAACGTTTATTGTTTGTTCAATTTAGCTATAGGTCAAATAACTAATAGATACATATTTTGATTTGAATACATTTTAAATTACATGAACTGAGATTAGTTAATGTTTTAAAACTGTTTAATGTTTAGTTCATGATAACAAATAAAGTGAATGTACGTCATGTTAACAAATATAACCTTATTATAAAGTCTTATTAAAAAATGAAAACTGATAACAAAAGTGAATTCATCATACTATAATAGTATATAAATTATACTCAAATAACACTGCTGATAAGGGTGTGTTTACAATATCAGCAGGGCCAAAGCTAATTAGACTGTGCTATTCAGATAAACTTTGACAGGTCAAAGGTCATTTAAGACTTCAAAACACACTAGGGCTGATGGGTAAAATATGAGAGAGAGATAAATATATTCACTTGACCCCGAAATGTCTCTTGATGGTCAAATTAAAAGTGAAAATTATTAGATGATCAGGATGTTTGGATTAGATTGAAGGCAAAAACATCTGGAACACAACTACACACACACATTTACTACAAACCAGAGAGGAAATTACATCTGTTGAAGAATAATTCAGAGTGGAAAGTTTTTCCTCTTTTATTGTTTCCCTCTCCACTCTTTCTCTCTGATGGATGGTAAAATGTGCAGGTGTGGGTTTTCTTTGATATGAGAGTCCACATGTTTCTTTCAGAGGGTTCTTGGCTGCCTTCGGAAGAAACGGTTAAAGCCAGAGCCGCTCATTTTTTAGAGATTGTCCAGGTCTCTAACTAGAAGCGTTGTCTAGATAGGGTAGGGTTTATAATCAACACTATTGATTAGATGAAATTGGCACAGCTGATGTAATAATAACACACAAACACTGCACTCCATTAATTAATTGAACTGGAAATTGAGAGAGGCATCCATGATATAAATAATATAAAACACAAGTCCAGATTTCACGTCGTAATCAAGGGTCGTATTGTTGCTGTGGTTTTGAAGCCAGCCAACCGATTCATTTTCATTTGAAACGTGAGATCTACTGTGTTGTATTACTCATAATTACTCTAGTATAATCAATATTGTGCAGTTTTTCATCTTGATTGCATTTAAAGCTTAATGAATATCATACTGTCTAAAACGAGGATGTTGATCAATGATCATGAGTGTGTCTAAAGCTTCAGCTATTACAGGAAAAGTCAAATATGTGACCATGGAGCCATGATGGTAAATTAATGAACTCAAACTAATCAAGCATAAACTCATAAACTAAATATCACTATATTTCTCTGTAATAAGCAGACCTTAATTAAACAAATCAGGGGTTTTCAACTGTTAGGCCACGATCCAAAATGAGTCACAGTTCTGGTCTGATTAGCAAGAAAAAAAAAATGCTAAGTAATAAAATGCAAACTATAACCATAGACTTATGAACTTTTAAATGGGAGAAGAAAATATATTCACAAATCATTCACATAAAACATAATTAAACATACACATAATTATTCATTTTCCATGCTGTCTAATTTGAGTAATTTTAAATATTGCTGGATCTGTGCAGTTATTGAATATTGTAATATATTTCATTTTTGAAGACGTTTTGGTTTTTATACAGTGTATTTTTTAAGATACAAATATATGTATAATATGATACATATAATGATACATATAAATGTATATGTATAATATTATATAAATGTACATACATACATATAATATGATATAATTACAATTCAAGATTTGGTGATTAGTAAAATTGTAACAAATTAACAAATTAATACTTTAACAAATTAATAACAAATTAACAAATTAATACTTTAATTTATACTAAAATCATGCTAAACCTTAATTAAAGAGATCAAAAGTGACTGTAAAGATATTTTTATTTCAAATAAATACTTTTGAACTTTCTATTAATCAAAGTATCCCGAAGAAGAAGAGAATATAAAGCGTTTTCACAGAAATATGAAGCAGCACAACTGTTTTCAATACTGATAATGTTTCTTAATATATATTTCCTGATTTCTGAAGGAAAATGTGACACTGAATGTCTGACACTGATATGATTGCCATTGTCGTTGACCTCTCTGTTTCTCTCTCTTTTCTTCTGGTTTCAGGGATCTCAGTATGAACAACATCAGTGAGATTCAGCCCAACGCTTTCCACAACCTGCACTTCCTCAGTGAACTGTAAGTACATTTGAAGGGCATTTAAACCTGTGCTGCCGTGTATTTCAGCTGCGTTCACCTCGATGGTGTGACAAAACGGTGTATACAAAAAATCCAGTTGACGAGTGGTTATTTATGTGAAGTGGTTCAGTTAAGGTTAAGTTGGAGCCTGACGTAATTCCAGATGTGTTATACAAGACCTACATAGAAGTGTACCATAAAATCAGGAATAAACAAATAAATGAAATCATCAGATCTGCTGTTAATTACCTTTGCATGGGTTGTGCATTTAGGTAGCTGACGTAGCTGATTTGTTTTCATTAAAATTGAATTATTATCAAATTTGTTACCATATATTTTCATCAACATGAAATTGAGTATAATGGAAATTGGGTTACATTTTACAATAAGGTTTGATTTGTTAACAATATTTAACAACGTTATTTAACATTACTTAAAAATGAAAAAATACTTGTAAAGCATTTATTAATTAATATTAATTACTGGTAATTTTAATATTTACTAATATTTTATTAAAGTAAAATGTTGTATCTGTTGTGTGTGTGTGTGTGTGTGTTTGTGTGTGTGTGTGTGTGTGTGTATATATATATATATATATATATATACACACTGAACAAAATTATAAATGCAACACTTTTATTTTTGCCCCGTTTTTCATGAGCTGAACTCAAAGATCTAATACTTTTTCTATGTACACAAAAGGCCTTTTTCTCTCAAATATTGATCACAAATCTGTCTAAATCTGTGTTAGTGATCACTTCTCCTTTGCCGAGATAACCCATCCACCTCACAGGTGAAGCATATCAAGATGCTGATTAGACAGCATGATTATTGCACAGGTGTGCCTTAGGCTGGCCACAATAAAAGGCCATTCTAAAATGTGCAGTTTCCTATGTCATGTTTCTGAGACAGATTAATGCAGCACTGCATGTCTCAGACACAAATGTTTTGTTCAAAGCTCAAAGACGTACAGAGATGCTGCAGTACTTCCTGCAGCTTCATCAGAGCCACATAAAAGATCAACCGTATTTTATACCAACATAGCATGTACACACTCTGTCTAGACCTTTACATGTCAGCCATAAATCAAAAGAAGCTGAAGCCTAAAGGAATATAGCATGTCTGCTCACACTTTCCCCCCTGAAGGACAATTAGCTCAGGTGAGACCTAGCATAACCCCTCTGAGAGTCTCTGGAGAGCGTTACGTTTGAAATGAAAAGCACCTGGCGCTGTGGCGACTCACACATGGTGCCGCCGGCAGCAGCAGCAGGTCTGTGGAGCAGCTGGGACTTTTGGACACCTGATTGACACAGTCAGGATGGATTGGGATTTGGGAATGGCCAGAGCTGTCAGAAAGTGTTTTGCGGGACGTGCAGATGGCTGGAGGGCTGCAGGAAATGTAGCAATTTTGTAGGAGTCAATATTTATGGCGTGGCTGTCAAAGCAAACAGCAATTCCTCTTTCCACTTCACTGAATTAGTCCTCGCTTCCCTGTGAATGGTGTGCTGTTGCTACAGTTCAAACAACAGACCGAAGTGGGAGGAAGTATCGAAGCTTCAACAAAATAGCAAAACTGAAGCCGTTCTGTACGTCCTGAAATCTCTGTTCAACAATCTCAATACGTCTTGACTTGGTACAATATGCAACAATAGGCGGCCATTGTGGATCAGGGGACTTAGGCGGCCATGGCAGATCAGGGGACTCAGGCGGCCATGGAGGATCAGGTGACTCAGGTGGCCATGGCGGATTAGGTGGCCATGGCGGATCATCCGTGGACTCAGGTGGCCATGGCGGATAGTCCGTGGGCCATGGTGGGTAGGGATCAGGCGGCCATGGCGGATCAGGGGACTCAGGCGGCCATGGAGGATCAGGTGACTCAGGTGGCCATGGCGGATTAGGCGGCCATGGCGGATCATCCGTGGACTCAGGTGGCCATGGCGGATAGTCCGTGGGACATGGTGGGTAGGGATCAGGCGGCCATGGCGGATCCGGGGACTCGGGCGGCCATGGCGAGTCCGGGGCCGCCATGGACCATAGTGGGTAGCCCCCCCAAAACATTTATTGGGGGGATTGCTGCCCAGGGGGCGCTCTGGAAGCGCGGAAAGCAAGCTGGACAGGACCAGCGGAGGCCAAGGTGAGCTGGACGGGACCAGCGGAGGCCAAGGTGAGCTGGACGGGACCAGCGGAGGCAAAGGTGAGCTGGACGGGACCAACTCTTGGGGGCGCTCTGGAAGCGCTGACTCTCGTGGGCGCTCGGGTAGCGCTGACTCTAGTGGGCGCTCGGGAAGCGCTGAACTGGACAGTGCCAGCGGAGACGACGGTGAGCTGGACGGGACCAGCGGAGGCAAAGGTGAGCTGGACGGGACCAGCGGAGGCAAAGGTGAGCTGGACGGGACCAGCCGAGGCACAGGTGAGCTGGACGGGACCAGCGGAGGCACAGGTGAGCTGGACGGGACCAGCGGAGGCTCAGGTATGGACGGGACCAGCGGGGCTGTGGAAGCGCTGACTCTCGTGGGGCGCTTTGGCGGCTCTGACTCTCGTTGGCGCTCGGGCAGCTCTGACTCTCGTGGGCGCTCGGGCGGCTCTGACTCTCATGGGCGCTCGGGCAGCTCTGACTCTCGTGGGCGCTCTGGAGACCTGTTTCCTGATATGGGACATATTGTATTATTAATATATGATTGAATGTACCATTCTTTCCTACCTTATAATTGGATTGAAGAGCCTAATATTTCACAATATCTTAAGATGATGAGTAAAACTCTGAAAAACGTTTGAGCTAATTCAATTCTGCACTTATTCATCAACTGACATTAAGATATTAAATGAATGCACACATCATTACACATAGTACATAATAAAAACTGTCAATATCTAAAGTGTTGACACAAAAATGTGAGAAAAAAAGTGTCATATTTAAATAATGCCCTACATATTTAAATATGATTTTAAGTGCTGCTTGGCTTACAGACTGGAACCCTACGGACGTTGTACACCTCTTTAAAATAATATTGTTTTTAATTTTGACTCTAGTTATTGTGCAGGAATAAAATGGGCTTCATTTTTTCTATTCAATAACTGCATTATGAACAGCAAGAAACTCCTTGAGACAGTTTGACTGAAAACACATTGCAGTGATATTAGTGGGAGATAAATTTCATGCTTTGAAGTGCTGCTGGGAATGATGAATTTGTGTGTTTTCACCCTTTCTGTTACTCGTTTACACCCCTAGGCACCGCAGTTTGCGCAGAGTAATTTCACGAGTCTAAATTACAGTTTTGAGGATCATCTGTAAAGTTCTTTGGCCCGGGGACACTGGCGGGCTCTTTGGGAGTTTTCGCTTTTCCTTTTAGTCTCTATTACACCTTAAGCTGCCTACCAAACGCGAATGATTAATTGGAACAATCAGATGTGATAACACGTATAAGATGAGAGAACACAGACTAGTCTTTATGTTTATTGTACAGAGAGGCAGATTTGACCCGACCCAAGTGCTATCCCTCCACATCCTGTGTTTGAGTTATGCGCAGCGTGTCTACTTCAATCAAAACTGAGACTGAGCCATCAATATCTGCTTGTCCACTTCTGTAACACCATAACCCACCGAAGTCCCTTAGCATTACATAAACTACTCCCATGACCTGCGGCAGTCAGATTCTGGCTGCTGTCCTATCAACTCCAAGGTCATCTGTGAGTGTGGATGGGGGAAAGGAAGTCTTGTTGTGCGCCTTTGGGACAGATGAAACGCAATCTGAGCCGAGTATGTCCTTCTACTTCCTAAACCTCACCTTTTGACATCAGCTCTACCTCACCTTCTTCAGAGCTGATAATTTTCTGAGCTCACACAAGAACTTGCAGCCAAAAGCTAGTTTGTACTGTCTATCTTGTAGCAAATCTAAACTCAATAGAAATGATTTCAACAGCCGTACTCTGCACACCACTCAACACACACACACACACACACACACACACACACATGTTGGGTTTCCATGTTTTATGGGGACTTTCCATAGACGTAATGGTTTTTATACTGTACAAACTGTATATTCTATCCCCTTACACTGCCCCTATCCCTAAACCTAACCATCACAGGAGACATTCTGCAATTTTACATTTTCAAAAAACATCACTTAGTCTGATTTATAAGCTGGTTTCCTCATGGGGACCAAAAAATGTCCCCACACGGACAAGGATTTTGGATATTGCCATCGTTGTGGGGACATTTTGTCCCCATAACGTAGGGTATACCTGAACCACACACACACACACACACACACACACACACACACACACACACACACACACACACACACACACACACACACACACACACACACACACACACGCGCGCACACACACACACACACACACAAATAGGAGGATTGGTGAGAGACACGAATTCCAGGCCTTCAGTATTTGTTTATGTATCTTTCTTGTTAAGTGTAACCTAGATTAAAGAAATACTACATACTTTTCTCATAAACTTAACCATGATTTGCCCTGATGTCAAAATTAAAAAAAATACTGCGGACTAAAATGACCTCCCAGCACGGTCTATCTAGCAAGTCGTCCAGCTGGTTTCTCGGCCTGAATAGCTGACAAGTGTCCAAAACCCCTCTAAAACCATCAAAACAGACCGGCATAACCAGTTGGAAGTCCAGCTAAACTTCATAGGCTGGTAGCACTCAAGCACAAGCCTCTTTCCCAGGCTTGAGCAGTAAGTGACCTATCAGCACCTTTAAGAAGGGAGCACTCCAATGCTAAAGACCTGGAATTCCTGTCTCACACCATCCTCCTGTTTTCTTAGGTCTTCCAATCTTCCTCATCCTGTGTGAAACACAAGGGCACGGCCAGCTCCCCTCTCCCACCTTTAAATCTGTTTCCGTAATGGCTCTCAGCTGAAATCACAGTTCATGGCTCCTTCGTCATCAACCAAACAAACCGTGGCCAGATTGCTCTGTTTCTTTATTATTGCAAGCTGATGCTTAGCCATTAGAGGGCTAAAGGTACCTCCATCTCACAGGACAGGCCCCGTCACTGCTGATGGGGTGTAATTGGTGCATTGTTGCCCCATTTGAAAACGGTTAATCCCTCATGTGAAGGCCATTAATCAGCTGCTACGACGGCATTACGGCTGAATGGAAATACTGCTGGTATTTGCTTTACTAATTGTGATTTGTATCGAGCAAGAAGCTCTCACGTTCTCTCAAGTGAAGGTTTACTGGATATACTGTCAGGAATGTTTCCTTGTAGGTTTAGCACAAATCAACAAGGAACATTCACTCACTCAAGTATGTCCAGCCTTTAGACTGGGAGTGAAATTGAAGAACAAACTGGTGTGACATCGTCAAAATCGAGCCAAAACATAGTTCGTTTGGAGTTCATTTGGGCTAAACTTTCCTGGAGAAGTTTGCTCCAGATGCTAAATACCTTTGAACTACCATTGGTCCGTGAAGATGATGTAATAGGTAGGTGTGGCTCTGTGGCTCCACCTTCTTTGATTCAGAAGGTTTATTTACTCTGTTCAATCAGTAGAGGTCAGATGCGAGATGTTTTATAGTATAAATTTAAGTCAAAATTGTAATTGAATTTCATCTTTAATACTGTAAAGCTGCTTGCTTTAAAGCAGTCTATTGTATAAAGTGATATATAAATAAACGTTTGTAGATCTGGTGCAAACATATTCACATCACTATGATCCGATGCTTGCTTAACTGCTGTTTTCTCACCGCTGTTATCTTTGTCGAGTTTATTTTATTGAAAGAAAAGCGTTCTGTACAAAGCTACTTATCTAAATGTGTGTCCCGGCAGTATGTGTAGTGTCGTGAAATTTGCTAACACTAAACTGCTGCTCAGGTATTTCAGACTTCTTTTTACCCCTCAGCGAAGAACGAAAAAGCACTTGCCATACGTATATTGGGGCCTTATAAGTGAACACCTGTCTTTAAACGGCACTATGTTGACCCAAGACCCTCAGAGCCTAATCTAGCATAGGACTTACATTATGAAACAAGATGGAAGAGGACCAAGCCATGATGACCCTTAAGCCCCTCTCTCGCCGGCCCACTCTGACTGTGTACCCAACTAAGCCTCAGCATCTGATGTTTTCATTGTAGATGCTTGTGCAATTCAACGAAAATGTGATGAATACTGCTCTTTCTCTCTACCTCTCCTCTGTTCTCTAGGGCCAAATTTGGAGATGAAAGCCTTGAAACGTATCATATGAGGAAAAAGACCAGCTGCAATTGTAATGTAACCCCCTCAACAGACTCAATCCTGCTTTGGTCCCCATCTCCGATTTTATGACAAGAAGCCCCCAAAAAAAAGAACAATATAGAGCTCATGTCTCTGGCAGGTTTCCGCCTTGGAGGAGAGCAAAAGGTTTTGTTGGTCTCTACTGTCCACTTTCATGTCGTAACAATTTATGAGACATACTTGTTGCTTTGTGTTGCTTCCAGTGAGGACGTGACTGCCATGGAGAGGACTTTAATGGTGTTTTGACCCTTTTGAGGACAGAATAACAATGAAGCATGAATGAAAACACTAATACAAGGACACAGACAGACAGATAGAGATAAATGAAAATGGAGAGACGGATGAAAAGAATAGATAAATAGACATAAGGACAAAGACAGGCAGAAGAAAACAGAAATATATAGACGGACAGAGATGAAATAGCTAGAGAGACAGACAAGACAGGATTAGTCTTGAGAGTTTTGTTTAGATTTTTGGTGATTTTCATGTGGAACAGCAATAAACAGAAAGGTCTAAACTTGGCTTCATTAGTGACGGAACAACCTTCGTGAGGACACAAACAGTAGTACAACTGTGCTTCGAGTGGAGAAATCATTGGTACATCATAGTTTACTATACAAGGGGAGGAAAATGACGGTGTATCTTAATTGTCAAAGAAATACAGAGGGGTCCTCAGCAAATTTACTAAACACAAACCACAGCAAAAACACATAAATCACGTCTTGACCATGTTTGGAATTCACATCTGTTTGGTGTATGTTTATACGTGTAATTTGTGTATTTTCACACAAAAAAAATTGTGTTTACATTTCAGCTGCAGTGAAAATCTTGGTAATGAGAAATAGTTTGAGACGGATAAATCTTTTTCAGAACTCTGGTATGTGTGGAGAGGACGCTAGATTTGATTTTAAAGGGATAGTTCACCCTAAAAAATGAAAATTGTGTCATCGTTTACTCACCTTCATGTCATTCCATACCTGTATGCCGGATTTTCTTCTGTGGAAGTCAATAGATGACAAAACTCTTAGGTTGCCCACATTCTTCAGAATATATTCTTTTGCACTCTGCAGAAGAAAGAAATGAACACAGGTTTTTAAATTTGTTACATTATTCTCAAGCTCTAAAGTTGATGTTTCCATGCTGTGCTTTAATCCACATTTGCAAAAATAAAAATGCCAAATACAGCTTTGTTAGAAAAGTCATAAAGCTATAAATCTATCAAAATCTACAAACAAAAATTGTAATCTTCATAAAAGCTATTTACATTACACATTTTTACAAATTGGCCTTGTCAGTGAACGAAATCCCTCTTTTCTCTTTAAGGACGTGATCACGTGTTGGTGAATCTTTTTGATTGACGCCTGTCAGTGCAGGTGACAGCACTGGAGTCACCTACCGCAGAGTGCTGCATGCTTTCCCCCACTCTGTCCTGCCATAATAAACCAGAACCCAACCGGCAGCCCCACTCATATGGAGCAAATTACACAGCCCGTGTTGCTATTTCCATCAAACACAGCCCCCAACACACACACACACACACACACACACACACACACACACACACGAAAACACACACGAACACATGCACAGAATCAGTGTAGTAATTTGTAACATGTCTTGTTCAATGTGATGGTCATCAGATCAATGTGAAGTGATCACAGAGATGAGCTGTACACTCCACACACACTTACAGTATAAAAACAGAGAACCACACACAGAGAAATAAGCTATCTTCACATCAGAGGACGCTTCTGCCAAGCAGATGAGCAAATACAGACATGCGATCATATATATTCAGCATGAAGGCCGATGACACGCAGTTAAAATAACAGCTTGTGCAAAATGAAAAAAATGAATATGACACAGTGTCTGCTTTACACGGCAGTAAGATAAACAGCAAGCTGCCACAAAATAAATCAAAGTCCGGCTATTAGCTGGAAAGTATAACTGCAGAAATCCTTTAAAGTGAATGGTAGATCTCCTTACACACATCAAACGGAAACTTCTTGTGAATATAAATAGGTCCTTTAAAAACACACCTAGCAGACACACAGATTGAAACATGTTGTGGCAGAGCTCGTCACAGCGCCAAAACTGACACTACTGTATTTAGATATCTTACACCCAAGATTCCCAGGATTTCATTTGTTTCTCCTGTGCATCTCTGTAACATTTAAATCAATGTTTTCCTTCATTTTAAATATATTTATGAAGAGTCATTGTTTATGGCCACCATAACCAGAGCAGGTGGAACTTGTTTCTTTAAATTTCACATACTGGCTCTATAGAAAGGCACCAGTAACTTATTACTGGAGCCAGGACAGTTGGAAGATGCTTACTCTAAGTGACTTGCAATGCATTCATGGCACATGCATTTTGCAACTCAGGCTCAAATGGAAAAATGAACCTGTGGCAACGTTTCTGCAAAATTATATTCAATTGCTTCTTGCAAGTGTTTCTTGACACTTTCAAAGTTTGCAGTGCAGTGCTGTACCAGGTATGCTACCGAGCAAGTTTACTACATCAGTAAAGCCATATAATGAAGCTGAGTATGTGATAAAAATCTCAAAATGTATTCGTTTAGCATTGCAAACATGTTTTGAGGTCATAACATAGCATTGTGGACGGAACTGTGCAAAAAAACTCTTTAGTAATTATAAATATTCCCCTGCAATCATAATTTGTGTGAACAAAATAAACGTTGGTGTTGTTTTACTGCCTTTAGTGTTCATTTCAGCTGGAAACTGTAGTGAACTGTATGTAAAAGTGTGTTGTTGTTGTTTTTTGCAGCAATGTAGGTAGATGTACACTTTTTCTATGTTGCTATTTTATGAAATGATTACAGTTGATTTAAAACCACAAAAATGGCATTGTTTGCCTCTTGCGTCAATATTTGAACTAAAGGAATGTGGATAAATATGTACAATATCAGCCAGACATTTGAACACACCTTTAGTAATACTAGTATGTCTCTGACACAATAACGGAAATAAACAAATAATCTTTAATAAGATCCCTACCCTGAGGTTGGTTACTAACAATATTGAGGAGTGTTTAAATGCATCTCTATAGTCACTGCGCAGTTTAATCTAAATAAATAACTAGATTGGAGGTTGCCACCCACCTGCTTTTGCAGATGATCTCCTGGGGTGCACCACTCCCCTCTCCTCTCTTTTAATTCCCTTCTTTTTTAAATCTTTCATTGATCTTTAATCCCTGTCATTAAGCATTCATCTAAAACTTGCAAGTGAAGCGTGATTAAACCATCTTTAGAGTTCTGGGTTCGTCTTATATCTTGTAATTAATGAAGGATAACTGCAATGACTGCAGACTGGAGGACAGAGAAGCTTACAGTCATCAGAACAAAAGTTTCCATCTGATTTAATAACTGAGCTTAATATCAGACTGCACTGTATCCTCTCCTATACCTGGCGCCTTCCACTATATAGCGATAGCGTGGCCTCATTTTCAGTTCACACATGACAGTGACTTAACATCTGAAAAATATGGCTGTACATTTTTTTTTTAAAGAGATTTACTCGATCAGGCAGATCAAAAGGGCTCATCTTTGAATTTTTCAAGCTTTAATTTGTGATGTAACCAAAATCACTGAAGGAGTATAGAAATATGACATGCTGTGAGATAAAAATCTTACTTTCATTTTCATGGTCTAGCTGCAAGCCAAGGGTAGCTTCAAGTCATGCACTGTTTGCAAAGCTTGCCTCTGGAGTCACACGGCGTCAACCATAAAGGGGTCGTATCATAAGCAATCAAATTTGCCTTGATCTATTGAGATAAAATAGGATTATACTAGGAAAATATACCATAACTTTCAAAACTCCAAGCTGCAAAACTTCTATGATGTCAGATGCTTGACACATGATCGTCCATGTTTACACGTCATTGATATCTATTGAATGGTCAGAAACTTATGCCACCCAGTCATATGGAGAAAGTAGAACAGGTTGTATTTCTCAACTGAATAATGACTAGGGATGTCGTCTAAGTCATATACTTTATTCAGAAAGGCATGAATATGACAAGCACAAAATTAAACTCCCTTTAGAAGATATTTGTTGTGAACTCAAAATTCAAAAACAGCCAAGATATAAAAAATAATAATTGGAGAGAAAAACTGCAATACATTCACTCGGAATTGTTGTTGTATTATTGTGAGATAAAAAAGGTGCATTTTACCGTTTTATGATTTTTTGGGTTGGATGGGCTTCTATCCAACTATGTTAGTCTGCTGCAATTACTTTAAGACCTAATGCATGTATATTATATACTGTATTGAAAGTTCCAATCCCAGACATAGAAACTTAATCTTGTCATTGCAGGAGATCGTCTCAGGTTACGTATGTAACCATGGTTCCCCGAATGGGGAACGAGACACTGCGTCCCCTAGGGGTCGCTACGGGGAACGCCCTCAGCGTGACTCGTGTCTGAAGATACATATGTAAAAACACCACCTGTTGGCCGGCGACAGCCCATGACGTCACTACCGGCGTGACCACAATATAAGGGCCGCCGGGAGAATACATCATCCGCTTCTTCGTCCGAAGCTTGCGTCCGAAGCATGGCCCAAAGCCTAGGGGACGCAGTGTCTCATTCCCCATTCGGGAAACCATGGTTACATACGTAACCTGAGACGTTCCCCTCCATGGGAACTCGAACTGCGTCCCCTAGGGGTCGCTACGGGGAACGTTATACCCACTTCACCATGCTGAGGGGAGTGCAAGCCAATTTCGTGAAAAAGGCGAGCACTAAGCCAACTCTACCCGGCTAAGGGAGTTGCCCCTGGGACGGTTGATGGCTGTCAGTGATATTATCCCCTTCGGCCAACGGCCCGAGCTGCATACCCTAGTACTTACCTGCTAGGTGCCGGGATTACCGGACCCAGGGTAGAGCTCAAAGTCTTGGAATCAGAGAAAGATTCCTTTAAGGGGATATGGCCAAGCACCTGGTCACTAGGTCCTGGCCGATCACTCAGGGGCTACCACTTGCTCTGCACAAGCTTACTGAGGGAACTGTCTCAACAGACCTCTTGGTAGCGTACACCCCTTTTTTTTTTTTGGACCCAAAATATATGGGACAAAGGGAGCGGGGCCCAAGGCACAAGCCGGGGCTTTGACCAACTCAAAAAAGGGCACGAAGCTGTGCGTGTAACCCTACCCTTGCGGGATTTTAGAAAGAACGCAGAATCTTTCGATGTGCGGACTTACCACTGAGTGGATTTTTAGAAAGTGCCCAAAGTCTCGCGTGTGCACTTATTAGAAGAACGTTCTATGCCCTGGAGCGGAGAACTACTCATTCCTCGGAGTGAGAGGGAACTCAGACGCTCAGAAGGGAGTGGCAAGCTCATAGATGACCCTCTTATGGTGAGGGGAGCAATGCTGGCTCGACCAACAAGGCGAGTGACCTATCACAGAGCTCTGGGGGGCGGAGAAACTCGGACGCTCACAAGGGAGCGGCATGCTCATAGGTGACCCTCTGGTTGAGGGGAGCAGTGCTAGCTCTACCGACGGCGAGCTCTGGAGAGCGGAGAACTCATTCCTCAGAATGAGAGGAACTCAGCTACCAATGAGGAGCTCTAGAGCGGAGAACTCACTCCTCAGAGTGAGAGGGAACTTAGACGCTCCGCAAGGAGCGGCATGGTCAAAGGTGACCCTCTAATGAGGGGAGCAATGCTAGCTCTACCTATAATGAGCTCTGGAGAGCGGAGAACTCATTCCTCAGAATGAAAGAAACTCAGACGCTCAGCAGGGAGTGGCATGCTCATAGATAACCCTCTATAGTAAGGGGAGCAATGCTAGCTCGACCAGCAAGGAGAGCGAACTATCACAGAGCTCTGAGGAGCGGAAAACTCATTCCTCAGAATGAGAGGGAACTCAGACGCTCAGAAGGGAGCGGCATGCTCAAAGGTGACCCTCTAGGTGAGGGGAGCAATGCTGGCTCTACCAACAGCGAGCTCTAGGGAGTGGAGAACTCATTCCTCAGAATGAGAGGGAACTCAGATGCTCCGAAGGGAGCGGCATGCTCATGGGTGACCCTCTAAGTGAGGGGAGCAATGCTGGCTCTACCAACAATGAGCTCTGGGGAGCGGAAAACTCATTCCTCAGAATGAGGGGACATTCAGATGCTCCGAAGGGAGTGGCATACTCATAGGTAACCCTCTTAAGGTGAGGGGAGTAATGCTGGCTCTACCGACAGCGAGCTCTGGAGAGCGGAGAACTCATTCCTCAGAATGAGAGGGAACTCAAACGCTCAGAAGGGAGCGGCATGCTCATAGGTGACCCTCTAGGTGAGGGGAGCAATGCTAGCTCTACCAACAGCGAGCTCTGGGGAGCGGAGGACTCATCCTTCAGCGCTCAGAAGGGAGCGGCATGCTCATAGGTGACCCTCTAGGTGAGGGGAGCACTGCTAGCTCTACTGACAACGAGCTCTGGAGAGCAGAGAACTCATTCCTCAGAATGAGAGGGAACGCACCTTTTTTTTTTTAGCCTTGGCTTAGCAGGAAATTTCCACCTAACCTCGGTCAGGTGGAGGTTACGGTGGTTACAGGGGAATTAGAGAGGAATGAGAGGGCTTGCCTCTCTCTGACCCGCGCCTCTCTCTCACCCTAGCCGCAGGAGGGGGGGGGGCATGAGTCGCGAGACTAGCCTTCTGAGCCCATCTCTGACCCTCAGACCGAGATGGGCTAGGACCGTCTAGGTTACGTACGTAACCCCGTACGAGACGTTATGTCGTGACGACATAGGGAATTTACCTGGAAGCCCCGAACATCTCTGACTAAGAGAAAACGCCAATGAAATTGGCTAGTGGATTTTGCATACCTGAGCTTTTTTTTGAGGTTTACGCTGAGGAGCCGAGACGAGTCCCTGGCAACCAGCGATGGTTCAAGATTGTGGCATGGGGACATAACGTCTCCGTTCCCTCCATCAGGGAATGGGGGTTACGTACGTAACCTAGACGTTCCCTATCTGTCGGTCACTACGAGTTATGTCGTGACGACATAGGGGTCCTATGGAAAGCGCCACAAGCTGAACCCCGTCACAACCTTGTGGCATGCAGATGTTGACAAGCGAGTGCGTGACAGACAAATTCCATACAAGAGGTTGCAACCTTCCTACCGCTCCAGTGCAAATTCGCTAACTTTGGTGCCCACCGGGACCACTGAGTACATCGCTGCTGGAGATAGCCAAGCCGCTGTTCCTTTCCCCACGGAATCGGAAGGGATTTTGACCTTCAGTGAAAGACAGCTTCAGGTCTTTCCTATTTGTTGTTACAGCTTGTCGTAACGGCAGGGAAGCGAGCCTTCCAGAGAAGGGCGCTACGGAGGCCACATCCTGCCCGAAGGGAGGTAACATGTGGAGACACTGATTTGGACTGGCCCAGGCTTGGGGCAGTACTACATACGACTGGACTCTGGGGCAGATCCTACCTAGGAGTAGGGAGGGGGGCTGCCAGCAGAACCTGACAGAAGCTCTGTCACAGGGAAGACACGGGTTTACCGTGAGGGAAACCTTACCGTGGAAGAATACACATATGGGATTACCCAAAGGGGAATCAGGCCATACGGACACCTAGCCCAGTACAGGGGCTGACCGGAGACCCGGGCGAGCTAACACCAGTACTGGGCCTGGCGTCAGACTGCTCCACCCAGTCTGACTGCCGGGGGTGCTTGGAGGATTCCACCAGGGTTCTCCGTCCGGGGAACTGAACTGGGGAAAAAAAAGGCGCTCGTATCCCCGGGTGAGGGGGAATGGCGCAGCAAGCGTGACACCGGCCAGTTCTTCCCGCCCATTACTTACCCAACACACGGGAAGAAACTGGCTCAACGCGGAGATTGTAGAATCTTGCGAAGGTGTTCGGTGTCGCCCAGCCCGCAGCTCTGCAGATGTCTGCCAAAGAGGCGCCGTGCGCCAACACATGAGAGGAGGCAACACTCCTGGTGGAGTGAGCCCTCACCCCCAGGGGGCACGGCTCGCCTTGCGACTGGTACGCCAAGGCGACGGCCTCCACTCTCCAGTGGGCCAACCTCTGTTTGGAGACAGCCTTCCCTTTCTGCTGCCCTTCGTGGCAGACAAAGAGCTGCTCGGAGCTTCTGACGCTCCGGGTGCGGTCCACATATATGCGCAATGCTCTTACGGGACACAGCAACGCTAAGGCTGGATCTGTCTCCTCCGAGGGCAGTGCTTGCAGGTTCACCACCTGATCGCGGAAGGGCGTGGTGGGAACCTTGGGCACGTATCCAGGCCGGGGTCTCAAGACAACGTGAGAGTAGACCGGCCCGAACACAAGGCACTCTTCGCTTACCGAAAACGCCTGGAGGTCCCCGACCCGTTTGATGGAAGTGAGCGTGGTCAGGAGCGCTGTCTTAAGAGACAGGAACTTCAGCTCGACTGAGTCCAGCGGCTCAAAGGGGCCCCTCTGAAGTCCAGCCAGGACGATAGAGAGGTCCCAAGAGGGCACAAGGGGAGGCCTGGAGGGATTCATCCTCCTGGCCCCCTTCAGGAACCTCACGATGAGATCATGCTTTCCCAGGGACCGGCCGTCCACTGCATCGTGGTGAGCCGCAATAGTGGCTACATACACTTTCAAGGTGGAGGGTGACAGCCTACGCTCCAACCTTTCTTGCAGGAAAGAAAGCACTACTCCAATCGCGCATTTCAGTGAGCTCTAGCCTGAATTATGGTCTCTACCACCGCTGGTGGTAGACCATTCAAGTCTGCCGCGTCCCGTCCAGGAGCCACACATGGAGGTTCCATAGATCTGGACGCGGGTGCCATATGGTGCCGAGCCCCTGAGAAAGGAGGTCCTTCCTCAGAGGAATGCGCCAGGGAGGTGCTGTCGCGAGGGAAATTGAGTTCGGGAAATCAGGTCCGGGTGGGCCAATGGGCGCAACCAGCAGGACCTGCTCCTCGTCCTCCCTGAGCTTGCACAGTGTCTGTGCGAGTAGGCTCACTGGGGGAAAACGCATAGCTGTGTGCCAGTGCGTCTGTGCCGAGGGCCCTCGGTCAGGAGAAGTACAGCTGGCAGTGGGAGGACTCGGGGAAGGCAAACAGGTCTACCTGAGCTTTCCCGAATCGACTCCAGATCAGCCGGATCGTCTCGGGATGGAGTCGCCACTCTCCGGGGAACGTGAGCTGTCGTGAGAGCGCGTCGGCCGCACGATTGAGCTGCCCCGGATGTGAACAGCACCGCACGATTGAGCTGCCCCGGGATGTGAACAGCACGCAGTGACTTGAACTGCGTGTGACTCCAGAGGAGGAGATGGCGGGCGAGCTGTGACATGCGTTGTGATCGTATACCCCCCAGCCGGTTGATATACGAGACCGCCGCAGTGTTGTCCGTGCGGACTAGCACGTGCTCGCCCAACAGCAGTGGCCGGAACTTCCGCAAGGCTAAATGCACTGCCCACAGCTCTAGGCAGTTGATGTGCCAACAGCAGTCGGGGCCCTGTCCAGAGCCTCAAGGCTGCCTGCCCGTTGCATGTAACGCCCCAGCCCGTGCTGGAGGCATCTGTTGGGACCACAGTATGCCGGGGACACTTGTTCTAGGGGCGCCGCGGCCCGTAGAAAGTTAAGGTCCGTCCAGGGGCTGAGGGAGCAGCGACACTGCTGAGTGATACCCACTCGCAGTGTACCGCGGCGCCATGCCCACCTCGGGACCCGGGAGTGTAGCCAGTGCTGAAGTGGTCTCATATGAAGCAATCCGAGCAGCTTGACTGCAGCTGCGGATACCATATGCCCCAGGAGCCTCTGAAACTGTTTCAGTGGTACCACATTCCTGCCTCTGTAGGAACTCAGGCAGTTCAGCACTGCTTGGGCACGTTCCTCCGTGAGGCGTGCCGTCATACTCACCGAGTCTAACTCCACACCGAGAAAAGAGATTCTCTGCACAGGAGAGAGCTTGCTCTTTTCCCAGTTGACCCGAAGCCCCAACTGGCTGAGGTGCCGGAGCACCAAGTCCCTGGGATTGGCCAACTGCTCTCTGGATTGGGCTAGGATAAGCCAGTCGTTGAGGTAGTTGAGGATCCTGACACCCACCTCCCGTAACGGGGTAAGGGCGCCTTCTACGACCTTCGTGAACACACGGGGAGACAGGGAGAGCCCGAAGGGGAGGACCCTGTACTGCCATGCCCTACATTCGAACGCAAACCGTGTGTCGCAGAAGGATCGAAACATGAAAGTAAGCATCCTTCAGGTCAATCGCTGCAAACCAATCCTGGGACTGGATGCATTTGATAATGCGCCTGCGCGTCCGCATCTTGAACGGGAGCTTGTGTAAAGCCCGGTTCAAAACTCGCAGATCCAGGATTGGTCGAAGGCCACCACGTTTCTTGGGTATGATGAAGTAAGGGCTGTAAAACCCCTGCCTCCTCTTGGCTGGAGGGACCGGCTCGATTGCGTCCTTTGCCAGGAGGACAGCAATCTCCTCGCGCAAGACAGGGGCGTTCCGAACTGCCACCGACGTCTCGAGAACGCCGTTGAACTTGGGAGGTCGCCTGGCGAACTGAATCGCGTAGCCGAGTCGAATTGTGCGCGTGAGCCAGCGAGACAGGCTGGGCAGCGTGAGCCACGCCTCCAGACGCTGTGCAAGCGGCTCCAACGGCACAATCGACATACCTGTGGTGGTGCAGCGAAAGGGAGTAGGGGTGGATGGTACAGAAGGCGGTGCGTTCTGCCGTCGAGGGTAGTGAGGATGGAGGAGGCGGACGAGGGGCTTCTGGCCGTGAAAAGGGCCATCCATGACCTCGTCAGCTCCTCATGCACCTCCGGGAAGAAAGGCACCGGGGCAGGGCGCGGTTGTGAGCCGTGCCCTGCTCCGAGAAACCAATCATCCAGCCGCGAGGGCTCGGGACTGGGCGGTCTGTTGACCTCCAGCCCGATGCTCACGGCTGCCCGGGCAAGCATGGCCGTCAGCTCTGGGTCCGGTGCGGCGGTGGCGACAAGACCCGAGGGGGGCAGCCCCACCGCACCTTCATCCTCAGAGGACGTGAGCCCATCCCCCGATGCTGCGATCGACATCCTATCTGCAGATGGCGCACCGAATGAAATGCTGGGCGAAATCACCCGGGAACCGGACAGAATGTTCGCTGCGTGAGGAGTAAGAGGTCCGTGGGGGCGTGCCCGGCGGAGAGGCTCTTCCAGTAACCCTCAGATCTCCCAGAGCATCAGCCGGCGATCCTCTGCTCGAGCCAGAAAGATCAGCACGGGTGGCGGCAGAGGGTGCCAATCCTTTCATAAAGGAAAGGCGAGATCGCAGCGAAATCATGCTCATACGCCCACAACAGATGCATGAGTCATCCACGAATGCATCTTCAGCGTGTTGGAAGCCCAGACACTGAAGACAACGATCGTGTCCGTCATCCGCGGACAGGAAACGACCACAACCAGAAGGACACGGACGAAACAGCATCTTGAAAAAGATGCGATCGTCCGAGATTTGCTCTTTTAGAATTTGCTCTCTCAGTTGAAGTGCCCAGGGGAATCGCTGACGAGAGGGACTCCGCTGATCGCACCGTTACGCCTACCGGGAAAAAAACAAAGATGAACGGCTTTGTGGAGATCAGCACTCTTCTCATCCACTCGGCTCCGAAGCAAAAATCGAATGAGTGGATGCACCTGTCGCCCTTTTATACCCGTATGCACGGGGAGTGGCTCAGGTATGCAAAATCCACTAGCCAATTTCATTGGCGTTTTCTCTTAGTCAGAGATGTTCGGTGCTTCCAGGTAAATCCCCTATGTCATCACGACATAACTCGTAGTGACCGACAGATAGGGAACCCTGGTTGTTCGGGCTCAGACCTGGATTTTATAGAACCTTATCCAGGTCTTTCAGCAGATCAGTCTGGTACGCCTTAGTGTGCAACGAAGCGACGGTCTGACCTGCTGCTGCATATGCCCTGCCATTTAAGCGAGATTCAGGGGCTTAGGTGGCCAGGGGGGAGCCTTGAGAGAGGATGTCTCGCCACAGAGAGATAAGCTGGTTATCATCTTTTGCACAGGGGGCATCCCCTCACAGCCATTTTCACGCATCCCCTCAGTGTCAGCACAACTAGTATGCTAATACCTATGAATACGAGAAAAAAATTGCTTTTTCCACTCCTTCTCAACCTCCACATCGAGATTTTATGAAGAAAGGAAGGCTCACTCGAGCTGGGGGTTTATGGCCAGAAAGATTTATTTTTATGATCCATAACCTCCAAAAACTTGTTCATATGCAGAGCAGAGCACTAGCCGCTGAATCTGATGATGTTAGAAAGATCGCATCGTCACAATCCAGCAGCTCACTTTCGTTCTCGGCCGACGCGCGCAAAAAGGGGCGGTCCCTCTCTAACTCATCGGCCACATCCAACTGCTAATTTCATTCGCCTCCGTGCCTCGGCAGCGGTGGGTCCCGAATCGCGGGAAGCAGACGGCTGCCCCTCTTTCCTTGAAAAGAGGGACAGGACGAGAGCGGAGCTTTTACATAGAAAAAGCTCACAGTGCACGCAGATTTCCCCTCAAGGACATCGCGTGCGTGCTCCTTGCCCAAACAAAAGACGCAAAGATTGTGTGTGTCATCGGGTATTTTAAATAGCGAGGACGCGGATCCACACACAATCTTAAACGCCTTGCTAGTGCTCGCCATGATAGAGAGAAAACTGTACTCTTACCAGAATGCACGCTACAAACAAAACAGTCAGTGAAGACGAAGAAGAGGATGATGTATTCTCCCGGCGGCCCTTATATTGTGGTCACGCCGGTAGTGACGTCATGGGCTGTCGCCGGCCAACAAGTGGTGTTTTTACATATGTATCTTCAGACACGAGTCACGCTGAGGGCGTTCCCCGTAGCGACCCCTAGGGGACGCAGTTCGAGTTCCCATGGAGGGGAAACAGGTACATCAAATATGACTAATATATGAAAAATAAAATATGATTTTTTCACACACATAAAACCCTTCAAGCTTAAATGATTAAAAAGTGATGTCCCTCTTTAAAGAATGTCCCAAAGACACATTTGCATATGTGTTTTACTTCAGATATAATCTCATTTCTTCTGTAGAAGCAAATCGAGTGCTCTGTGCAGATGTCTTTCATCAGACAGCAGGCTGATATTACAGTCACAATGTCAGACGCAGATAAACACACTTAGATTAGCACCTACGTAAAACCCCACATCCTACCCATGTGTTTGCAGAAAACCTCTCTTCTCTCATCTTTTATTTACCAAAGATAATGCCACCTGGAAAGATTAGATGTCAAAATGCAACCAAATCCATGCCTTTCACAGCAACCCTCATTTTGATTCTCTTTAGTAACCAAAACACGGTAACATACTGCATTTAATCGAGGTGATTTTCATTGTACCGTGACTTCAACTGTCTGGATATCGCTGACACTTCATGTCAGATTAGACTGAATGTTTTTTGATCTCCTCACGGATTCTTTTTATTATTAGATATAGCTTACATGTGAATATTTCTTATAATATAATTAGACAGCTCATAGCTTTTTGAAATGAAAACTGAATGCACAGGCTTAGAGTGTTCAATCACTAATAGCCAAAAATCATATTGATAATTACCAGCACATTCTGTATTACCATTTTCCACATTGTACAATTTAGTAAGTTACTAGTCAATACTATTGGTTTGTAGTGCAGCCAATCATAAATCATATTTCAAAGTAGCTTCCACAACACTGGCTTGTGAAATCAAAGTTAGGACAATTTTAGTATGGGGAATCAGTCTTAAATCTTACCTGTTTAAAATTTTTGGTTAGTCTTATCAGAGATGTATGACAGCAAAGACATATTACAGGAATATATATACAGTGCTCAGCGTAAATGAGTACACCCCCTTTGAAAAGTAACATTTTAAACAATATCTCAATGAACACAAAAAACATTTTCCAAAATGTTGACAAGACTAAGGTTTATATAACATCTGTTTAAATTATAACATGAAATTAATGTTAATAATATAACTTAGAGAACAAAATTTTCAGTTTTACTCAAATAAGGGTGATGCAAAAATGAGTACACCCCACTGAAAGTCTCTGGAGCAAAGCTAAATTTTAGACTACAAATGTCTAATTTAACAAGAATTCAACCACAGGTGAGTCTAATTATTCATTACACAGGTGACAGTTGACTATAAAAGGGTGTTACTTAAAGAAAACCCCTTCCCATTTCATGCTGTCAGCAATGGCACCACATGGAAGAGAAATGTCACAAGACCTGAGAAAGAAAATACTTTTTTACACAAGAAAGGTGAAGGCTACAAGAAGACCAGCAAAGCTTTACTTATCAGTCAGAATATTGTAGCAAAAGTGGTACAAACATTTCAAAAAATGGAACTGCAACCATCTCACAGAGATGTCCAGGTCGTCCACGGAAGTTAACACCTCGTCAGGAGCGTCTTCTGATGAGAAGGGTTGAAGAAAATCGACATGCAAGTTCACTGCAGTTATCTAAAGAAGTAGAAAGCCAAACTGGGGTGACTATTTCCCATGACACAATACGGCGTACACTGCAGAGGAATGGCATGCATGGGTGCCGTCCACGAAATAAGCCTCTCCTAAAGCCCAGGCACAAAAAAGCCCGCCTAGAGTTTGACAAAGATGAAGACCACTGGGACTCTATACTCTGGAGTGATGAGACCAAGATAAATGTTTGTGGAACTGATGGCTTCAAAACTGTATGGTGTCGCAAAGGTGAGGAATACAAAGAAAAATGCATGGTGCCTACAGTGTAACATGGTGATGGCAGTGTCCTTATGTGGGGCTGCATGATGCTGCTGGTGTCGTTTCATTGATGGCATCATGAATTCACAAATGTACTGCTCTATACTGAAAGAGAAGATGCTACCATCACTCCGTGCCCTTGGTCGGCGTGCACTTTTCCAACATGACAATGATCCTAAACACACATCTTAGGCCACTGTTGGATTTCTGAAGAAGAACAGGGTGAAAGTGATTCAGTGGCCAAATATGTCTTCTGATCTGAACCCAATCGAACACCTATGGGTAATTCTGAAGAGACAAGTTGAGCATCACTCTCCATCCAGCATCCAATCTCTAAAAGAGGTCATTCTTGAAGAATGGAAAAAGATAGATCTGGCAAAATGTCGCCAACTTGTTCATTCCATGCCTAGAAGACTTGGTGCTGTCATTAAAAATCATGGAGGCCATACAAAGTACTAGATTTAGTAGTATTTATTGTGGAATGTCCTCACTTTTGCATCACCCTAATTTGAGTAAAACTGAAAAATGTGTAATCTAAGTTATATTATTAACCTTACTTTCATGTTATAAGTTAAACAGATGTTATATTAAACTTAGTCTTGTCAACATTTTGGAAATGGTTTTTGTGTTCATTGAGATATTGTTTAAAATTTTATTTTTCAAAGAGGGTGTACTCATTTACGCTGAGCACTGTATATATATATATATATATATATTTTTTTTTTTATCTGCCTTCTGACACAAGTGTCCACATGGGACAGAGCGTGAGCACTGTGATACAGATCTGTGTAAATGCCATAAAATCAATCCAATTTTTTTTTTACAAGAGAATCAAAAGGAGCTGTACGCAGCCTATTTCCGCACAGGTCAGAGTTTATAGTGATGATGAATACATATTAGAGAAGACAAGGTCACTTTCAGGGAGCTGGCAAGAGTTCGGATTTCAAAGCCAGAGGAAGTGCAGTCACAATGTGTACATTTTTCCATTTGCAGATCCTCCTCAGGCCAGGATCCAATCAAAAATGATTTAGCTATAGAAACGTTTTCCATCATGCTGTGAAATTGATATCGCTGGAAACTATATTGCAAATAATATGACCCGGTTCTTAAGCTTTTAAATCCAGTGATGTTTTCACCAGTCAGATAATTCTTCAGATTCAATTGTTTAATAATTCAATACATATGTGGTTTAAGCAGTTTGTTCAAGTAATTACTGTTTGTGCAGGTTTATATTTGCCATTGTTTTGCAGTGTGCCTGTGGTAATAAAAAAAAAATAAAGAATTTAACAGGTAGACAATTCAAGAAAGCTATTTCAAGGGGACAGAGTGCATTTTTCTCTATGAAAGTAATTTATCATAAAGGCTTTATTCCAAAAAAAGGTTTAACGTTTGCATTTAATGTTTTGTTAGTAAAATCTGAAATAAAGTTTGATTATGATATGCAGGGCTAGAAGGAATGTGCTGATGTTTTTATGCACTGATTTTGTGAAAAAATACGCAGAATAGATTTCAACATTGTAGAATATAGTAAACTAACTGTTAGCTGCAATCGTCATTTAATTTCCCAAAATGTTTAAAGCTGAAAAGTGTGCTTTTTTCAGTGTTAAAATACCATTTATAAGATAAACAACCAGCCCAATATAGCAACATTGCTTAATAATGTATTGAAGCAGCGCTATTACTTTTTCCAACCAATAGCAGACAAGGATAGTGTTTGGGAAACCTGTTTGAAAACAATAATTTATTCCGTTTTGCACTTCATCTATGCATGGGATTTACATTTCTTGAAGGACAGAATTTTGTTGGAATCTGAAAAGCTTTTTACCCTTTTAATTTTTTTTTTTTTTTGCTGGAATAGGTTACATGTGGATGAGGAAAACACTTTATAATTCAAATTCCTCATTGATACACCCATGCGATGAGAGTAAATGAGAATAAATTAAGAGTTGAAACAGTATGAGTCCCATCAAGGCCTTATTTTTCTTTATCTGCTAACAATTCTTCTCTGAAACTCAACTGTAATTACCTCTCGATGAACAAACCAAAATAAAAAAGACGAGTATGATTAAAGTTTTACGGTATTTTGGCCCCAATGAGGCGTCTAACAGAAGACAGATGTGCTGCAGGGGGCCTAACTCTAACCAGCCATCCCAATGTTTTTGCCTCTGACTTGTGCTGCTTGTTGTCAACAGAGCTTTCAGTGGACTAATGACAACGGTCAGCCTTCACCTTTTTACACACTATATGCAATGCAGACGATTCTCGTAAACTACTCCCCATAAACATGCGGTTGCTACTTTATGAGGTCGCAATTGATGCTAAAAATGGACTGGAACTGCAACAATAGAGCTGTTAGTAGGTTGTGATCACGCTTTTTGACAACCAAATGTGTCCTGACACTTAATTTCAACAAAAATCTGTGGTAAAGTTGCAGTATGAAAAAGCTCAGCTCACACTTCATTTGATGCAGACTTTTATTGTTTGGTCTGATTTAGAAAGATGTTGGAGATCCCACACTACAGAAAGTACAAACGCCTTTTGTAATTTGCATCCAACAAAATGCATTAATTCTGTTTTGAAAAACTGTATTTGAGTTTTACACCATTTGGTTTAAAGATCACTTTAGAGCTAAACCCCAAAATGTATCAATGCTTTTGAAATGGTTGCCACCAATAGCATATTTTTTCTCCTTCACACCTTCCTTTATCTGACAATTCAATGGTCCTTTGTAGGGGAGTGGAGTGTTGAGGGCAGTTTGGACAATTTTGGACTGAGAGCAAAGACTAGTAAGGCTGGCACAGGTTATTAGGGAAGGGTTCAAAGAGGCTCTGTTTAATGCACTGTCTCTTAGGCTGTTTTCACACTTGGTTTGATTGCTTTGTTTAAACCTGAGTTTGATACCATTCCCCTCATCCTGCCTCCACTGGTCTCTTTTCATATTGTATTATTGGGTTTGAAGCAGTATGTCTAGTTTTGGGGTGGCCAACATCTGTCCTGGAGAGCCACAGTTCTGCTCCAACGTTGATAAAAACTCATCTGCCTGTAGCTTTCTTGTAATCCTTTGACCATAATTAGCTTGTTCATGTGTGTTTGAATAGGGTTGGAGCTGAACTCTGCTGGACTGTGGCTCTCTGGGACCAACATTGGAGACCCCCAGCATCTGCCCAAATCATTAATGAGACTACCACTGTGCACTATCAGTTAACAACTCATGATGAGATGATGCCAATGTTTTATTCTCCAAAGGCAATTTATTCTGAGACAAGCTGCACAGAATACTAAAATGCTACTCATAAAATGTGACTAGGTTATCATCAGAGCATTGGTATCCAACCCTGCTCCTGGTGGGCTACAGCGTAGTTCAGCTCCAACCCTAAACAAACACACCTGAATGTAATAAAGGTGTTCAGGATTACTTGATGATATAGGACAGGTGTGTTGTAACAGTAAGGTAGACCTCCAGGAGCAGGTTTGGCTACATCTGCAAAAGAGGCTCACAGATTCAAATTAGCATGGATTGGGTTTGTATTGACTTCAAATAATATCACTTTGCATGACTCAGACCAATTTGAGGAATTTAACTATGGGCTGCGATTTTCTAGAGCACACCACAGTTCAAAAGACCATTTGCACACCAACCAAATGAAGCAAGGACCAATGTTAAACAGAAGTCTGCAATACATATCTAGTTCAGGGGTGTCCAATTGTGCTCATGGAGAGCAATTGTCCTGTTGAGAAATTTCCAGATGGATGTGATGGGGCAAGTTGGAGCTAAAATTTGCGAGACAATGGCCCTCCAGGAGAAGGATCAGACACCACTGCTCTAGTGAAAAAAGGCTTCATATACAGAATTGAAATTACAATGTGTGCATACCTTCCATTGAGTGATGCAATCCTACTGGATTTGTCTTTCTGTGTATACATGCATCAAAATGTAATTTATTTGAGATGTTAAAGAAATCTTGTTTTGTTCCCATGGCCAAATTCAATTTAGAAGACTTTACAAACATTCCTATTATTCATAACAATACACTCATAATTTCTCAGAAGAATATACAACATGTTGACACAAGTGGCTTAAGAAAATTATCATTAAAGCCATGTTTGTCTGTAATGTGAGAGAATACATAAAGCAGAAAGCTCCAGTGTTTAGATACATGACTGAATTATAACGAGGGATAAAAGTTGACCACAGGGCTGGCACAAGCTTTCAACAGAACAGCTTGCTGTGGTACGTGCCTGAAACATCATCCGACACGCATGTGAAACCATCACTGGCCAGTGTACACGAGGTGAACCGCTAAGCTTCGCAGCCTCCAAATCTGACACTTTTATTTTTGCCTTCCCCAGCCCCTCCATTCCCCTGCTTTATTTCCCTCTGTCTCTTGCCCTGCGCAAAACAAATGTTTGTGATAGAGTGGCGGCACACGGTCTTACCAGAAATAGAGTCAACGGATGGGAGTGTGGTCTGGCACAACATGAAATGATAGCCATTAAAGACCTTAGAGACTTCATGGCTCAATGGCGGAAGATGGTAGTGTGTGTGAGCGCATAAGAGAGTGTGATTTGTCAGACCTTGACATAGACCCAATTTTAGGTTTTGTCGTTCTGCTTTCTGGGTTTTACTGTGCCTGTATACAACATGGTTGCTGCTTTGCCAGAGCTGTCACACCCATCACATTAGCTAAGCTGACTTACATGCTAAACATTGGCAGCAATTCTCAAAACGTTCATCGGTTCAGGCTCAGTGGTTAGAGCATTGTGTTTGCAGCGCAAAGGTTGTGGGTTCGATTCCCAGGGAACACACATACTGACAAAAAATGTATAACCTTAATGCACTGTAAGTCGCTTTGGATAAAAGCGTCTGCTAAATGCATAAATGTAAATGTAAAAGAACCGTTTGGAGTACACAAGGAGATTGAGGCTACCCCGGCAGGATGGAGAAACATTGAGGCAAAGAAGTCTGGAAGTATGGGTGGTCCTGTTTAGCCTGTCATGACTCCTTGTGAGGCTTCGACAGACTTTCCTCAAACTCTGCCACCCAGGAAAAAACAGGCACAAACACTTATTAAGTGATTTGTTTTATAAACAAATTGATTAGTCCGGATGGGTGAGCATACAGCTGGTTGATATTTGCTCTCACTCTCTCTGGGAACGTCTTTCCTGTGTCTTGAGTACTTTCAGAGGTAGCTATCAGCCACGATGCTCTGCTTGGCTGTGGCTGTGTGTGCATTATACTGCAATTTTCTAAGGGGTCAATTTAAATTTGGGTAGATAACTTAAAGGATGATCTGTTGAAATGACTCAAATTGGATTTTAGCACCTATAGGCCACTTTTGTCATTGAACAACAATTGAACATTGTCATCATGTGGGTATGATTAACTCAGCGGAACATAATTTCTGTTTAAGACTGTCTGCTTGGCATCAGGTGACATTGTACTCTATGACTACATTATATTCTTGTTTGAAAACACCATTTCGAGTTTTAATAAACACATCAAACTCAAATAATTTGTGTACTGTTTGCACCGTGAGGCCCTCAAACAATACTAAGGTCTGAAAACATACCGTAGAGTAAATGTTCCAACTCAATAGCAACTCTAACCATTTTATCTTAGGCCATTGTGTATAAATTCACTTGCACTATGACATGTTTGTTGCCACAGGAGGCAAAAGGAGCTTAGAGCACATTCATATCTTGGCTCCACTTTCAAATGTGTTGACGTGTTTGAATACCATACAAAAGAGAGATTTCTGTACATGAGCAGTAAAGACCAGCGGCCAGAGAGATCTGAACCCCAGCTGCTGTGGTTCTTGCTTCCAAGGAGATCTCTCACTTTTGTTTTCACCGTGAGCTCTTCGCACACACACATGCATACTCATCTTTATGAATTCACCAGATTCTCTTCTCTCTGTTAAAGTCATCAATGTGTTGGACTGCAAATGAACCAAATCACTTCTTTTGTCCTTCCACAGGAGACTCTCGGGCAACCACCTGAGACACATCTCTGGCCCCGTGCTCCAAGGCCTCTACAACCTCAAAGTCCTGTAAGTAACGAAAGACAGAAAGAGTAAGAGCGTTTTAGTTTCAGTTAATGCTTCTGTGAAAAGTAACATTCAGGATGATTCATTCTGAAAAAAAGACTTTTGTTGCAGTGTAACACACTGCGAAATTAGAAACAGAACTTCTGACAGGTGATGATTCAGGTTTTGCTTTGCGGTGAATGGTCACTGAGCTGATCTTTATGCATGGGTGTTTGTTGATGGTTTATTGACAGATTTTAATTTTATTGACTGACTTAAACCTATTTCATGGAATTGAATAGGACAGACAAAGACCAGGCATGGAACAACTTAATTCACACCAACATGCATCTCAAAATTTCCACACAGGATTAAGTGCACCTTTCCATGCCATCCTGGAAGCTACAGTAAATTTGCCCTGTACCTGTCAGGGTTCTGGACTCCTTGTTCTTTACTTTTCCCCTGTCCTTCCTGAGTTTCCTTATTTGGTTATTTTCCGTTTCTTGTTAAGTTGATTTGATTATTCCTAGCACCTGTTTTAGTTTCCCTCAATTAATTCCCATGTGTTTATATGTCCTGAGTTTCCCCTGAGTCTTTGTCCGTCCACTCGTCTACTGAGTTGTGTTTCCTGTATTCCTTGTGTTGATTTATTAATACAAAGATAATTTACTCTTACCTCCCGTCCCTGCATCCTTCCCACTACACAACCGTGACAGTACCATCATTCAACAATCCGGTGACATTTTTTGTTTTGTTTTGTTTTATTGAACACCACAAAATTGCCCTACCACATCAAATAATTTTACTTACCCATAAAGTGAAAACTTATTCATATCTTCATCGTGTGCCCATACATTTTCTTTAATTGTACCTTGTTAAAAATGTTTGCTTTAACTGTTTCTAGATTTACATTTTAGTAGGTTACTGAAAACATTCATTTAATATAGTTCAGTTTAATATTTATATGCTTTCCTTGTATTGAATACAACATAATTGTTGTTGTCAGAGATCTTATTTCAGTGTTCAATGTAGACAAAAAAGGGTTGGGTTTAACAATAGTTACACATTTTCTCTGTTTGCTTTCTGTGCCCCATTGTGTTTTGTACAACAACTTATTCAACAACCGAACTTGTCTGAGGCATGAGTACCTGACTTTCTGGCATTTAAACTAATGTTCAGTTTTCAATGAACCAGTTGGAATCACATTTAAATGTGGGATCACATAAACCAAAAACAACATGAAAAACATAATAAAGATATTACATCAAAACATTTGTTAGTGAAAATATGACAAAACTGAAAGTGCAAGGGGGATGATTATGTACTTTGTGGTATTTGAATAACAATACAATAGAGGCTTGTTCACAACATCATAAAGACTGCTGGACATTTTATGTCTAGATTCACAATGGCTATGGTGGCACCGTGATTTCCTTGATAAGGGCATCCTGTCCACAAAGGCGTATTTATTCTTTCAAACACTAGCAATTCTCTGCTGCGTGGTCAAACGTCAGGAGTTTCATTTGATTGGACATGATAAAGCTGTCTGCCTTGTAATTAAAGCTCAACATCTGTGACCGCGTGCTCTCACGTTGGAATAATTTGCTTTGCTCAGAGAGCTCAGTGTCATTGTTCTACCACTTCCTGTTTCTTTCGTTCTTTTATTCCACGAGTCCTGTGAGCATGACCTCAGTTGCCCACCCAAGCAGTTTCTCCCCCTCATTCTGTATCGTCTTGTTCAGTCTTTCTGCCCCTCCCATGTTCTGGTTTTGTCCGCTGAAAAGTGCACCACACAGTACCTGAAATCATATCTCCTGACTGATTGATATCAGCGACAAGTAACCTCATCAGCAGTAAGCTGGACAAATCTTGTGCCCTGGATCCATACTGACATTCTCTATTTAAAAAAAGGCCTTTTTAGTCAGTTTTTTGACAAGAGTTAATGCTCAACTATACCACCCAGGAAACACATATGGAACTGACTAGTGGTGACTTTTTATATATACATTTTGTTAATGCAAAGAGAAGGCCACCCACCCACAGTACATATAATACTTCTAGTATTATTTGTATTTGTTTTTTACAATCACATTTAGTGTTTTAAAATATTTAATATTCACCATAGCAGAATTAATCATCTTTCTAATTTTCATTTATGGTCTCTTTGCAGGATGTTGCAGAATAACCAGTTAGAGCGATTGCCCAGTGAAGACCCTTGGGAATTACCCAATTTGCTCTCTCTGTAAGTATTACATAGTTCTAGTGATCAAAAGCAAACTTGGGCTGTTAGAGATTTACATGAAACAATGGTGTATATTAAAGCAACATTGGATAGGCTGACATGCCAAGCGCAGACCTCCTGGTTGTGACCACAGCTTCAAGCTTAACAGCTGGAATAAAATGGATTCACTTGATTCAAAGATTGGTCTCATGTGAAATGTTATTGTAATGTTATGATATTCTTCTTGAGGAAGACTAAACTTGACTATGTCACATATAATATCAGAATGGTGAAAAAGAGGAACCTTTACAGGGCTGTTGGCGCATCTGGAACCCATGAGGAAACCGCCAGACACTGTGCACTGGCTCCTGAGTGAGCGCTGGGAGATTCAATGAGCTGTGGAGAGCCCAATTTTCCATCAGTTACTCTTCCCTCTTCCCCTAAGTTTCCCTCCTAATGGGAATCACACCCCCTTCCTAACTGGTTCCCCATGAAAAGGTCAGAATCTATGTATTGTCTGGTATTTTGTCTGGCCGTGTCCATCTGCTCCACTTACATCCACCCATCGACTCCTTTCAATTATTCCCAATGCCAGTCAGTATTGCGGAGCCGCACACCCACTTTTTCCAAATAAATAATTCCATGTAAATATCCATGTGCTCATTTCCCTCTACCTTTGAGAGGATGTTTTCATTAGAGTCATGGCATACAAATTTAATTCCTTTGCCACCAACAGAGATTTTTTCCACATGGAAGACATGCCAGGTTCCAGAAGAGGCTCCAGACGTACATAGACTGTGTCCAGGCCCTCCCTGTAGTGAGGCAGAGACTCTGGCATTCGTCCAGACAATTTACGCTCACTTTCAGTCCCCCATAACAAAGAATATGCAGTGATTTAGCTAGGTGCTCTATCCTGAGTTCCCACAAGAGTAGAAAGGCATTTAGTTCTCAACAAACATGTAATTTAGGGTAATGATAAGATGGGGATTGGTTAACTACTGGGGGGGCAAAAGGTTTGAAGTCCACTGGCGCCCAATGTAGACAGAGGGAAGATGAGTTAGGGCAAGACAGAGGATTTGTGATGAAACTCATCTTTGTTTCTTTACTAGAGTTTAGGGCTGTAGGCTATACTCACAGCACTCAGCACAGAGCATCCTTTGATGTCAAGACCATCCTTCCAGGATTTAAACTATGAAAGAAAGATCTGATAAAGATCCAGTAAAAGCTGAGCAACAAGACTCGCCTTCCTTAAGTCAGAGGCAACGGAATACCTTTTGATCATATGATGCCTACCAATTAGATTCCACACAAAAGGGACCATGTAAGCAATATCCACACATTCAATTTCATTTCTTAAGCCTATCAAGCCAGATGATTGAGACTTCATCAGCACGATGTTGGTGTTTACCTAGCAGGGTTGCACAGCATGGAAAATGCAGTCTGAGAATGTGGGGCGTTTTTCAAGCCAAGTGGCATTGTACTTTGGGTTCAAGTTCTTCTTCGATTGATGCTCATATCGTGCATTACCCTCAGCTGAAGGACTCGAGGGTTGAGAAGGCCAGAGGGGAGGTGAGGAGAGGCCAGTGTAAAATTAATGTGTGTGAAAGGTCATGGGGGAAAAATGCAGAGGAAGTGCTTGCGGCTAACTCCCCGTGCTCTGCTGCTATCATACATCACGTCTCGCTGATCGCTGAGGTTCAACACCCCCATCCACTGAATCCAGGGGGCAACATTCATTAGATCAAAGTATTAACTTGTTGACATAGGGAGGACATTTATCTTGGTTGTGTAGATGTCAAGGTCTGTGAACAACAGACTTGCAATGAAATGGGTGGGGGGGGGGGGTCGATTTGTGAAAGAATCCAAATGTCTGCACTTTCAATTATTTCCAGCAACCTCAGATGTTTTTTTTCCATAGCTTTTATATTTAGCTCAGTTTCTTTGTTTAATTTCCAAACAATCAGAGAGAAAACTGTTCAATAGCATCTTAAAGCATTCCAGTCAGTGTGGAGCAACAATTGTTAGTGGCTTTAACCAAACCAACTCACCATGCCTCAAAGCCATCAAATTATCAGTCGGTACTTTATTACACCATATGAGCACAAGCAAAATGAAAGAGGAATGGCCAATTTTCGAAATGCCTTCATGTGGTTGGATCGAGAGTGCAATCTTTGCCTTGGCAGCCCCTGTACGCCTGGTTTGTGATTGCACAACTTGTCTTTGTATCCTCTGAAAGCCACTTGTTGTGATTTAGCAGCCTTTCTCCGAATTCTTTAAATTGAAAAAACGTAAAATCTCACAAAGCATAGCACTCCACCTGTGGGCTGCCGATGTTTCATCAAACATTCAGAGCGGTAACTGTGCCAAAACTCTCATTAAACAAGTCCATGCTAGAGTAACTAAAGATAGCTTCATAAAACACTTGCACATAAATCGCTTAGGGAAAAACTAAATCACTCAGGTAGTCGTGCCAATCCTTACACCAGAATAACAAAAGATAGAAACAAAGAGGCAACACAGTTATGCTTTAATTGTGATATTGTGAAAGTAGAAAGGCAGTGGCCGCAGACCACAGCCTGATATCTCTTTCTGTTTAGCCACAATAAGTGGCTCCTTTGTTCATCTTATTTATGTGCACCCGGAAGGCGTGGCAGTTTGATGAACGAAATAAAAGAGGTAGATTCCGTGACAGGACACTGCACGGACAAGGAGTGTTGCCGTTGACTGGGTCACAAACATTGTGGGGCTGGAGTCATGCCAGGTCAGGCCTCAATATAAAAAAGCTAGTGGAGGAAGTATATTTTAAAAAGGCTAAGTAATGCACAGTATCTAGTTGACACAGGTTCAGAAACTTCCTTTAATGATTCATCTACATGGAAAGAATATACTACCTGTCATGTAGTTGCTCATTTTCTCTAATATATCCTGCTAATTTGACATTTGGTGACCTGGTTAAACATAACTGACTGTATTATCTGCAAATTTTCTGCTCCATACATAAGCTGTGTACGGGAATAAACATCTGCTTCTGTTCATTCTAATAAAAAAAGGCGTCTGGATGCCAACCTGATTATGGAGGTGCCAGCAAGGACCCTCTCGGGTATGCGGTCCCTGCGGCACTTGTGGCTTGATGACAATGCCCTGACAGAGATCCCAGTAAGCGCCCTCAATGACCTCTCTTCGCTCCAGGCTATGACCCTTGCCCTAAACCGCATCACCCACATCCCAGACTATGCCTTCAGGAACCTTTCCAACCTGGTTGTGCTGTACGTATCTACTTCACCACAACATGAATAAACAAAGTAGGATGTATTCCTGGATCAACTTGTTTAATAGCTAAGCTCAATATATATATAGTCCTTTCAATCAGATGAGAAATGTAGGAATATTCTTAAAAGGAAATGTCACCCAAAACTGAATATTCTGTCATTAATTACTCACCCCCTCATGTCGTTCCAAACCCATAAGACCTTTGTTATTCGGAACATAAATTAAGATATTTTTGATGAATTCCAAGAGCTTTCATATCCTTCTTAGACAGCAATGCAACTGACACATTCAGGGCCCAGAAAAGTTGTAAGGACATCGTTGGTGGTTACAAACCACAATTTTATGAAGCTACGAGAACACGTGCGAAAAGAAAACAAAAATAATTACTTTTGTTATTCCACATTTTCTTCTCTTCCGTGTCAGTCTCTGCGCACGTTCACAAGAGTACAACGACGCATGTGACATGAGGGTGAGTAATTAACGACAGAATTTTCATTTTTGGGTGAACTAAACCTTTAAAGCCCCAAACCCAAATCTTAAATGTTTTACCCTAACCCTTGATCTATTTGACTAAATCACACTAACTATAGAGCTTGTCTCAGTGTGTGGAAGGAAACCATGAAATAAGAGGAAGTTGGAACGCATGTCTTGGTTTGACAGGACACCACAAGAAGCTTAAACTCTTTTAATCACAAAGCAGTGAAATTATAGTGTGGATTAATTTTATATCTCATCCACCACCGGTTTATGTTCATTTGAAGCAATGTGTTTTTATGTTCAGGCATCTTCATAACAATATGATCCGGACCCTCGGACAGAACTGCTTTGAGGGACTGCACTGCCTCGAGACTCTGTAAGTAAGATCGTCCCTTCATGAAAGATTAAAAACATGAAAGCATTTCCTGTTTTTAATGCAAACAAACCCTGATCTGTTATTTGATTTTGGCGTCCTCTTGGAATCATTATGGAAGGGGCTGCGCCTATAAATATAAATAAAAATTACTAGCAAAATCGCCTGACTCTACTTAAGCTTAGTGGTTCAGCTTTGTATGAACTATAAACAAATCATTCTTTACACAATACTTCTGCTGTTGAGATACTCTCATGTTAATTGCAGAACCTTGTTTTCTAAAAAACACTCTTGCCTCTCATTAAAATGAAAGAATGAATGTATGGCAGTCTTTCATTTTCTGTAATAGAAACAACAATAATGTCCTGACAGTGACTTCAGTGTTGGGTGATTTCTTTAGTTTTCCATATAAACGTATATGTGCATGCAGTGTGGACCCTTTACAGTGATTTTTAGGGGACCTTTGTGGTTTTAGTTATGTGGCTGATTTTGGTATCACAGGCTACTTTTTATGTTTACATTTGTCCTTTAGCTTCATATCTTCAGCAGAAGGTCATTAAATTGAGTGGGAAATGTAATGGGATTTAAATTTCCATAACGTAGCAATCTGATTTCAAAACAATATTTTCTTATCGAAATACTTGTGTGATTATGCATTCTATCGCTACATTTGTTTTTGCAATGTCAGTAGGGGTTTCCACCCATGTTGGTTGAATTTATATTATATATAATTTTACATTAACTTGAATACCATGAATACCATTTACCTGACAGTCTGCATGTAAAACACACACACACACACACACACACACACACACACACACACACACAACACACACACACACACACACACACACACACACACACACACACACACACATATATGAGTATGAACAAATTAATATACTAGTAAAAATACAGTTAAGAACATCATGATTTTATGGCTACTGGCTACAATTTTCATTTCATTGCTAAACAAGAGTGCACATTCTCTGCTGGAATACGGGCTATTTACAGTAACTTATACATTACTGAACATGGTAGATTAAGATCAAATGTTAAATTGGCCAAATAAATACACTAGAAATGCTATTAAAATTCTAATGCTTTTATATTCATGAGGAATTTTGAAAGGGGCTTACGAACCAGAGCCAATGCATATTTGTAATGTAATGTATGAAAGACATTATATAGACCATGCTATGAAAGTTTGGCTTTAAAAGAATAAGCATATGCTAAAGTCCCGGTGGTCTCCAGGATACAGAGAGGTTCACACCGGCTTTTTAACAGCCTGCTGAAGTGCTAAAGATGACGTTTTCCTCGTTACGAGAAGGATTTCAGTCTTGAGAATTGCACACACTGAACTGAAACACTTCATTTGAAAGCAATCACCGAGAAACCGTGTGCTGAAGATCTCCCGTGGCGATTCTGTGGCTCGATAAATTTGCCTTTTGGAAGGAGATTTGTTTCAAGGAGAATATATTTAAGCTTTTGAAAATGACAAAAAATTACACAAGGCTAGAGTGATAGGAAAGGCAGTTATGATACTATAAGAAGTGATTCCCAATCAGGATGTGCAGAAGCAGGTTTCTGTCACAATGAAGACGGGAGGATTCAGTTGCGGAAAATAGAAGGTTTATTACAGAGTAAACAGTGAGAGAAAACTACGGTGGAGCTCTCCGTAGGCAGAGGCGGGTAGCGCAGGGAAGCAATGGGCAGACGAGTCTCCGGCGTTCGGAGTCCAGGAAAGCAGCAGGGCTCAGGAATCGCGGAACCAGGAACAGGAACGGACCGAAATCGCCGACCCGAACACGGCAAACACTGCAAGGATCTGACAAGGGAGACAGCGTGACAGGATCTGATATAGCCCACGGTAATGACTCTCAGCTGGAGCGAATCAGCCTCAATCACACACACCCACAGACACCTGCTCACACACACGCACACGCACACACACAAGACACGGTGAGGATGGGACCGGGAACCCATGAACCGTGACAGTACCCCTCCCCCTAGGAGCGCCTGTCGGCGCTCCCAGCCGACCTTACCTGTTGATTGTAATCATCAATAAGGGAGTGATCCAATATGTCCCTGGCCGGAACCCAACTTCTCTCCTCCGGACCGTAACCTTCCCAGTCCACCAAGTATTGAAATCCTCGTCCCCTCCGCCTCGAGTCCAGAATACGATTGACCGAATAGGTAGGTTCCCCATCTACGAGTCGCGGCGGGGGAGGAACCGGAGTAGGCGGATTAAGGTGAGACCGAAAAACGGGTTTAACTTTGGACACATGGAACGCGGGATGAATTCTCCTGTACGCAGGAGGGAGTTTGAGGCGGACTGTCACTGGACTAATAATCTTAGTGACAGGAAACGGGCCAATAAATTTGGGAGCCAACTTATTACACACGGGCCGGAGCGGAATGTTCTTGGTAGAAAGCCACACTTTTTGACCAACGAAGTAGACGGGAGGCTTCGACCGGTGGCGATCAGCCTTAGCCTTGGTGCACGCCCCCACCCGGAGGAGAGTCTCTCGGGCTCTCGTCCAGGTACGATGACACCTCCGGACGAAGGCGTGAGCAGAGGGGACCGCGACTTCGGATTCCATACTAGGAAATAGAGGTGGCTGGTAACCTAAACTACATTCAAACGGCGAGAGGCCCGTGGACGACACCGGTAACGAGTTGTGGCCAACCAGGATCTCTTATGCGAACCAAATGATAGGCGTTTCTGAGATCTAACTTGGTGAAGATGGATGCTCCCTTTCCAAGAACAGAAAGCGAGTATAATCTGCCTTTAGGCGGAGACATACCTGGTACTAAGTCTATAGCACAGTCGTAGGGACGATGAGGAGGGAGAGAAGCGGCCCTGGACTTACTGAACACCTCCTTCAGGTCGAGATACTCCTCGGGCACGTTGGACAGGCTCCCCATCTCATCCTGCAACACAGAACCAGAAACAGAAAACCCAGCAGACACAAGACAAGAGGCATAGCAGGCTCTGCTCCACTCCGAGACGGTGTTACGACCCCAATCCACCCGAGGATTGTGTTGAGTGAGCCAGGGGTGACCCAACACCACCGGAGCCAGAGGTGAATGGGTGACGAGGAACGTGATGGTCTCTGAGTGGTTGCCTGAGGTGATGAGGGTGATGGGTACAGTGGAGAGACTGATCTGGGGAAGTGACTGTCCATTGAGAGTGCTGACAGAGATCTTGTGACGGAGGGAAACCAAGGGAATGTGAAGGAGTTGAGCCAGGGAAATGTCCAGCATGTTACCCTCGGCTCCGGAGTCTAGCAGCGCCGTCCCCTCATGTCGCCTGGTCACCCATTGCAACCTCACCGGGAGGAGGGTAGTAGATGAGGCCTTGTTGAGAGATACCCCACCCGACAGTAGCCTCAGACCTACTGTCGGGCCTGATCTTTTACGGGGCAACTCACCAGGAAATGGTCAGCCGCGCCGCAGTATAGGCACAGTCCCCTCATCTTCCGACGATCTCTCTCCTCCCGGGAGAGCCGAGCTCTACCCACCTGCATGGGTTCGTCAACCGATGAGTGACTGACCGTATCGCCGGTGTCGAGGAAAGGATATCTCGGTGTTAACTTGCGTCGACCGCGAAGATCGCGTTGCTGAAGCCGTGCATCCACGCGTAAGGCCAGATCCACAAGTTCGTCCAACCCGGGAGGTAACTCCACCACATCGATCTCCCGTTGGATACGGTCAGCCAGCCCATGCAGGAACATGTCCCACTGCGCCCTCTCGTTCCACTCACACTCTGCCGCCAGGGTCCTGAACTGGATGGAATAGTCGGAAACGGACTGCTCCCCCTGGCGGAGGTCGGCCAGCATGCGCGCTGCCTCGCGCCTGACCAGCGCGCGATCGAACACCCTCCTCATCTCCTGAGAGAGTGAGCGGAACGAGGAACAACATGGATGGCAATTCTCCCACACCGCCGTTCCCCACAATGCTGCCTTTCCTGACAGCAACGTAAGCACTAGTGCCACCCTGGAAGCCTCTGTGGCGAACTTCAGTGGCTGGAGCGAGAAAAACAGAGAACACTTCGTCAGAAACGCTCTACAGAGGTTAGGATATCCGGCATACACCTCCGGTGCAGGGAGTCTAGGTTCGTGCTGAGGGCTGTTGTTCCCGGGGATGGAAAAATTTGGCGGTGTGGGTGGCGCAGCGGGTGATCTTAATAATTGTACCTGGGTTGTGAGCTCGGACACCTGCGCTACTAACGCCTGCACAGCTCGTCCGGTGTTCAACATATTCTCCTCCTGGAGATCCATACGAGCGTTGTTGCCGGCTAACAGTTCCTGCAAACCACGAGTCTCCGCTGAATCCATGAAGATTGGTCAGATCCTTCTGTCACAATGAAGACGGGAGGATTCAGTTGCGGAAAATAGAAGGTTTATTACAGAGTAAACAGTGAGAGAAAACTACGGTGGAGCTCTCCGTAGGCAGAGGCGGGTAGCGCAGGGAAGCAATGGGCAGACGAGTCTCCGGCGTTCGGAGTCCAGGAAAGCAGCAGGGCTCAGGAATCGCGGAACCAGGAACAGGAACGGACCGAAATCGCCGACCCGAACACGGTAAACACTGCAAGGATCTGACAAGGGAGACAGCGTGACAGGATCTGATATAGCCCACGGTAATGACTCTCAGCTGGAGCGAATCAGCCTCAATCACACACACACCCACAGACACCTGCTCACGCACACGCACACACACAAGACACGGTGAGGTTGGGACCGGGAACCCATGAACCGTGACAGTTTCTTGCTTTGTTAGAACATAATTTACTAAATATAATAGAAAATGTAATAAAATAAAACTAGACTAAGCAGGACTCTATCACACTATCTCTCTCTCTCTCTCTCTCTCTCTCTCTCTATATATATATATATATATATATATATATATAAAAAATGTTTTTCATGTTATATATGTATTATATATATATATATAATACATATATAACATGAAAAACATATATATATATTTTTTTATTAACCATGTATGCATAACAATTAAAAATTCCACTCTATTAAAAAGCTTTCATAACCTGTAATAAGTAGTCATGTTGCATATTACATGGCATTTTAATTACCGTATAATGATAGCTAAGCAAGAAACTAATCTTCCTGAGGCAAATATTCTTATATGTAACATGACACACTGGAAGAAATCATGCCAGCTGTCTCGGTTCAGTTGCACATGTGTGTTTGGGAAGTGTTGAGCTTCTTGAAACAGCAGATGGAAACATGTTTGCCTTCTTTAGGAGGTCTCAGACATCTTTTCGTGGGACAATGTGCATCTTTTTATTGATGCAGCTGTAATCCCCATCACTGTAATTATCTCTGAAAGCGCATTCACAACCATCAGACAAAGTGACCACCACAGTGTTGTTTTGTTATGATGCCTGATGATTTAGCTTTCAAACAAACTTCTGCATGGTTTGACGAATTGTAAATGGAGGTAACTGACAGCTCCCTATCTAAACAATGATGTCTTCCCAGGAAATGAAAGACATTCCTCTTCTCTGCTATATCAAAGTAATGTCTCCAAACAAGACTGACGGATGTTCTAAACAAAACCAGGATGTAGACATGGCAGAACCACGCGGCATGGCTCACCTACAGCAGCGTGTTCCCAGTCTTTCCATAAGCAGCCCATTTTATAGGCCACAAGCGCAAGTGGATTTCCATGCAGTGTTTGAATAAAATTACTTAAAAATTAACATGACTCTTTAGAAGTTAGCAAACTAATGAAGAAAGCGATGTTGATTCACATTCATATAATCTAAATGGCTCATGTTGTTTAAAAGTGTTGCTTTGAAAAATAAAGTTTCCTTATTGGCATTGACATTTCCAAGAAGAACCTTCACCATCCATGGAACTTTTCCATTCCACAAGATATTTTTCATAGTGGAAAAAGATTCTTTGAATTATTAAAGTGTTCGTCACACTATGAAACATTGGCTCTTTTAAAGAAAGGTTATTTGGGACACTAAAAATAGTTATTCTATAACATCACTGTGAAAACCCCCTTTTTGTATCTTTATTTTTAGCATTTACAAACAAGCCATTAATTGGTTGATGCCTCTGAAGTGCATCCCAACCTGCCCGCCAACAATGGTTCAACCAATGGAATGAATTTGGGGCGTAGCTATTTGTGTGTTTAAAAATGTGTTATTTTTACAATTTTGTTTGTGATGCTAATGGTGCAGAAATACTTCAGCTTTAAGCGAATTTGTCATATACTGTATCAAGAATCTCCTTAATATTTGTTTTCTTTTCACCCCAAACTTAGGCGAAGTTCGCTTTAACACTCGTGTACAACACAGACACACTCATGCACATATAGACACACACATGTACACCCACACACTGGAATTAAGCAAGTGCTTCGCCCATTCTGGATGGCAGCCAACATGGGTCCACCCCTATTCACCAAGCTTACTTCAAACGCACTGGCTACCTGCCAGAAACTGTTTTTTTTTTACTAAAATAAATAATCATTTGGACTGTTTTGAAAGCGTACACTTAACACTAAGGGATAAAACATATAATTATGGCTATGAAGAGACACATTGAGCATTGGTTATTGTAACTGTGGGGAGTGGACGATATGACTAAGACCTGGGTCTTCACGAGAGAATACAGGGCCAAAGGCATCTATTAATGCCGCCCACCTGCCTTTACTGGGCAAAAAGGAAGGTTTGTGGGGGGAAAAAGTCTCCTGTTCAATTATAGGATTTTCCCAATAATTATTCTCTGTAAAATTCCAAAAGAATTGGAGATGAAAAGGAATGCTGAGATCCAAGAAAAACAACATGCAAACTATGGCCATAAACACATTGTTCTTGCACCTGCGTGTAAAGGCCGCTCGCCCTTAGCAACCACCCATGTTTTGGTTCAAGCGCGGTTTTTGGATGCAGGTTTCCTAGAAGGCTAATTAAATACATACAACAAAAATAATGTATGCTGAGGAGAGGTCACGTCATGTCAGATTAGCTTAGAACAGCTGTCTTGGTCTCCAAGGAGCAGCCAACACGGAAAACTTGCAAGGTCAAGGGGAGGGATTTTGACTGATTGGAACCACAGTTCTTAAGTGTTTGCTTATGTTACAGACACGTAGGATGAAAAATCAAATACAAATGTCAAAACAGTTGGGCTAATATGTGACGAGACAGTTAATTGTTGATCGAAAGGTGGTCTTATGCAAGATACAACTTAGACATAGCTGTGCTTATTAAGTCCAAACATTTGCACATACAATATTTTTCTCATAGCTTGTGTTTCACAAAGTTCTTCTGCTCTCATGGTTGGTCTCCTTTCTCTAGGGAACTGAACTTCAATGACCTTCAAGAGTTCCCCGCAGCCATTCGCACACTCGCCAAGCTTCAGGAACTGTAAGTAACCGAGACTAACTTACCCAGCATACATGTGTCAGTGTGCTTCCTTTAAAGTGGACCACTTGGCCTGGCCCCGTACTCCTTGTAAATCCTGCTTAGTCCCTAGAATGTGGTTCTCAAGCACAAGTCTCCTGAAAAAAAGCAGATGCTTGGAGATGAGCTCTTAAGTCCTTACTTCTCAAGTATCCTAAACTGTTTTTTGCCTGCGGGACTGCCTCCTGACAGGTGTTTCTGCAAGATACAAAGGATGTTTACATGGGCAAATGTGAATTGACGCAACCAAATGGCTCACATGTATGCTTGTGGAGGAGTTTGAGATAAAATGCAAATGGACTCGATTGTCCAAGGTGATGAATTCATTCTCGGCACCCAAAAAGGACCTTATAGCCTTGTTTATTTAACATGCGTAATTATTTTAGACTGTTTAGAATTTTCGGATTACAATTTGCTGGCAACGTGTGTGCCATAAATTCACTTTAGCATGTTATATTCATAGTGACGGCAGATGATGATGAATTATAAGCTGTTGCAGTAGTTGAATGTGCAGCCGCTCCGAATAGCACGTCAGCGCTACAATTTATAGACTATACGCAACAGATGCAGTTAGCAAAAGCACTCCGCAAAGCTGGCCTTGATTGCTGGATTTCCTCATCCCACAGTGGATTGTGTTCAAGTGTGCAGATGGTCATATTCTCACTCTCCATGCATTTTACAGGGGTTTCCACAACAACAACATTAAGGCCATTCCCGAGAGAGCATTTGTGGGGAACCCACTTCTGCAGACCATGTGAGTATCTTGTCTCAGCAAGGACAGTAAAGAGCTTCTCTGTTGACTAAACATGCCTCACTGTGTGATAGAAAGACATGTTATAAAAGTGTGTTTATCTCAGCCAATGGACCAGGAAATGTGTGACAAATATGTGGGTCGTTTTACAAACGGGTGCCTTTTTTGCCCTCTTTTACAAGGTTAAATATGTGGAAATGGTGTGTGTGAATAACACATCAACAAATGCATTTGTTCTCCCTGTAGTAGCAAATGTATTAAGTTGTATTCAACAAAATGGACATGGAAATGTGTTAAGGGTGTAATCTTATATATTGAACCATATATGTTTTAGCAAAAATTATGATGGTTAAAAAGACTGGCATTAAAGATTTTAAAGATAGAAAGCAAAATTAGTTTTATTTTGTCTATGTTTGTCTGTATGATTAGATTTCCATTGACAATGTTTAAATGTTTTTGTAAGAGTGTTCACATCACGTCAAAGAATGAATCTAGTTCACATGTCAATCCAGTTACCAACATAACTACCTATTATTAAAGTAATGTACTATTCCATAGATTAAATAAATTATTAACAATTATACACTTTTTCACACTCTACCCCTATTAGAAAATATTACATATGAAAATATTTCTTATTTAAAAAAATGGACATAAACGTATATCAAAAGATGTCATACAGTCTATTGAACAGTAGCCTACTTTTTATTTAAATATGTGATAGTTATGATAGTAACAGAGTTGGCATAAAAATATTTTAATAAAAAAGGAGGGATAATGCAAAATTTGCTCTATTTTGTCTATGCTACCTCTGTTTAAATATGATGAAAAAAAGGTATCTGGTTATGCCAACCCTGTTACCAATTTATTTGTTTTTACATTTCAGCATTGTTACCAAGATTTGAATAGCAATTTTTTTTATTTTTTTTTTTGGAAATAGTTTGAAGAAATAACACCATTACACTAAAAAACCTCAGTAGCTAAATTAATTCTCAACCCTGTTACTGTACAGTTCTACAAATAGTTATATATCAGCATACAGCATATTAGGTTTTATCAATTTAGATTTAATTTGAATATGGGACTGTGTCATTTATTAACGCTTAAATACAATCTTTCCTGAATGTAAATATTCTTGTCAAAGTGGACCAGTCACTCATTTAGAATGATCTATCCAATTTCTAACAAAATATGTATTTTTCTTCTCTATTCAGTCATTTCTATGAGAATCCCATTCAGTTTGTTGGCAGATCAGCATTTCAGTTCTTGCCAAAGTTACACACGCTGTAAGTACAAGTCTATGTGTGAAATGATAACATGCACATGATTAAACAGAGCAGTTTGGCTTCCGATAAGGCACCTTAAAGTACCATTTGGCAAATGTGAATAATTTCCATTTCATCATTGCTTTCATTTTGATGAATACTGTAATCTTGCTCGCCTCTTGCCATCACGTCTCTCATAAGTAAACATTAAACTAGTAATTTGTCTCCAAAAAACAGCACGATTCAATTATAACCTCATAAATGCCAAAATATGAGATTTAGCTTTTCAAAAACTAATAAAAAGTAATTTATCTCTCTCCAATTACATAGACAGTGCATAAGAATGCTGTGAGAGTTTATTCAGCCTTCATTATTGTGATATGTAGTCTTCCGTTGTTGATTTTGGATAGTGTTGTACTTATGAGTGTAATCAAAATGATGGAATCAAGTGCAATAATATTGCCTCTAGATGATGGAGAGCTAAATGGGTACGGTAACAGTAGACATCCCTGTGGTTTTGCAGGACGACATCTTCATTAGCAGACCGATCCTCACTAATGAGTTATCTAATCTCGTTTCAGCTCTTTGAACGGGGCCACTGAGATCCGAGAGTTTCCAGATTTGAAAGGAACCACCAGCCTGCAAGTTCTGTGAGTCTGAGATCAAATGTCCCCATTTCACGCAGGATCAGTTTCACTTAAGAGACTTCCAGAAGTTCTTCCCACCGACGAGGACAAAGGAATAACCGTTGACAAAATAGAGATGCTTTTACTGAACTAACCATGTCAGCGAGTCTCGTACAAGGTCAAAAATGATGCAGGGCAAAGGCATGCTCAACCGAACACTTATGTTTATTAGTGAATGATCGGTTAATATAAAGCCCTGTGTATAATTACTGATCCTAAAGGAGAGTTAAAATCGTTCATTAGAGTTAAAGTAGAAGGCTTTTCAAAGGGGTTTTGGTTGTGCACCAATCTCAAGTCATTGTTGAGGGCTGTCTATGGGCTATAATGGGTCTATAATTTTGATAATGCCAATGTTTATTAACAATTTTAAGATAAATAATTACATCTTTGTCTGTACAGCTTGGATATAAAGCTACATTTTTCGAGAAAAAATGACACCACAAAGGACCTACAGGACTGAAAGCACAAAACAAATACAAGTTTTAATAAAAAAAATCTTATTTCCAATTAAAAAAAATATCTGATCATCTGAGATGTATTTTGTATCTTGAATATTCTATTCACATTAACAAAATTTGTTCTAGGGATGAATCTCAATTTCATAATTTTCCTTGATCTTTTGCAGTGCATGCACATTCAGTTTTTTTGTCTCCTGTTTGGCACACACACATTCAGTGCAAACTCTTCTCTTTGATTTTCTCTCAGTACGCTGACCCGAGCTGGACTGACTAGAGCCTTGACATATAGAGATCTCTGAACTAACCATGTCTGCCTCACAATTCAAAAGATGCTGGCAAGGCTTCTCAACCGAAACTTACTACAGCTGCAACATCTCTTAAATAGCCCTGTATTAGATAGCTGCATCTCTAAACGGAGATTCCGTCAAGAGGTACAAGCTGGTCAAAGAGGGGTTGGCACCAATCTCAGTCCTGGAGGGATTTATGCGCCAAACTGGGTTCAAGAGTTCCTGAAATGCCAATGTTTAACATGGATAAACTTACTTATGTGCACTGTACAGACGGATGAAGCTAAATTTAGAGCCTGCAAAGGGAAAGTAGCTGCTTAAATGCATCTCTCTAAATATTAACGTTCTTACTCTCAGTTTTTTCTTGCATAATAATTGTCAGGACTACCTAATTAGATGAATTAGAATCGAATGACTCATCACATAACAAATACTAGAAAGAAATGCTCAATTTAATCAGCCTGGTCATTTTGCAGTTGCACATTCAGATGATAAATTAGCTCCTGTTTGAGACACACTTCAGAACTCTGCCTCAACGCTGGAGCTTACTATGGCCTGCAATGCTCTAGCACCTTCTATTGAGGCTTGATTGTCCAACACTGTAATACATCAAAACTAATTATACAATCAGAAGTCATGCTCTAGCAATTCCTAAGATACAGCTGGCAGGATGTCATTCATCCTGGGGGTTATGAAAGAATCTTCCATTTACAGGCATTCCTATAGGTTTTTTTACAGGGAGCTGTCACTACAACTGTCATGAAGAGATCTAGCCTCTGGAAGTAGCTCTACCACTGTCCATTCTCTTCGGAGATGTGAGCTTCTAGGCTCTCTCCTCTCTGCATAAACTTTCTCCTAGATGAAAACGGGAACTAGAATGTGAATTATCAAGCTGTCAACATTGCTTGATAACTGCTAAGAGCTCTATTGAAATGACTCCTCAATAGTACTTAACGAAATGACTAGTCATTACATGTAGCAATCTCAGTCAGTATCCATATTATATAGCAGCTTTCAAGTGTGTTCATGATGTCTGCCATAGTGATTTGTGTACAGTGTTCTTGGATGTGTTGTGTGTTTCGGGTAGTCTGTGTGTCTGAAGAGCTGTGTCTGTGTACTGTGCCTCTGCTGTCAGGAGATGTGGTGTGGCGTGTCTCTCCTCTCTTGTCTCTTGTGCGGGAATAGAGTAAGTCCTAGACTGTGTGTGATAACTGTAGGTAGAATGTATTTGACATAGATGACGTCAGTCTGTAGATCTGTGTCATTGTCTTTCAAGTGTGTGTCATGTGCTGCCATGTGTGTGTGTGTGTGTGTGTGTGTGTGTGTGTCTGTGTGCGTGTGTGTGGATGTGTGTGAGTGTGCTGTGAGAGTGATGCAGTAATACCAGTTCGTTTGTTTTGACTCGGCAGAGGCCTGCAGCACAATCTGATCAAACAGATTGAGATGAACACATTTGCTTCACTTGAGACAGTACCAGCTCTCTTCGGTGGCACTGTAAGGTTACATTGTAAACGCCTCATACTTCTGGCCATTTCTTCAAATTATAATACACTATATTTCAATTTCAAATTAATACACAAACTTTTCAAACAAATTTATTTTTAGAGACAATTTGCAGTTACCCTCTATCATATGTAAGAACTTTTGCTTTAATTGACAGAGCATGCAGACTGTTTTTAATTGAAGCATAAAAAAGTATTGGCTCACCAATACTTCCCCCTAGAGGCCAAGACATTCTACACGAAATTAACCGTAAACATCTTGCACAACACAAAAAGCAGAAAATCACAGCTAAAACTTTAAATAATGATTATTGTTACAAGAATTTGAGCCCAAGACTGTTTTCAGATATCAGATCTTGAGAATAATCTAGATCTAATCAAGATCTGAGCAAAAACATTTCTGTTTTTCGGAGAAAATGGGAAATGACAGATGCATGGACGAGTAAATGATTTATTATTACAGGGATCTAAGCTGGAACAGGATCAACACCATCCACCGCTGATGCCTTTTCCTCTCTTCAGTCACTTATTAAACTGTAAGTATAATTTATGCAAATCCGGAGTCTAGATGTCCGTGTAGTCATACAAAAACTGTTATTAAAATGTGACTAGGCACAACCGATCCCATTAACACAAACAAACAGATTCCATGATGCACACTTTGGAGTTTCTGTCATTCTGAACAATGCTTTATTTTGGCTCAAAGTGAAAAGACTGTGGTTGTAATCACAGTTAAAAGCTCAGCACAGCGGTGAAGACGTGCATCGTCAGTCACAGGCGATTAAATGCAAGCAGCATTAGGTGAAGAATGTGATGAATGAATGAGAAAGACTGATAAAGAGTGAAAGTGTGTGGCTGATAAATGTGTGCAGCGGTGAATGAGAAGAGCGTCATACCCGAGTAGATCCTGCAACATTTATAAACCTCTAGTGTTCCTTGTGAAAAATCACTAGCAAACAACATGCATGGAAAAGTCAAATCACTGGTAAAGAAGTCAAATCCAGCAGTATTTGTTAACAGCTCTGTGCTCAATAAAAGTACAGCTCCATCAACAGCATATATGGCACGCTGTTGATTACCACAGTAAATAATTTAGTAAAAACAAGCAAAAAATGTTTCTGCCGTAATAAACAGCATGCCACAGATGCTGTCGATAGAGCTTAACTTATATTGAACCTGGAACATGCAGCATTTTATATAAACTGACACATTCTAGCTTTCATCTGGGTTAAAAGTTCAAGGCCTGTGTGCCAAAACATGTCAGTTCAAATAAAACGTTCTCCAATCAAGACATGCTGTTGGATTTACAAGTATGTGTAAAGTGTCACAAAAGGTTTTTGGACCTATAATGTTTGGGATTCCAAAATATTAAATAAAGTTGCATTTATTTTAGATTAAAACAAAAGTGGAATGGAAATATATTGGATATATTAGCAGATGTCAGTGTAAAACATTTAGGGAGGAAGGTGTATGCTTTCCTTTATACCCCAAATATTTATATTTAATGTGATGAACTGTATATGTGGTTCCTCTGGTAAGACAACTGTGTGAACTTGAGGAGAACTGACTTCATACATCCACTAAAATCATTAACACACCAGCTGATTACAAGTAACTACAAAAATGTTATGGTTGATTTTGTGATGTCTGATGGGGTAGCTAATTTCACTTTTATAAATGCTAGAAACTCATGATTCTACTACTAAGATTTCCAACTGACGATCCCCAAAACACAGTGTTGGCAAATGTTTAATCTATTTATGAGATGGTACATTATGGGACATTTTAAGTAGATACTTCAAGTGTAGCTCCAGCTCCATCTGCAAGTGTTTTATACATGCTGTTCTTCTATCTCCATCCAGAGATCTCACTGGGAACCGATTGAGCAGTCTCCCGCTCACTGGGTTAACAAGTCTCACTCATCTTAAACTGAAAGGAAACATGGCTCTCTCCCGTTCCTTCAGAGAGGAAGACCTCCCCAACATAAGGTACATTTGTGGTAACCAATAACTCCAAAATGTCAATGAACTCCGCCATCCCGCACAACAACAGATTAAAACACTTTCATGTTAAACCATCAAAGAAAATGCACAAGTGTATTTGTTTATTGATTCCCACAACACAAATGTCTTGAATAGCTCAAAAACACATTTTCTTTGTTTTCAGCTAAACGTTCAACTGTTTATAGAATTGACAGTTTCAGGATAATATGTTGCTCAAAGAACATTCTGTTCATTGGTACGAATAAACGGTTTCTGTTTATTAAGTTTCCTAGAATATATGGCTCAAAGCAAGTCATCTGACAAGCGGAAAGATTATTTCAAGATACCTCATTATTCGCAATAAAGAGAGGCTGTTGTAAATACCCGGTCCCGATTCATCAACTACTCAGGGCTTTGAAGACACTCCAAAAACTTTTAAGGATTATCATACGTACTTGCGTGATTTGATTAGCACCTCAAACAATGGAAGATTTCAAGTATTACCATTTCCTAAAAGCAACTGATTAAGCAAAAGCAAATGAAAGAGAATTACGATTTCAACTGTGACCCAAATACATATAAAATAATCCTTGCGGTTAAATGTATTGCTTGTTGACTTCATGCGTCATTTGCAGATTCATTCTTTCTCTCATTTCTTCATCTGAAATGGGATCTTTTGTAATTATCATATTTTCTCAAACTGATGCAATATGCACTTATTTTTAATGTTCAAACTCCATTTGGCACAACTGACGAAACAACTGATATAAACTAAATTGTAAACATGGTGTCACTATTGTCGAAACAGGGTCATTGAGATGCCATATGCCTATCAGTGCTGTGTTTTTGGAGCCTGCAACAGCTACAAAGCAGCCAGCCAGTGGGAAGAACAGATGGGCAGTGAAGAGGAAGATCTCCAGAAGAAAGCTCTGTCTCTTTTCCCCATTCACACCGACAACAACTGTAAGTCCTACAACTTCACTAGGCCATCCTACAGATCTGGAAACATTATATAATTTTGTAACTGTAAAAACAAGGTTGCTTCTTCAGCCCTGACCCTCAAGGTCCACTTTCCTAAAGAGTTTAGCTTCAAACTTGAGACTCACTCCAAACGCACTTGCCTATAATTGTTTTGTTCTCCTAAAGATCTTAGGAGTGTTCGACTTGGACCAGCACTGGGCAGAATGATCAGTGTTTGACAAGCAAAGCAAGAGCTATGATTTCAGTTTGAAGCAAAACTCTGCACAACATTGGATCTTGAGGGCCAGAATTTGAGAATCCCTGATGTAAATACTATTGCACTGAACAGAACAGGTAGACTTCTTGAGATGGTCTTTTCACCATGTGAACAGACTTGCAAACAGCTAGAAAAAACCCAGTTGGTTAGGTTAAAAATAATCGGGACAAGTTTCTAAACTGCAATACTGTATTGTAGCAAGTCACTCAAGTTTGTACAGTAAACCTTTTATCAGAGTCCCTGTAGACAAAAATAAAAACACCCTACACAAACACGTTCCTCATATGAAAGGAAAATAAAAGCACCACTTGTAGCGATTTTCCACAGAGTGTGTGTGTGTGTGTGTGTGTGTGTGTGTGTGTGTGTGTGTGTGTGTGACTATTTTTATCTGCTCTGTTCTATCTGCCAGTCTCTTCATCTTTAATTAGCACAGTAGAAACATGTCAGGGCCTTACAGTAACCACAGGTATTTGACAGATTAAATTTTTTTAATGTCTTTTCTCCATGCATTCCTTGATGCAATCTGATCAGGTTTCAGACTTGAAAGGAGCTCTCCGTAATTACACTCCATGGGAAATTAGATAAACATTAACAATTCAAGGTCCAAAACATACCATTTTGGTTATCGGAAAATAACAAAACCAGGACGCTAACAAATCCTGATGATTGATTGCAAGCTGAAGGAGAAATTGATGTGTACGGTGTTGAGTGGCGCTAAAGCCCTTAGATAAATGAATCCGTTCCAGCAGACTAGATGTCCATAACATGGTGATTTATCTTCTGCCAGACTGAGTGCATCATGCCATCTTGAAGAACACTGAGTTTCATCATACTGGCATAAATGCACAAACCAACGGTGCCTCATGCTTTTCATGTTCTCTTGCAGATGACCTTGACTTAGAGGAATTCCAGTTAGCTATTGAAGAGTCCAAACTACAAACCAGCATACAGTGTACCCCCATCCCAGGTAAATTCATCCCTCAAGCTTATATGTATGTCATCAAGACTATAAAGACATGTTCACATCAAGTACAAACTAAACAACAAGCATGTTAAAGAAAGACATTTTTTGCAAATAGTTTCTTACACCAAAACAATGCATGCTTCACCAAATCTCCACAGACACTTAAGCCTAGTACTTAAACACTTTAACTTTAAGTGTTGCAGTTTCCAGAAACACAGATTTTTTTATTTATTTTTTTATTAACAAAGAAACAAAGAAAGAAAGTTGGTTTCAGCTATGACCTAATACTTATATAACAGTTCCTCTGCTTAGATTTTTTGATGGGTCACTGTTCTTTTTGCATTTTAATATGACTAACTAAAGTGTAATTTTATGTATTGAAAGACACACAAGAGAACAAAATATATTATGGCAAGGAAAATGTGGCCTAAACTATTTTTTTTACATCAAAACCATTTACTATCCCATTTTCTGAAAAAATATATATTTATTTTTTAAATTATATTAAAAAATATTCATAAATAAGCAATAAAACAAGTGACAGATTCTTGCAGTTCAAATTTGCTGATGTGGTGCAAAGATGCTGATAAAGATGCATTGGGTCTCACTTCATTCGTAAAACATAATTTATTTTTTAAAACTATTTAAAAAAGGTCTACACAGAATTTTGTGTAACATTTTGTTGTGCATATGATCTGTACGGATATTCAGTCTTGGTGTGAATAGGCTTCAATGATGTGTTCATTCTGCTTAAATTCTAATTTATTATTTCACCCCTTCAGGTCCATTTAAACCGTGTGATAACCTGTTTAACAGTTGGGTGGTACGGCTTGGCATGTGGCTCATCTCTTTGGTCTCGCTGATGGGAAACAGCCTTCTCCTCATGACAGTCTTTGCATCCCCCAGCTATCTCTCCCCTGTTAAGTTCATCATTGGCACCATCAGTGGCGCCAACCTGCTTACGGGCCTGTGCACTTGCACCCTGGCACTGGTTGATGCCCGGACATTTGGAGAGTTCACCCTACACGGCGCTCAATGGGAAATGGGAGCAGGATGCCAAACAACAGGCTTTCTTTCAGTTCTAGCCTCTGAGGGCTCCATACTCTTCCTGACTTTGGCTGCAGTGCAGTGTAGCGTGTCTGTGTCATGCGCTCGAGCCTACGGAAAGTCGCCCTCTCTAGGAAGCGTGCGAGCTGCCGCAGTGGCGTGCTTGGCACTTTCGTTGGCAGTCGCCGCTCTGCCGCTAATTGGGGTTGGGGAGTATGGGGCAACTCCGCTCTGCATGCCATCACCACTGCCAGACGGCGAACCTTCCACGTTGGGTTTCATGGTTGCTCTGATAATGATGAACTCCTTGTGTTTCCTGGTGATAACCGGGACTTACATCAAACTGTACTGGGACCTGATGAAGGGCGACTTTGACAGTATTTGGGATTGCGCCATGATCAAGCACGTAGCCTGGCTCATCTTCACCAACTGCCTGCTCTATTGCCCCGTGGCCTTCCTCACCTTCTCCTCCCTTCTGGGACTCTTTCCTGTGAGCGAGGAGGTTGTCAAATCAGTCGTCCTGGTGCTTCTGCCTCTTCCTGCATGCATCAATCCCATGCTCTACCTTCTCTTCAATCCGCACTTCCGTGAAGATGCACGTCTGCTTTTGAGCAGAGCTCACCTCCATCATGACCACAACCTGGATTCCTTCATCTCTGTTGACACGGAGAAAAGCTCATATGACTCCACTCAAGCCTTGGTGTCCTTTGCTGCTGAAGCAGATGCAGCATTGGAGAGTTCATCAGCACAAAACCCAGAGACAGTCACACGGTTTTCTTGTCCACCCTCAGTGCCTCTCATCCCATGCCAGAAACCCTCAACAGAGAGGGATAACGTCGCAGAGAACCTGGTCAGGTCAACACCAGGACTCATTGTCAAAGAGCAGGAGCACCTTAGGAGCAGTGGACTGGACACTCATAATGGAACCTCTTTCTCTGGAGTCTACCACTCCACGCATCTCTCAACTCATTCTTAAGTCTTCTCCTAAACTCTAAAGTTTTTAAGGACCCTTTGAGCATGAGAAGTCGTGAGCCCACATATGAACTGACCCCTAAAACCTTCAGAGCTAATGAACAATGAACTGTATTTTGGGACGATATTAACCAGATTGTCCCAACTGCTTTATGGCATTCTTAAAGGGGAAAAAAGGAAAGAAAAGGCTCATCACATTTTGTGACATAATCTTTTGCGACATCTAGTAATTTAAGCAACAATCTTAAAATAAAAAAAAAAAAAAAAAATCCACATTTATTTTTGTAACTTGCTTGTGTTATTAGGCTTAAAGGAGTGTTCTGGGTTTAATATCATCTCCATGCATGGAATATTGATGATTTTCATCGAAAATAATATTTCTGTTTGACTCAACCTTTTTTTAAGCAAGTATATATATATATATATACACACACACACTGAAATTTATATACACGAAAATTATAAATGCAACACTTTTGTTTTTGACCCCATTTTTCATGAGCTGAACTCAAAGATCAAAGATGTTTTCTATGTACACAAAAGTCCTATCTCAAATATTGTTCACAAATCTGTCTAAATCTGTGTTAGTGAGCACTTCTCCTTTGCCGAGATAATCCATCCACCTCACAGGTGTGGCATATCAAGATGCTGATTAGACAGCATGATTATTGCACAGGTGTGCCTTAGACTGGCCACAATAAAAGGCCACTCTAAAGTGTGCAGTTTTACTGTATTGGGGGGGGGGGGGGCTTCGGGGGGTCCGGAAACCAGTCAGTATCTGGTCTGACCACCATTTGCCTCACGCAGTGCAACACATCTCCTTAGAGTTGTGCTAGAGTTGTGCTCCTTAGAGAACAACACATAGAGTTGATCAGGTTGTTGATTGTGGCCTGTGGAATGTTGGTCCTCTTCAATGGCTGTAAGAAGTTGCTGGATATTGACAGGAACTGGAACACGCTGTCGTATACGCCAATCCAGAGCATCCCAAACATGCTCAATGGGTGACGTGCTCGGTGAGTATACTGGCCATGCAAGAACTGGGATGTTTTCAGCTTCCAGGAATTATGTACAGATCCTTGCAACATGGGGCCGTGCATTATCATGCTGCAACATGAGGTGATGGTTGTGGATGAATGGCACAACAATGGGCCTCAGGACCTCGTCACGGTATCTCTAAGCATTCAAAATGCCATCAATAAAATGCACATGTGTTCGTTGTCCATAACATATGCCTGCCCATACCATAACCCCACCGTCACCATGGGCCACTCGATCCACAATGTTGATATATGCAAACCGCTCACCCACAAGGCGCCATACACACTGTCTGCCATCTGGCCTGTACAGTGAAAACTGTGATTCATCTGTGAAGAGAACACCTCTCCAAAGTGCCAGACACCATCGAATGTTAGCCTTTGCCCACTCAAGTCGGTTACGACGACGAACTGCAGTCAGGTCGAAACCCCGATGAGGACGACGAGCATGCAGATGAGCTTCCCTGAGATGGTTTCTGACAGTTTGTGCAGAAAGTCTTTGGTTATGCAAACCGATTGTTGCAGCAGCTGTCCGGGTGGCTGGTCTCAGACGATCTTGGAGGTGAAGATGCAGGATGTGGAGGTCCTAGGCTGGTGTGGTTACACGTGGTCTGCGGTTGTGAGGCCGGTTGGTTGTACTGCCAAATTCTCTGAAATGCCTTTGGAGACGGCTTATGGTAGAGACATTAACATTCAATTCACGGGCAACAGCTCTGGTGGACATTCCTGCAGTCAGCATGCCAATTGCATGCTCCCTCAAAACTTGCGACTTCTGTGGCATTGTGCTGTGAGATAAAACTGCACATTTTAAAGTGACCTTTTATTGTGGCTAGCCTAAGGCTGCACCTGTGCAATAATCATGCTGTCTAATCAGCATCTTGATATGCCACAGCTGTGAGGTGGATAGATTATCTCGGCAAAGGAGAAGTGCTCACTAACACAATTTAGAAAGATTTGTGAACAATATTTGAGAGAAATAGGCCTTTTGTGTACATAGTCTTAGATCTTTGAATTCAGCTCATGAAAAATGGGGGAAAAACAACAGTGTTGAGTTTATAATTTTGTTCAGTATATGATTATATATATAGATATATTATATAATATATATATATATATATATATATGTGATTATATATATATAATATATATAGTTATATGTGTATATATTATATATGATATATAATGTATATGATATGTAAATATAATAATAGTATATATATTATGTAGTATGTATATATATATATGTATATATATATATGTATATATGTAATGCATTATGTAAATACAATGTAAGTCTTCGAGGTGAAGTACTGCACCTGCATACAAATTATAATTCACAATGTGTCTACAAAACACAAATACAATGGCATAACTTATGTTGGTAATGCATAACCACAATTTAATCCACCTTCAGCAGTTGTCTCACATCTCATGAGCACTACATTTCATTGTTTTGAACCTGGAACATTCCTTTAATTAGGAAACATCACAGGGATGTTTGCTGATGTACAATGTACATGATGTACATGTTTGCTGATGCATCTAAATATTTAAATGTGAAACAAAACGTCTCTACAAAAAGCTAAATTCTTATGTACACAAACTTTTATGCATTCATTTTGTGTATATATCAAAGTCTCGTTAATTATTTGCAAGTCATCACTTGCTTACTTGCCCTTAAAGAATAAAAAAAAACATGTATGAAGAGGTAAATACCTATGTATATTGTCAAATAATATTTAGTGTCTTGAAAAATAACAACAACAAAAATATAATGCCAACAGGTGCTAAAACATATTTTAGCTCTGCAAGTAACATACATAAATAAAGATACGCTCTGCAAGTACATAGAAGGCTTAGTCAATGTTCTGCAAGCTGTTCATGGTGCATATATTCAGCATGCAAAACTTTGAAGGGTCAAAGATTAATGACTGTTGCTCCACCATGACAGAGAAGCAACAATTCACCATTTGTAGACATTATGCTAATGTACACCATAATCCACATGACTAACTCTGAGAATGCAATACATATAAAAAATGTAAACACACTAAAGCAAATTTAAAACATGTATTTGTAATAATTTGTCATGCAACACAAGTTCAAAATTAAACACTGCATTCAATTCAAGCGCACATGGCTAGAAGCATTTGCATTCATGTACTTGCATATAGCCAATGTTTGAACTTCACAATGTTATTTTTTTTTGTCAAGTCCACAGGATTAAAGTAGAGCAAAACATGAAATATATCGAACATGTTGACGCTATAAACTGAAGATTAAAAATAACTATGAGTGATTTGATTAGGTTGAAATAAAGCTTGGTCAGGGTCTTTTTCAGATTGTAAAGTAGGCTAGCTATTGTATTGTAAAATATAACTACCTCTGATCTAGCATGCTATACCTTTTTATCCTAATTGATTTCTATTCTTTTTATATTAAATGTATATTACAATGTAATTTTATATTGAAATTTTAAGATCTTTGTACAACAGACATTATTCTGGATGTAAATATTTTCATATTTCTGTATACATAAAGAATGATTTAATAAAGTTATTAGTTTCATAAATGTATGTCTTGAAGACTACTGAACAATTCAGGGAGAAATGAATGTAAAAATATTCAAAAGGTACGTCTACATTTTCATCAACAATAAACGTGATCCTGTTACAAAATAAACTGTATAAATGAGATCAATATCATTTAGATGTTGTAAGAATTTCTTGGGTTGCTCTGAAATGCTTCCAGTGCCTCTCTTGTTTTCATATTTTATTCTTAAGAAAAATATATTCATCTGTGTCCACAACACTCTTCAAACACAAGAGAGAAGTGAAACAGTGTAAACTGACTGTAGAGTAGAAGAGCACTGGCTCCCTCCAGTGTGTGACGACAGTGTATGAACTGTTGGACTTAGCTAGACAGCCATTGCTAAACAGGCAATCAGGAAAAGAATACATCTTACCTTGTTCTTCTGGATTCCATGGTCAGCCGTCCATTTCTTGGCCTTCTCTCCTCTCTATATATTGGTTTGTTGTGTTTAAGATAGGAGGACTGTAAAGTATGTAAGACACTTCATTAATTTTAAGAGTAATGTTAAAGCAATAACAGGACACTTAAAGTGATAGTTCACCCCGAAATGAAAATTACCCTCACCCTCACGCCATCCTAGGTGTATAAGACTTTTTTTCAGACGAATACAATCAGAGTTACTAAAAAATATTCTGGCTCTGACAATCATGGCAGTGAATGATGGTTGAGATTTTGAAGCCCCAAAAAGTGCATCCATCCATCCATCATAAAGTATACACAAAGAGTATAGAAGAACAAGAGGCGAAACTGGTGCTTTTTGGGTAACAGCTTCTAGTTGGCGCTTCGGTAGCGCAGCCGCCATTTTGGAGTGACAATTCCAACTGGATAACAGCACAGATACACAGAAATAGACCAAATAACAACGAAAGAGAAGTCAAAGTGAAATAAAATAATGCAATGTTGGGCAATTTATTGCAAAATCTTGCCTTTCATCATTTTCTCAAAGACCCTAACAGGTAATTATTCACAAAAAAATTTAAAATATTGTGTTTTGAAGTGGGACCTAGCGCTGTCTTATGCACCTGCTACCTTTAACTGTTTTTAATCTAGTAGTAAAGCTAAAAAAGGCCTTTTGATGCGAATCGATGTGTTTGTTTCAGAAAATTATAATTTTTTAAACTTTATTACCTGTAATCTCTAGCTTCCGGTCACTGTCCTACTAGGGCTGTAGTCAAGTGCACCTTTGTCAAGTCCAAGACAAGTCCAAGACCAGGACTATAGAGTCAGAGGCGGGCTTGGGAGAGCCACGGACAGCAGCGCCGATCTCCTGTAAATGGCAGGCTTGGGTCAGCAGCAGGCCGGCGGGCTTGAGTAAGCAGCGGACGGTGGTGAGCTTGAGTCCACCAAGTGAATTGGGCTTGCCACATTCACACTAGACTGGCTTGCCTCATTAACTGCAGGCGTGGGTGAGCCGTGAATATATATATATATATATATATATATATATGTGTGTATAAGCTTTTTAAAAACAAGAAGAATAAGCTAAATGAATAAATGTAAATGTAAGAAGAATAAGAAGCAGATTAAGAAAAAGTTACCAATCAAATTAAATCAGTATTTAAGAAATACATTTGCACTACAGAGGTGGCACAGAAGAACACACAAGTGCTTTGTAGGTGTATTTTCAGATGATTAATGAGGCTCGGAGGTTTTTATTTATTTATATTTTTTGAATAAAGAAATATTAAATTATTTAAATAATAAGTAGTGAACGAATGAAACCACGAAAGTAATGGGAGATTTGAAACTCATGGAAGACGCACCCAAGAGATGACTCACCTTGTGATTGGCTGAATGTTAGTTCACTCAAATCTAAATAACAAATCAGAGAACGCTGCGGGTCAAATTGGTGATGGGTCAAAGAAGAGCGGGGACAGAATAACCAGTTTCTGGTGCGGGGCGTGTCCCCTTGCCTTTTGACAGACAGATTGCCTTATAGGCTACTGTAGGCCCAAATAACTTGACTAACTGAAAGACTGAACTGTGTTCTCAGACAATGGTAGCCCATAAAAAATCAATCCATAAAAATACAAATAAAATATATTTTTTATTTAAAAATGTCGTTTAAATTTCCTATAGGCTATTTGGCTATCTTATGTGTTGATCAAAACAATGGTTTTGTAGGCTATTTTTGGCTTTATAGATGTTTGTATCTCATATAGATATTGGTACGTCGAAATTAAGACAGAAGCTTTTGGATACAAACGCTGTTTTAATATAAAGAGTAGTCAAACAGGCAGAGGTCATATACCAGCAGAACAGTATCCAAATGGGCAAAGCAAACAGGAAATACAGGTATTAGGTAAAAAGGTCAGGGCATGAAGCAAACAATCAAAAAACAAGAACAACCGGCAATGGTCAGGGACATAACAAGGCAGGACTAGCAACCTAGAAACAGGGAAAACACTTAGTACTGTATGCAGATAGCTATAACAATACTGAGCCCAGAATTCTGGGTCAGAATGGCCATGTTATTGAAAACGTGAGGGTGTAATCAATGAGCATGATGGGAAATGGAATCCAAGATAAAGTCCATGTGGTGTGTATGTGTTTGGCGGCCTCTGGTGGTGAGCCAAGAGACTGACCGTGACAGATATAGTGTATATGTCAGTCATTGGCAATATTTACTCTTGTTGGATTAATCTTTAATTCAGATTCAATCATAAAAATTGTGGAAGGGTATATCTTATTACATTACACAGGAATTTATTTCACAGCCGTGGCAAAAATAGCTTGAAATGTGATGAGTTTCTCTCTTTTATTCTCCATTCGGACATCTGTGAATCCAGAGGAGAGCAGTGCTTCCATGTAGACCTCAGGACGCCAGCTCTCCCCACTAAACATGTTCTTTGAGGCTACTTTTTTAATACTATCTAGCCTAAGAGCTGTAACCATAATTCCACCTGACAAACAGAAAATAAATACAAATTATTTGCACATTGTTTTAAACGTTAAATATTAGGGTCAGTATGACACAGTGGATAAAGGTCTACACTGCTTAACACATCATACTTGGGTACTATGTGCTGTCATTAAAGCAAACCCTTTTCATACAGTATCAATTCATATTCACTATTGTTATGCTGGTATTGCTTTAATGAAAAATCATATTCAATTAGTTTTTCTCAATTAGATTTTCTGTTAAGGCAAACATTTAATTTTCAACGACATTTAGTTAAGGGTGATCACCTACTAGATCACATAAAATAAACACTAATATTGTTTTTACTTGTAAAATGTGGATTAGTCATACATTAGCTTATCAAAAAAGGTTTCTATATTTATGTAATAACATCTTAATTCCATCCATTTAATTAATTTCTACATGACTGTATTTGAGACAATTGATCACATCTATCCAACCCACAGATATGTTTACTCATAAATGTGTACATTGTGCCCACATTTGCAGCCTGCATTTTTATTATGTGATACATTTAGCTTAAGATAGGCAAATACGCCTCTCTTAAGAACAATGTGAATTTACAGCTAAATATTAACACGGGTTTTAAGTTATAAGTACGTACAGGATAGTGATACATCCTCCATTATTATCAAGAGAAAAAAATCGGAACATCTGCTTAGCTGTTATTTCACAAATAAATAAAATCATGCAATCACAGCCTACTATGTTTAAACGTTCACTTAAAATATGTAACAAATATGAAAAACTAAAACATTTATTTACAAATCAAAATGAACTGCACTTAAATCACCCACCATTTAACCTCAGAACTATTCAGACTGAATAATTGCACAAATGTCTGTTCACATGAAAATAATGAGAGCACATATTTCATTTGTTGATATAGTGACGTGTGCAAAAAGTAAACGAGGCACCTTATTCTTTTAAATGTTCATTTATATTGCTTTAGAGACTTTATTGAATAACTCAAGTTCTCGAGTTCTCACCTGGTTTCATCACTCTGTGAATCGCTCTCGCTCCTGCTTTCAGATCCGGCCAGAAGTAATAACAGTTGCAGTGAAACACCTTGTCAACCGTGTTTTCCTCTATCGGCATGGCCACCACATCACTGTAATACAGCACAGCCTTTCCTCTGGAGATCTGCTCCTTCATGCGCTTACTGGCCATCTCATGCATGTATTGAGAGTAATCCACACCGAGCAGTTTTCCCTCCGGACCCGCGAGGAGCTGCGCCGCCGCCTGCAGGCCGAAGCCCGGCCCGTGACCGAGCTCCAGCACCGTGTCGTTGGGTTGTATGTTGCACAATTTCACTGCATTCTCCTCCAAAATCTGATTGTGCCATTTAAAGAACTTGGTCACCAACCATCCAGTTAAAGAATACGTGGGGTGACCCAGCTGTTTGCCCACTTTGTTAGACAGCATTTCTATGCACACAACAAAACGAATTTTATTTAAGAACTTTCCAAAATAGAGAAATTAAGCAACGCCAAATTATGGATTGACCCAAACTAAAAAAGAAGAACTAAACTCCAGATTAAATTAAAGTTAGTCAAATCAATTCACATCATTGTTAATTGTAGTAGGCCTATATTATTATGGACATAAGTTTAGCCGAATAACTGACTGAAATGCGTTCAAAATGTATATTTAATACAGCAAAATAGTAAAATTCATAACTGCGTACCTAGCAGTGTCAGATGTTGGACTATGAAGCAAGGCAAGGTCCAGATACTATGTTTTAATTCAGCGTGAAGTCATACGGTACAGGCAACCTTTTAATTTCATGCAGAAGTAGGTTGAGGGTTAAAGACTTAGCATGATTTAGTTTCGATATGCACTCTCTCTCTCTTCTGGCCGTGCTAACTGGGAGCGACTTAACTGGACTTACAACAGATAGCAATAGCACACTTACGTTTATGATTATATAACTAAAATACAAGTATATATAACATAAACATCTAGTCAAAAACAGGCAACGCTTATTATAGCAGCAGTATAATCTTAAATTAGACGTGCTATACTTGCCTTTGCCACAATAAGGGACCGTGTAAAAATGCCACACACTGTGTAAAAACGTATGAGACGTCAATCCATTGATTTACAGTTATAATGTATATTACTATAATATAATACAATTATATACATATTCTAAAGGCCCCAACTGAATTGATTTATCTACCTCAAATACCTGTAATGTCTTTGACTATTTATAAAATCCACCATCATTTTACATTCTGCTCTCAAATGGTCCCTTAAATAAGTATTACATTTACATTTAGTCATTTAGCAGACGCTTTTATCCAAAGCGACTTACAATTGGGGAGTACATAAAGCGATTAATCTTGAAGAGGCAAACATTTTTTTTTTTTTTTTTTATGTAGTCAAGTAGTGTTGAAAGAGATGAGTTTTCAGTTGTTGCTTGAAATTTGACAGGGATCCAGCATTCCGGATGGGGGTGGGAAGATCATTCCACCGGCCAGGAACGGTGAAAGAGAATGTTCTGGAGAGTGATTTTGAGCCTCTCTGTGATGGTACCACGAGGCGTCGCTCACTAGCAGATCTCAGACTTCTGGAGGGGATGTAAATTCGTAATAGTGAGTGGAAGTAGGTGGGTGCTGAGCCTGTGGTTGTTTTATATGCAAGCATCAGTGTCTTGAACTGGATGCGAGCTGCAACTGGTAGCCAGTGCAAGGACACAAAGAGAGGTGTAACATGGGCTCTTTTGGGCTCGTTGAAGACCAGTCGTGCTGCTGCATTCTGAAGTATTAAAGGGGTAATCAGATGAAAAATTCACTTTACAAGTTGTTTGAACATAAATGTGTTAGAAGTGTGTGTACACATCCATCCTATAATGATAAAAATCCACCCAGTGTGTTTTTTTAATCCCTATTTTAAAATCCTCTTTCTCAAATCAGGCTGTTCTGAGATTCCTGTCAGAATGATGTAGTTCTGTACAAGCCCCTCCCACGATAGTTGATTGACAAGGCCATCTTACCTTAGACCCGCCCTGAGTGAGCTGTCATCAGTCCGCCATTGTGTCGACTCCGGTGCAGTGAAGACAAGATGTCTCTGATTAAGCGATTGAGGTGTTTTGTTGTTGGATGTAATAATGAATATAGCAGTCGTCATTTACTTCCGACATCTGAGCCGCTGAAGACGCAGAGGATTAACATTACTTTCGCTTTTGAAGGGAAGATCTACCTGATCTACCTAAATGGATCTATGTTCGCACGAATCATTCGTGATCCTGCTTATTCTACAGAAGTAGTAAGTATAAGTTTTTTTTTATGAATCTTTCCCAATCGCCTTTCCTAATAATGTGCTAGTTAGCCAGATTAGCGGCTGAAGTTTACGGTCTTCTTGTCATTGCACAGCTCATTAGCATTTAAAGTGACATGGACTAAAAAACAGCTTGAGGAAAACAGAGCAAATTTTCACAGGGTAAAAAATTTTGTTTTTTACACTACCGTTGGGAAATTTTAACCAAAGTATATTATAGACTTTTCATTACGACCCTAACTAATCTAATCAACTTGTGGGCAACCAATGGCCACTTTAATTTTTTTTAGACTACCAGTGGCCAGTACTGCTAAAGTAAAGTAGTTTTATTTCTCTGTTGTTTTCTTATGGCTCTCAGTCACCTGAGCAGTATAAGGCTGCACATTTATGGACAGAGTAAAAATGTAAGTGTCTAAAGCATACTCACAGTTCCTTTTAATGATAAATGTGTTTTAGTAATGCCATTGAACCGAATGTACAAAGGAAACTGTCAAAATAACCACAGCATTAACAACAACCTTGAAATAAGACCACGAGGTTTATCTGTTAATCAGATACATGAAAGTAGCCTTTGTTGGTATAGCAAACAGACATCGGGCACGTTTTCTTTCAGAATCATCATTTGTTAATGGAGAGGAAAAGTTCAATACTATAGCATTTTGTTTATGAAAATGAGACAAAGAAGTTTCTCATACTGAAAGAAAAGTGATCTCGTGCTCATAGACATGCCAGGAAATGGCTAATATTTACAAAAGCATCTATATGTGCAGCTAGTTTATGAATGATGCAGTGCTAATTGACATGTCATTTAAATACAGTACAGAAACTATAAAGTAGATTTTTTACTATTGTTTGTACTAGGATATAAAGCAATCACAAAATGTAATTAGGGGGGAAAATATAGATTACAAATGATTTATTATTGTCCACATGTCCAGCAGTGTATTTTATTTCTCATAGCAAATTCAAAGAAAGAGATAAGAAAATTATTTATTGTAAAAAAAAAAATACATACATACACACATACAATTATTGTATTTGACATTTCTGTCACTTCTCAAATGATGGCTATGTCCCTGGTATGACAGAATGTTAACCTATAGATAATACTTTAATGCTCTTTTTAAATCTTGGCTTACATAAACTTCTACATTTGCCATGAAATGCCATTGCATCACATCTAACAATAGACAAAAGTGTTTGCCCCCTGATCAAGAATTTAAGGAATTTAGGAGAAGCATTTAAACAATCCTGTGAATGCACTTAAAGAATGCAAAATTGAATCGTTAATCAAATCAAATCAAATCAAATTTAATTGTGAATCGTCTCGAATCGAATCGGTCTGAATTTGCAAAAATTGCTCTTGAATTGAATCGAAAACCTATGAATCGTAAATCAAAGATTCACAGCCCTAACTCCTATAGTATAAAGTACAAAAATATGTTCTCAAAAAGTGAGGCCCAGGTTTTAAACAACATAAAAATGATAATAATTATAATCAATTATAATAGTAAAATATTACTTACATCAGATATTGTGTTGGCTTGGAAAATGTGAAGTTTCTCGGGGAAACGCCAACATTTTGTGACAGCTGAACAATAGATGCAACGAAAGTGAATGGTGACTGAGACTGTCGGTCCGTGAATACTAGCATACTTTCTTACATCCTAACATATCATTTAGTTTGTTTCAGTGAAGGAATAAAGCAACATGAAGGTCAATTAATCATGGACATCTTTCAGTCTTTGTCAGGTCAGGTCAGGTTAGAAGAAGCCATGTTATGTATTTCACCATGTGTGGCATTAACAGGTGGATTCTGTTATATGTGGCTCTCTCTTGTGGCAGAGGAAAATACTGTAGTTTGATGGACTTGATAACATGTCGGTCTCAGCCATAGAGATGTGCAATTCCTGAAGAATGGTACTCATCAGGGACGTGCAGAAAGTTAATCAGGGGCAGGGGCTCAAATGTAAAAACAGGGGCAATGTAAAAAAAAAAAAAAAAAATGTGTATATATATATATATATATATATATATATATATATATATATATAGAAGACAAGAAGTCACTTATGGTCATCAAGACTGCATTTATTTGATAAACTTTTTTGTATACTTTAAAATGCATTTTACGCAATGCTGATTTATTATCAATGTTAGAAAACTATGATACTATTTTCAGGATTCTATGAAGAATACAAAGTTACAAAAGAACAGTATTTATTTAAAATATAACTTCTGCAACAATAATACCATCGTTAAAAAGCTTGAGGTCAGTATTATTATTTTATTTGTTAAGAAATTCGTTTTTATTCAACAAGGATTTGTTAAATTGATAGAAACAGTGATTTTGAATTTTTTTTGAATATATGCTTTTTTCCATTTTTTTTCCATTTTATTTATCAATGAACCCAACAAAGGGTAGGCTACCTATCAGAGGTTCCAAAAAAACGTAAATAAAATATTTGAATAAAAAAATAATAATAGTAAAAATTAGCAGCATACCGGTTTCCAACATTGATAATAAATCAGCATATTATTATTATTTCTGAAGGACCATGCACTGAAGACTGGAGTAATGATGCTGAAAATTCAGCTTTACTCACAGAAATACATTATATTTTAAAGTATATTAAAATAAAACAAATATTTTAAATTGTAATAATATTTCACAATATTACAGTTTTTCTGTATTTATGATCAGATAAATGCAGGCTTGATGAGCATAAAACACAAACCGCAGTCCCAGATCGATCCACAAATAAGCTTGTCTGTCCCATTTAATTTTCAACCGATTTATGAATTAGAATGGAAAATGACCGCTCCACATTATTGTCCAATTCAATTTTTTTACTTTGCCAGATCATGATTGGTTTGTGTATTATAGCCTAGGTCATGACAAAAGGGCCTTGGTGAATTATGTACAAATCTAAAATATCTAATATCTAAATAGCTTTGGTCATTGATGAAAAAAGTTAAAAATATTATTTGGTTTATTTTTCCTTCCGTCGATCTATTCACTGAAAGAACATATGTGGCTCGAGAGCCTCGGTTTCCGAATAGACTGCAATATCAGTCAGTCGAGCAAAACACACAACCTACAGCAACGTCTCAGATTGGCAGATATGTAAAAAATAAAACAGGAATTTTCCAACTTTTGAGCGATTATTTACTGTTTTGTAATAATAATAATAATAATAAGTTACATTTATATAGCGCTTTTCTAGACACTCAAAGTGCTTTACATAGTAAAGGGGTATCTCCTCATCCACCACCAACGTGCAGCATCCACCTGGATGATACGACGTCAGCCATATTGTGCCAGAACGCTCACAATACACCAGCTTACTGGTGGAGAGGAGACAGAGTGATGAAGCCAATCAGTGTATGGGGATGATTAGGAGGCCATGAGGGTCAGAGGCCAATGGGCGAATTTGGCCAGGATGCCGGGTGTTACGACCCTCCTATGACTCATACCCGTCTAGGGTTTTTAGGAGGGGAACACATGTAACCATCTCAGACACACATCAACATGTAACACTGAGTGAGGTGAGAAAACACGAGAGACACTGAATAAAGTGAATATGAGTTTAATAAATATATATAATAACAAAACCCAACCACAAAGGAAGAAAGGGGAAAACGGATTGTGCCAAACAAACAAAAGTAATATAAGCAAAAAGGTTAACACATTTAACTTCTAATACTAAAATAAAAAGAAAAGATCAAAGAAAGAGACTTCAACGTCCGTGACGTCGTAACTAAACTACACTAACTAATAAACATAAATACAGCGGGTGGCACAAATCCCTAACTAGTGTTTTAACAAACAAATTTACTACGTGTGTACAATGTATGTCACGTGACATCTTACCTATCCCCTTCTCCTTTGTGGACCGTAACATTCACAAGTGAAAAGGTTTTGGGCACAGCCAAAACAAGGAACGTGAACATACATGAGAACAACGTAATAAAAAAACACAAACAGTTTTCTCTCTCTCTCTCTAAACAAGCAAAGGTTCTCAATACAAAGTTCTCTAACAAAGGTTCTCCCTACAAAGTTCTCTAACAAAGGTTCTCCCTACAAAGTTCTCTAACAAAGGTTCTCTCCCACACTGGCAGCAGCATAGTCTTTAAATATCCGCTTCACCAGGTGTCACTCATCATGCTGATGCAGATCCCGCCTCCCAAGGCGCGGCCACTTATCTCATTAGTCTTAACTGACAAGCAAGATAGCCAATCAGCAACAACCTAAGAAAGTGAAAGTAAGAGAAACAGACAGGACGGGAAAAAACATAACACAACACACACAATACTATAAACGTCCTTACGGACGTAACACCCCCACATTTAAGATTTTAAACTCAATGTTTAAATAAAACAACACCAAAACTTCATCATACCCACATTTTTTTTTTTATTCAAACTCTAGAAAGAGTATCTGCGAGGATATTTTCAGATCCTTTCTTATGGTGAATCTCTAGTTGAAAGTTCTGTATGAATAACGCCCAACGCATTAGTCGTTGGTTTGCATTGTACATGCGAGACAAAAATACGAGGGGTTGGTGATCTGTAAACACAACAATAGGCAAATTAGAAGAACCCAGATAAACTTCAAAGAATTGTAAAGCCAGTAACAATGCAAAGGTTTCCTTCTCGATGGTAGAATAGTTTGCTTGATACTTGTTGAACTTACGCGAAAAGAAAAACACTGGATGGTCCACCCCATCCTGAGTTTCCTGAATCAGAACTGCACCGGCGCCTACTGCGCTCACATCAACCTCTAACTTGAATGCCCGCTCAAATTGAGGAGCGATCAAAACAGGACTGGTACACATTAATGCTTTCGCATTTTCAAAGGCTACTTGACACTCTTCTGACCACACAAATGTTTTCTTAGGGCTGAGGAGATCCGTAAGAGGGGTTACCACTGTAGCGAAATTCTTGCAAAAACTTCGGTAATACCCAATCATACCTAAAAAACGCCTCAACTCTCGCCTTGTAATGGGCACAGGAATCAAATACTCCTATGACTCATACCCATCTAGGGTTTTTAGGAGGGGAACACATATAACCATCTCAGACACACATCAACATGTAACACTGAGTGAGGTGAGAAAACGTCTCGGGTTACTCGCGTAACCCTTGTTCTCTGAATAGGGAACGAGACACTGCGTTGACCGCTTCGGGAACGCCTCCGCGTGACCGAGTCCTGAACCCATATAGAATCACGCCAATTCATTGGCTGATGGCGCGACGCCGTCTCTGACGCAATGACGTCGTCAGGTCATACTGGCGAACGCGCCATCCACTCCTCAGATTTCTCTGCCGAAAAGAATCCTGTCGGCAGCCTGAGAAGCTTGGCAGCGAACGCAGTGTCTCGTTCCCTATTCAGAGAACAAGGGTTACGCGAGTAACCCGAGACGTTCTCTTTCATAGGTAACTCTACACTGCGTTGACCGCTTCGGGAACGTTATACCAAACACGCCAAGCTGGAAGCGCTGCCTATCTGGCCCAATAATGAACCAACAACATACGGTCGGTTCAAACAGACAGGACCTGAGAACCTGGAGCCGTATCAACGTCAAGGTTGTAGAACCTGACAAAGGTGTGCGGAGAGGACCATCCTGCCGCAACACAAATATCCTCCAGGGGTACCCCTCTAAAAAGAGCTTGAGAGGAGGCTACGCCTCTAGTAGAATGCGCCCGAAGACTAAGAGGTGAAGGGAGTTCCCGCGCCTCATAAGCCAGCGAAATGGCGTCTCTCACCCAGTGAGAAATCCTCTGCTTTGACGTGGCAAGCCCGCGGCGACCAGCACCAAAACAGATCAATAACTGGGGAGATTTTCTCCAAACCTTGGAGCGATCCACATACAGCTTCAATGCCCTGACCGGGCAGAGCATGTGGAGTCTCTCATCCTCACTTGAAGCAAAGGGAGGGGGATGGAAAGAGTGAAGAGTGACCACTTGAGAACGGAACGACGTGGACAAGACCTTGGGAATGTAACCCGGCCTAGGCCGCAGGGTAACTTTGACTAGACCCGGGGCAAAGTCCATACACGTTTCACTGACAGAAAAAGCCTGCAGATCTCCAACTCTTTTCAGTGACGTAAGCGCCAGTAAAAGAACAACCTTAAGAGTCAGTATCCGATCCGAAGCTGACTCTAAGGGCTCAAAGGGGGCCATCACTAGTCCTTCGAGGATGACTGACAAGTCCCAAGAAGGAACTGCCGTGGGGCGAACAGGCCTAAGGCGTCTGGCCCCACGCATGAAAGCGGAGACCAACCGATGCCTCCCCAAGGGGATCTCATCCAGCTCTCTCTGAGCTGCAATGGCAGCTACATAAACCCTAAGGGTGGTAGCAGCCGCCCCCGCTGTCAGCCTTTCTTGCAAAAACTCCAGCACTGGACCAACAGGGCAGTTAACTGGGTTGATTGCACGAGTCAAACACCACGATTCAAAGACGCCCCACTTGGAAGAGTATAGCTTCCTGGTAGCGGGGGCTCTGGCACTGGCTATGGTTTCCTGAACTCCGGCAGGCAAACCATCAATCACAGCCCTTGGCCCTGTATGGGCCATACCCACAACTTCCAGAGCTCCGGCTGAGGATGCCAGATCTTGCCCTGAAGCTGGGACAGTAAGTCCCGCCTGATCGGAATCTCCCAAGGAGGTCGATACAAGAGGGGAGTTAGCTCCGAGAACCAGGTCTGGGAGGGCCAGAATGGGGCTATGAGAAGGAGACGGGCACCGCTCACCTTCACTCTGCATAGTACTGCCGGAATCAGCTTTATTGGCGGAAACGCGTACAGACTGGCATTCGGCCATGGGTGGGCGAACGCATCTATGCCTAGAGTCATCGGGAAACTCAGGGAGAACCAGAGCGGGCACTGGGATGACTCTTGAGAAGCAAAGAGGTCCACCTCCGCTTTGAAAACAGATCCCAGATCTGGGATACCGTCTGACGGTTCAACATCCATTCCCCTGGCTTGAGCTTCTGTCTCGACAGAAAATCGGCCGCCAGGTTCAGTACTCCCGGAACGTGAACCGCCCTCAAAGAGAGGAACTTGTCTTGGGACCAAAGGAGAAGATGGCGCGCAAGCCTGTCCAGGGTGCGCGACCTTGAACCCCCTTGGCGGTTTATGTGGGACACAACCGCCATATTGTCCGTCCTGACTATGACATGATGCTCCCCGAGAATGGGGAGAAAATACTTCAAAGCCAGGAAGACAGCCCTGAGTTCCAGGCAGTTTATATGCCAAAAGAGGAACTCTTCCTTCCACTCTCCACTCGCCGGCCTTCCTTCGAAGACCGCGCCCCAGCCTGTCATTGATGCGTCCGTCATGATCATATGGCGACGGTGGATCGCACCCATTCTCACCCCGCTCCGGAGAAAGACGGGGTCTCGCCACATTAACAGGTGTCGACAGCAACTGCGCGACACTCTGACAAGGCGAGTAGCTGGTACAGTGGGGTGTAACCTCAGCTCCTTCATCCACCAAAGGAATGGCCTCATGTGAAGCAGCCCTAGGGGCAACACAGGGGAGGCTGCTGCCATAAGGCCCAACAGCCTGCGGCAGGTACCTACAGAGACACGATGGCCTAGCTTGAAGCGGGCCAAACATGCTGTAAAAACTGGTATCCGGGCAGGAGCCAAACGGGCCTGCATCTGAACGGAATCCAAACGAACTCCTAGAAACACAGTTCGTTGAGATGGGAGGAGCACACTCTTCTTGGCGTTCATCCTGAGGCCAAGAGAATGGATGTGGCCGAGAACGATATCCCTGTGACGACTCACTAGCTCCCTGGAGTGAGCCAGAATGAGCCAGTCGTCCAGATAGTTCAGTACACGAATGCCCTGGAGCCTCAAAGGGGCCAGTGCAGCATCCATGCATTTGGTAAATGTCCTCGGGGCCAAAGCCAGGCCGAAGGGCAGAACCTTGTATTGGTAAGCCTTCCCTCCAAAGGCGAACCGAAGGAATCTCCTGTGTCTGTGAACGACCTGGATGTGAAAATACGCATCCTTCAGGTCGATGGTGACAAACCAGTCTCCCTCCTGGACCTGAGACATGATGGTTCTCATCGTCAGCATTTTGAACTTCCCTTTGTAGAGGGAAAGATTCAAACGCCGTAGATCCAGGATAGGCCTCAAGCCGCCGTCCCTCTTTGGAACGAGGAAGTAGCGGCTGAAGAAACCTCGTTCGACTTCCGACTGCGGTACTTCCTCTATTGCTCCTTTCCGTAGGAGGGAGGAAAGTTCCTGTTGTAGAACAGAAGCCTTGGCGGTGCTGTTTACTACTGTCAGGTGAACCCCGTCGAAACGGGGGGGATTTTTCCCAAACTGAAGAGTGTAACCGGTTCGGATTGTGCGGAGAACCCACAGCGATACCCCGGGTAAACGCTCCCATTCGTGAAGGAAGTATGACAGAGGGATCAGAGTGTCGTGCAAGGGAAGACATACCTGAGATTGGGTGTCGAGAAGGCCTGGAAGCAGCGGCACCCTCCACCGTGAAGGAAAGCCCTCGGCGTCCTTGCTCGGGATGGCGGAGAGAGAAGTGCTGGGCTGACGGGTGGCCGGCACGGGTTCCGTACACTGCAGGAGAGAAACAGCTATGTCTCCTAACATGCGGCTCGCCGGCGGCGAGTGGACGGGCTGCAAAGGGGGAAAGACGAACGCGTCCCCCAACTGCCAGCCCGAGTGAAAATGAGGGTGAATTGGATCTGCACACCAAGCCTCGAAGGGTGGTTGTGACAGATTTAAGTGAGGAGAGCGCGTTCGGGGCGGGCAGAAACGCTTTCGCGGTCTGGCCTCGCCCCGTAACGGTGAAACGACTCTCCTCATTCCGACCCGGAGGTCAGGAACGACCCGGGTTAGCCGAAGCGGCAGGCTTGTTGGGCCGCTTCATGTTAACCCGCTTGCGTGGTTGTTGGCGGGAAGAAGACCGGCCGCGGGCTCCCCAAACCGTAGTGGGGGGAAGGCGCGTGGCCTGGGTTCCACCGCTAGGGGGCTCCCTCCTGGGAAGCGGCTGCTCCCTAGATACAGAGGAAGAGGGAGTTGAAAAGTCCCTTGCTCTCCTCGGCATGAACTGTTTGAGAGCAGCCGACTGAGTTTTGGCTGAGCGGAACTTGTCCACTACAGCGCTAACAGCCTCTCCGAACAACCCAGATTGTGAGATGGGTGCGTCCATTAAAAACGTCTTTTCCTTCTCCCGAATCTCGGTCAGGTTGAGCCACAGATGGCGTTCTGCGGCCACCGAAGCCGCCATAGAGCGCCCCACGGCACGTGCGGTGTGTTTGGTGGCTCTCAGAGCCAAGTCAGTGGCTCTTCGTAGCTCCTTCACGGCTTCAGGAGTCAAGCCGGTCCCTTCGTCCATTTCCTTCAGGACGTCCGCCTGGTAGGCCTGAAGGATGGCCATTGTGTGAAGGGCCATACCTGCCTGACCGGCCGCGATGTAGGACTTCCCGATAAGGGCGGAAGTGGTCCTACACGGCTTGGAAGGAAGGAGGGGGCGGGACTTCCAAGAAGGAGCCAAAGAAGGTGAAAGATGTGAGGCCAAAGTACCCTCAATCACCGGCATGGTGGTGTAACCCTGCTCCACAGAACCCACAAGGTTGGTGAAGTCAGCGGCTGCCACGTTAGTAAGGCGGGAGGAAAAATGGCTGCTTCCAGGAACTGGAGATCTCACGATGCAGATCGCTGAAAAATGGCAGCTTCCTCCTTTCAAGCTTGGAGTGCGCGCCGATGAGGAAGCGATCGTCGAGCTTCGAAGCTCGAGACTCGCGGGGCTCATCGGGCCAATCAAGCGCAAGCTTTTCGGTGGCGCGCGAAAGCACGTCCACGAGTTCAGAGTAGGCCGCTGAAGGCCGCTCCTCCTGGCTGCTAGGCGGGAGCGCATCTGCTAAAGCAGGCCCGAAATCCTCGGAGTCGGAGGCTGCCGTGTGCAGAATATCATCTAGCCCGAAAGAAACGAAATCACGTGCTTTCGGGCTAGGAAATTGAAAATCAGGCAAAAATTCGACCGGCGAATTCGCACGTGCGCTCTCGGAAGAGGGAGGGAGAGAAAAGGCGAGGCCTGTCTGCTCACTCTCCATCTCCTCGAGCTCGACATCCGAACCCCAGCTCGCGGCTCTACGAGAGGCCGCGATCTCACGAGGCGGCGCGTTGGTGCTCGATGCGCGCCGTGAAAATTTGGAGGATTCACGTTCATAATCCTCAAGCCGAGAGCGGAGGGTTATGAGACGGAAATCGTCGCAAATTTTGCAGTTAGAGGTCCCATAAACCGCCTCACGTGCGTGCGAAAAACCCAAACACAAAATACACTTACTGTGTGGGTCTTCGCGAGCGATGAAACGCGTGCACGGTGGCATACGGCGGCGAAATTCCATGGCACTTCACCGCGAGGAGAACAAAGTTCCACAGAGGCAGTCGCCGAAGTGCAAATGGATAATCGCAATGTTATTAGATGGGTAGGAAATCGCAACAACGAAGGGCGATGTGGCCGCTTCGTGAAGGCAGAGAAATCTGAGGAGTGGATGGCGCGTTCGCCAGTATGACCTGACGACGTCATTGTGTCAGAGACGGCGTCGCGCCATCAGCCAATGAATTGGCGTGATTCTATATGGGTTCAGGACTCGGTCACGCGGAGGCATTCCCGAAGCGGTCAACGCAGTGTAGAGTTACCTATGAAAGAGAACACGAGAGACACTGAATAAGGTGAATATGAGTTTAATAAATATATATAATAACAAAACCCAACCACAAAGGAAGAAAGGGGAAAACGGATTGTGCCAAACAAACAAAAGTAATATAAGCAAAAAGGTTATCGAACACATTTAACTTCTAATACCAAAATAAAAAGAAAAGATCAAAGAAAGAAACTTCAACGTCCGTGACGTCGTAACTAAACTACACTAACTAATAAACATAAATACAGCGGGTGGCACAAATCCCTAACTAGTGTTTTAACACAAACAAATTTACTACGTGTGTACAATGTATGTCACGTGACACCTTACCTATCCCCTTCTCGGACCACAACATTCACAAGTGAATAGGTTTTGGGCACAGCCAAAACAAGGAACGTGAACATACATGAGAACAACGTAATAAAAATATAATACACACAAACAGCTCTCTCTCTCTCTCTCTCTCTCTCTCTCTCTCTCTCTAAACAAGCAAAGGTTCTCAATACAAAGTTCTCTAACAAAGGTTCTCCCTACAAAGTTCTCTAACAAAGGTTCTCTCCCACACTGGCAGCAGCATGGTCTTTAAATATCCGCTTCACCAGGTGTCACTCATCATGCTGATGCAGATCCCGCCTCCCAAGGCGCGGCCACTCATCTCATTAGTCTTAACTGACAAGCAAGATAGCCAATCAGCAACAACCTAAGAAAGTGAAAGTAAGAGAAACAGACAGGACGGGAAAAAACATAACACAACACACACAATACTATAAACGTCCTTACGGACATAACACCAGGGTTACACCTCTACTCTTTCTCGAAGAACATCCTGGGATTTTTAATGACCACAGAGAGTCAGGACCTCAGTAAGTACATGTCTCACCCGAAGGATGGTGCTTTTTTGACAGTATAGTGTCCCCATCACTACACTGGGGCGTTAGGACCCACACAGACCACAGGGTGAGCACCCCCTGCTGGCCTCACTTACACCTCAAACAGCAACCTAGTTTTCCCAGGAGGTCTCCCATCCAGGTACTCAACCCTGCTTAGCTTCAGTGGGCAACCGGTCTTGGGCTGCAGGGTGACATGGCTGCTGGTTGTACTCATTGTCATGTTAATTATAATTAAAATGCATTTTGTTTTATTACAGTTTTTCTCGATTGCTAACACACTATAACTGATTAATTTGACACAATTTTCCAAACCATTCATTCAGTTCTCGAAACAAAGACACGTTTCTTAAAACCTTTAACACATATCACCTGTTTGCACACATGCTCTAATTTGCTCAGTGTTTTCTGCAAAAGTCTACACAAACACGGCATAATTTTTCACAGGTTTAACCATATTCTAATTTAGAAAACACAAACACACAAAGGATGATATGAACAGAAGCACAAGTGTTTTGGAAAATGAATCCTGGTAATGGGATACAAAGAGGAGGAGAAAAGAAAAATGAAGGGGACGAGGTCAAGGGTCATTTGTTGCTGATAAAATATAAAGCATTATAGTTGATGATGTTCTTGTGCAATTACTGAGCACAAGGAAAGCTGCCTGCAGGCTCATCTACAGGGTTTACACTATACACATTACACTTGCAATACATAGCAGTATTTCAGATGAGAGGACTTTCACTATTCTTTGTACTGTAAATACTGTACCACACACCCTCAAACTTTTGAACAGATTTGTACTTCTTACTTCTTACATATATCTGTGCAGAACTGAGAGTTGACTGTCTAGGGGAGGAAACATCTTTCATCAGAAGACCACGAAACTGCTATAGTATATTACAAACACTGTAATGCAACTTGGCAGAGGATGCAGAATTAATATATTTATTGCTGTACAGTAACTGACAGTATATGTCAGTATGTGTGTTTACTGTATATTCTGTTGTTTGTTTTTTGTACTTTTCTCTTCTAGTGCTATTCATCTACTGTAAGATAACTTTACAGTAGTGTATTGAAAGTAAACTTTTCTTAATTTGTATTGATGAATTTCACTGTATCTACACAGCTCTATTTATGCTGCAGACTGCAACAGTCATTGACTAGCAAGATGTCTCCCGTTTCCCAAAATGAGGTTTTTGTAACAGTGTTTTGGATTGATCTCACTATTCTCTAGTCAGGAAAATAGTCTGGGTATTTGACAGGTTTGTGTGTCATCTGAGGCCAAAGATTAGATTCTGACAAAAGATAACGTGTTTTTGACTAACATGTTTGACTTTGACCTGGAAGTTTGAAGTTTGCACAAGTTGGTGTGTAGTTTTGAGATTGTGTTTATAGTTGTGAGAAAATGGAGAATTGTTTTATGAATTGTGTGTTAGCGATCGAGAAAAACTGTAAACACAATATCATTGCTATTTGTCTAAGAGAGGGGCACTTTTGAATTTTTTTATTCAAAATTATTGAATAAAATAGACCCTTGGGTCCTGTATTACAGTTTTTGTTGATCGCTTTGGTACTATTATCTCAAGTATGTGGTAATCCCTCACAACTGTTAGTACAAAACTCAAAGCAGATCATCAAAATTGCTGTTTTTTTCAAACATGTTATCACATGTTCAATTGACTAAGTACAAGACACAAAATTACAGATTGACGTTTTCACCACACCTAATCAGTGTGTCATCAAAGAAATACCTTTCATATGAAGTACTTGTCTTTCACAATGCAATGCTCTCAATTATTTGGGCACCAACAGAGAGGTCATAGAGGAGGGCATGGGCACCAACAGAGAGGTCAGAGAGGTGGGCATGGGCACCAACAGAGAGGAGGGCATGGGCACCAACAGAGAGATCAGAGAGGTGGGCATGTGCACCAACAGAGAGGTCAGAGAGGTGGGCATGGGCACCAACAGAGAGGTCAGAGAGGTGGGCATGGGCACAAAACAGAGAGGTCAGAGAGGTGGGCATGGGCACCAACAGAGAGGTCAGAGAGGTGGGCATGGGTACCAACAGAGAGAAGGGCATAGGCACCAACAGAGAGATCAGAGAGGTGGGCATGGGCACCAACAGAGAGGTCAGAGAGATGGGCATGGGCATCAACAGAGAGGTCAGAGAGGAGGGCATGGGCTCCAACAGAAAGGTCAGAGAGGTGTGCATGGGCACCAACAGAGAGGTCAGAGAGGTGGGCATGGGCACCAACAGAGAGGTCATAGAGGAGGGCATGGGCACCAACAGAGAGGTCAGAGAGGTGGGCATGGGCACCAACAGAGAGGTCAGAGAGGTGAGCATGGGCACCAACAGAGAGGTCAGAGAGGTGGGCATGGGCACCAACAGAGAGGTCAGAGAGGTGGGCATGGGCACCAACAGAGAGGTCAGAGAGGTGGGCATGGGCACCAACAGAGAGGTCAGAGAGGTGGGCATGGGTACCAACAGAGAGAAGGGCATGGGCACCAACAGAGAGATCAGAGAGGTGGGCATGGGCACCAACAGAGAGGTCAGAGAGATGGGCATGGGCACCAACAGAGAGGTCAGAGAGGTGGGCATGGGCACCAACAGAGAGGTCAGAGAGGAGGGCATGGGCACCAACAGAGAGGTCAGAGAGGTGGGCATGGGCACCAACAGAGAGGTCAGAGATGTGAGCATGGGCACCAACAGAGAGGTCAGAGAGGTGGGTGTGGGCACCAACAGAGAGGTCAGAGAGGTGGGTGTGGGCACCAACAGAGAGGTGGGCATGGGCACCAACAGAGAGGTCAGAGAGGTGGGCATGGGCACCAACAGAGAGGTCAGAGAGATGGGCATGGGCACCAACAGAGAGGTCAGAGAGGTGGGCATGGGCACCAACAGAGAGGTCATAGAGGAGGGCATGGGCACCAACAGAGAGGTCAGAGAGGTGGGCATGGGCACCAACAGAGAGGTCAGAGATGTGAGCATGGGCACCAACAGAGAGGTCAGAGAGGTGGGTGTGGGCACCAACAGAGAGGTCAGAGAGGTGGGTGTGGGCACCAACAGAGAGGTGGGCATGGGCACCAACAGAGAGGTCAGAGAGGTGGGTATGGGGCCCGTCAAAGGGTTTGTCACCAGAGAGATGGAGAAAGAAATTTTGTCTCTAATGAAGTCCGGGTCATCATCTTGATCATGTGGTGAACCGAGGCCTTACTATGGCAGAGACAATGTCAGGTTCCACCATGCAGAGTTTGTTCAAGCATGGTTTCAGGCCCATCCCCGATTCATGACCCTCTACCTGCCTCCACATTCTCCTTTCCTCAACCCCATTGAGGAATTTTTCTCAGCATGGAGGTGGAAGGTCTATGGTCGCCAACCCCTTGAGCGCGCCACCCTCCTTCAGGCTATGGATGAGGCATGTGATGACATCAGTGTAGACCAATGTCAAGCATAGATTCGCCATGCCAAAAGGTTTTTTCCAAAGTGCATGAACAATGATGACATTCATTGTGATGTGGATGAGAATCTATGGCCAAATTATCAAGACAGGCTTGATCCAAATTAATGCAATGTGTGTGTGCACTAAATGTTATGTTTTTTATTTTTATTTAGTAAATTTGTTTTATTTAAATGTGTACATTTCATTATTGAAAGTAACCCTATGTTGCAATTATATCTGATATCTGAAAATAAAAAAAAAATTGCCCAAATGATTGGAGAGGATGTCTTCATTGATCCTTCACTTGATTACACATAATAAAGATATTGTGGAAATTATAGATTCTGTAAAAGTTGGGTAATGTAAGTGTATTGCCTAATTTGAAAACTGTGTAATCTGTCTTTTACAGTACTGTAGCATACTAATATTTAAGCACTAAGGCCGATTTGAAACACGTATCTTGTATTGTTTGCTATTAAATTGACTGATTGTTAAAAGTACTAAACTAAAAGAAGATCATACTATTGTGTTTCGGTGATTAAACCAAATGTTGTCATTACATATTACAGTAATCTTGTGTTTGAAACAGTGATTATGTGGACTAAAAATATGTGCAACTGAATAAAAGCATTACATCAGGTTTTGAAAGAATGACAAGCTGTGTTACAAGTGTGATCAGTTTGGATTTTTGTACTAAGAGTTTTGAAAAAGTACACCTTACTTGTGAAATTAGTACCAAAGCAAGCAACAAAAACTGTAAACTCAAAGATTGGACCTGACAATGGTTTGATTTTGAGGTGAGATGATCTATTATCTAAAACATTGGAAACCACCTGGGGAAGTTTTTTTTAAACATGTTTTAAAGATCTTGAAAAAAATACATAATTACCTATTCATGGGAAATACTGTATTATTGTCAATATGTCTTTACTCACCTAGAAGGGGTTTGCTCCTGTTCATCATTAGGTTGACAAATAATGAACAAATGATTGCTAACAGCAGATGGAGAATGAGAGTATGAATAACCGGAAGGACTACAGTACAGTTTCATAACAAAGCCCATCTGTGTGTGTGTGTGTGTGTGTGTGTGTGTGTGTGTGTGTGTGTGTGTGTGTGTGTGTGTGTGTGTGTGTGTGTGTGTGTGTGTGTGTGTGTGTGTGTGTGTGTGTGTGTGTGTGTGTGTGTGTGTGTGTGTGTGTGTGTGTGTGTGTGTGTGTGTGTGAGAGAGTGAGTGATGAGTAAGTAAGTGATTGCGTGCATGCGTGCGTGCGTGTGAGTGAGTGAGTGAGTTGTGTGTGTTTCTTCACACCTCGTACCGTGGGTGTTTTCAGATCTCTGTGGTTTCAAGCTTGTCCTGCATGAGACGCTGGAAGGCCTTCTCTCATATCTTATCTTTCTGACTTGAGAAAACATGATTTACATTCACGTATATCCTACCGAGCCACAGATAAAATGGACTTTGTTTGTCTAGAGACATTTATTGCCTTTGGATATGGGCTGGGAAAGTTTTGTCCCATGGGATAACTGTACTAGATCCGTAGGGCTTCATGTTTGATCACCAACATTACTAGTCCTAAATCATTTTTTTGGATAAGGGATGCACTGTATCACACTACACTGTAAACTCATAGTTTGCAGGTTTCAAACATTAAGGAAAAGTTGGTGTTTCAAATGATGTCCACATTTGCACTAATTTGTCTCAGATCATCAACTTTTATGACAGGTGTGAGTTGTCAGTAGAGTGGAGTTATTGTTTTTAAGTGTCATAGATCAGCCATAATTCTGCAGAATCAATAGCACTCAGATGAATTGGGCATTGGAAGGGAAGGGTTTTCCCAGCTTTATTGTAGACATTTTTTTAACTGTTTTTCTGCATGTGCAGATTGTGATTCATCAGCAGTTATGGTTATAAGCAATTACTGATCAGTATTTGACTATTTAAATCATTTTACAGCTGCTTCCTAATGAATCATACAATTACTGCAAACCACCCAGAACCATAGGATTTAGTTTAGGCTTTATTCAGTTTTAGGCTTTCATATATTGATTGATTATTTTATTTTATTTTATTTTATAATTGAATAGTATTAATTTTAGACAGCAGTGATGCACTTAACTGTTCAAAAATGAGAGTAAACACATTAATAATATTTAAAAAAAGATTTATATTTCCAACAAATCCTGTTCTTTTGAACTTTCTATTCTTCTGTGGATGGTGTGACACTGGACTGGAGTATTAAGCTGAAAATTCAGCTTTGCCATCCTAAATATAAATACAATTTTAAAATATATCAAAATAGATAACAGTTGATGTATTCGTTGTGTTAATGTGATCAAATAAATGCATTTTACTGACTCCAAACTCATGAATGTAGTATACATGTTGAATGTTATATATCATGTTTCCCCTATTATCTATATTTTCTTTTTTTATTGAATGCATTTACCAGGAGGGAGAGTATGATTTGTAGGTTTTGTAGATTGACTGAAGTGGAAGTAAAATTGTAAGTCACTTTTTCTTTGTGATATTTTGACAGACACACCGAGAACTGATGTTTATAAATCAATAATTTATGTTTTTTGTTTACACAGTTTTGCAAATTCATACTCAGTGTGTGGTTTACTTATAGTGTAAATGCATGCAAAGTAGATTTTTTTATAAAAAAAAAAGAAAATATTATGTATCCCACTTTAAAAACCATCCCCCCAAATTGGGGTTTGTTTATACACAGCTCTATTTGTTCAGTGCTTGAAACTGTCCATAAAATAATGTCTATGGGCCTTTAGGGGAAATTCCCGGGAAACCTATATCTGCATGTAGCTAATTTGCTTATAGTTTGCAATGTGTGAATTCGGTTGGGGATTCTTTATAAACTGTTAAGTACACCTGCACTATACCGACAATTATTCAATTACCCTTCAGATTTCCGAGCAGCTAAGAGCTGTGAAATGCCACCCCCAAACCACCAATACCACCAGATGTACACAACATACAGTACAGATCCATGAAGGCCTGTTTGTATATCAGAGAGATAGAGGATATATTTGCATGCTGGAGTACACAAGTACAGGCAAATAGACACCACTTATGAAAAAACAGACAAAAATAGATAGTTATCTAGCTCAAAACACACTTAAAAAAAGCTATGTTATAAATAAATAAATGTATCACGGTAACGATATAAAAAAAATTAAAACATTTAACATATTAAAAGTTTCCTAAAAATTGAAATTATTATATTGAAAAAGATTATATTGAAATAAAAATTACTCGCCTTTGGCATTACCGAAGTAAATATGTATTTACTTGGTACAAATATTGAGCTTAAACATTAAAAGCATAAAATAAGAAAAAAATACAACAAAATATATAAATTCTAAAAATTATTATTTAAAATGATAATTGCTTTACAATTGTTACAAATTGGTGGTTGCCAATAACACAATACATCTGATTTACATTAATGTAATGTACTTATTTCAATGTAATGCACTAGAATATAATTCATAATGTAGTATAATCTACTATTTGTATTCATTTTATTTCCAACAATTGTAAAATCAAACAATACTGTAGTAAATAACTATTTATCTGTTTTAGTTATTTTAATACTACAATTGATTGCTTCTGTTGTCCTCGTTTGTAAGTCCCTGTGGATAAACGCATCAGCTAAAGGACTAAATAATATATATATATATATATATATATATATATATATATATATATATATATATAAATAGTGTGTATTACATCTTAAAATATATTATATATATTACATATATAAAATAAAATAATTCCCTAATGAAACATTACATCATTAGTCCATTCTCAGTTAGTGCTGTGTTTCTCTGCCTTGTACAGTAAGTCTAACTTGTCTAACTATTAATAGAATATAGCAGTTATTTTTAGAAAAGATTTTCCTCATTCCTGTCAAGGTTTGATGCATTCTGAAAGCAGTTCGCTATCCAATAACAACAACATGTCTAAAAATTATTAAAACAACAGTAAACAGCACACTTTGCCTACCTAAATCAACTGACTGATTGACTGATCGATCGATTAATTAATTGGTTGATTGATTGATTGTCCAATGTCCATTTATTCAATTACTTATTCTTTGTTACAAGCAAACTAAGATGTATAAAGATATAGAGATGGTGATTAATTCAGGGAACTGGCAAACAGTTATAAATACATTCAAAATTGTATACAGTTATATACAATTGTATACAGTTATACAAAAAGATTATATTACAAAACATTATTATACCCTCCACTCCCCCACTCTGTTTCGTTTTTTCCTCTCTCCTGCTCCACACCCTCCTCCAGAGCCTCTGCCCTCTCTCAGCTTGAACCCTTCACATCGGGAGGACGTGCCCTCTGGGGAGGCGGCGATCTGTTACATGTCTGTGGTTTTTGTCTCCGTGTTTCCCCGGTGACCTAGTTTTCCCCAGTCTGTTTAATTAGTCATTTTGTTCTCCTGGTGTCTTCTTAATTATCCCATTAGTTCCCTTTGTTTAGTTCCCGTTTATAAACCCTCAGTTCTACCTTAGTCGTGGTCTGTTCTCGTCTATGTGCAGTTGGTTTACTTGCATTGTCTCCTGCATTTATCTAATTATAAGACTTTTCTGTTGATTTCCATCGTTACTGTGCGTTTGTAAATCACCAACCCGTGACAGAAGAACGGACACATACAGTTTTTTAGCGAAGTTTTTTTTTTTTTGCTTCCTTTTTTCCCCCAATCCTCTGCCACCATGGACAATCCTGCTATGCCTGGAGCAGAGAGACCACTCCCTGGAGTCTTACACCAGGGATTCTTTGGAGTTGGTGTGCCAAACGCACTATCCAGACCGCTTCCTTTGCGTGTTGTACAGGTACACAATATAATTACTTTAAGCATCACAATATGATCTCAAATAGCTCACATTTATACACCTGTAAACATGATGACACACCAGTCAAAATCTCAGGATTTTATAAATAGGGTCACATGTAATTGTCCTAGTGGTGGGAGACAAAGAGGAAGAAGAGAGGAAACCGAAAATGAAGGTGTACATGTCAAAAGGACATGTTTTCCTGATCAAATACAAAGTACTACAGTTGACCATGTTCTTGTGTGTGGAATGAGCATAAGGGAAGTTGACCTACATGCTCATCTACAGCGTGTACAACAGTGCAATGAAAGTAAATGTTTCTTAAAACTCATTGTTGAATTTCTCTGTAACTACATCCCTCTGTTTATGTTACTGTAATAAACATTGATTTGAAAACTGATTCCTGATTCTCAAAAGAAGGTTTTTGTAACAGTGTTTTGTATTGATCTCAACACTAGGTTCACAAGGCAGTGAATTTGTCAGGTGTGTGCGTCATCTGGCCCAGTTTAATTCTGAAAAGAAAATACTGTGCATTCAGAAAGTATTAAGACCCCCTTCACCCTTTTTCAGTTTTGTTGTGTTGCTGCCTGATACTACAATTGTTTAAATTATAATTTTTTCTCACAAATTTACACTCTGTACCTCATAATGAAAAAATGAAACAGAATTGTAGAAATGTCTGTACATTTTATAAAAATAAACTGATATATCACATTTACATAAGTAAAAATGTGTAACATAAGTAAAAACACTTTGCAACAAAACTTGAAATGTAGCTCAGGTGTCTCCCATTTCTCTTCATCGTTGCTGAAGTGTTGCTACACCTTGATTGGAGTTCACCTGTGTTAAATTAAATTGATTGGGCATGATTTTGAAAGGTACACACCCCTAAAAGGTCTCGCTGCTGACAACGCATATCAGAGCAAAAATCAACCCATGAGGTCAAAGTAACTGCCTGCAGAGCTTAGAGATAGGATTGTATCAAGCTACAGATCTGGGGAAGGCTACAGAAAAAAATTGTGCTGCACTGAAGGTTCCCAAGAGCACAGTGACTTCCATAATTCTCAAATGGAAGAAGTTCAGCACAAACAGGACTCTTCAACAGCTGGTCTACCAGCCAAACTGAGCAACTGATGGAGAAGGGCCTTGTCTGGTGACCAAAAAGCTGATGGGCACTCTATTTGAGCTCTATGATCGTTTATACAGATAGGAGAAACCTACAGAAGGGCAAACATCACTGCACCACTCCACCGTTCTGGGCTTTATGGCAGTGTGGCCAAACTAAATCTTCTCCTCAGTAAAGACTAGGGGTTGAATGACTTCAGATTTTTTTAAAGTCAACATTTATGTGATCAAAGTCGAGTCGAAGTCGACTAGTCACTGATGATGTCATTAATAAATAAATAAGCAAATAAACAAATTAGACTCGAACCCCTTGTGCACAGCTGTTGGCATATGACACAGCACTGCCCGCTTGGCTATTGCTGCTATAACAGCTCATTTTTATCAGTTCTTTTTTCTTTGGGTTGTTATATTTTTGGGGATTTCGTTCTAAATCATATACAGATTAAATAGCACAGTAAAGATTACATTTATATGAATGCATTAGTGAGAGAGCAACTGTGTCTGTGAATGAAATCACTAATAGTGAAGCTGTGAGTTTTAATTATTAAGAAATATATGCTAGAAACGTTCAGTTTTTAAGCTATTTTATTGAAAAATCACAGAACAGTGTTAACAATACTCTGTGCTACTGAATGATTCTGTGCGCGTGGTGTTTGCACTACTGTCTGTAGCCTATGTATGTGTGTTACGCTGCAGCAGCATATCTGATTAGAACTTCCATCCAGATAGTATAATCACACATATCTTGAAGAGTGCTTTCAGAGAATGCATTTATTTTTCATTTTAACTGTTTGGAAACAGAGCATAAATCTGTATTTCTTATCCTGTTTCACCCTCTATAGGTTCAAGGGTCAAGGTTTCTTTATTTGTCACATAATAAATTATACACGGTATAATCAAAAGTGAAATGTAGGTAAAATCAGGTCCGCTCAGTGGACAGTGCAAAGAATAAAATAATTATATAAAAGTAACACCACACAAGAGCATATATATAGGTAAAAAAAGAAATAAAATGTAAAATGTAAAATGTGCAGTAGAATAAAGAAAAGTGCAAAACAGTAGGATGTGCAAAAACAGTATATGGGACTTAATAAATAGTACTATAAACAGGAGGGATGAGAGGGATGTGCAAACTGCTTTTTTTTATGTTTATGAAACTGAGTTTGTGTTAAGGAGCCTGATGGCCTGAGGGAAGAAGCTCCTCCTCAGTCTCTCAGTCTTCGCCATCATGCTCCTGAAGCGCTTGCCAGATGGCAGTAAACGGAAAAGATGGTTACCGGGGTGATTTGAGTCTTTGATGATTTTAGCAGCTCTGCTTTTACAGCGTTTGAGGTAGATGTCCTGCAGAGAGGGGAGAGTAGACCCTGAGATGAGCTCAGCTAAGCGCACGACTCTCTGTAGAGCTTTGCAGTCCTGGTTTGAGGAATTTCCATACCACACTGAGATGCACTGAGTCAGTACACTTTCTATGGCCCCTGAATAGAAAGTTTTCAGGATAGCTGGTGAGACCCTGAATTTCCTCAGCTGTCGCAGATGGTACAGCCTTTGCCTGGCTTTCTTAACCTGAGTTTGAATGTGTGTAGTCCATGTCAGGTCCTCGGAGATGTATACACCGAGGTACTTGAAGCTGCTCACCCTCTCCACAGGGGTCCCACTGATCATAAGAGGAGTGTAGGGCTGCTGCTGTCTCTTCCTGAAGTCCACGATCAGCTCTTTGGTTTTGCTCATGTTCAGAGAGAGACAGTTGTCCTGGCACCATGATGTAAGTCTCTCCACCTCATCCAAGTATGCGGCCTCGTCATCGTTGTTAATGAGGCCCAGGACCACAGTATCATCAGCAAATTTAATGATAGAAGTGGAGCTGTGAAAGGACACGCAGTCGTGGGTGTATAGAGAGTAGAGCAGGGGGCTCAGGACACAGCCCTGTGGGGCTCCTATGTTCAGGGTGATGGAGTTGAGGTGAACTGGCCGACTTTCACCACTTGTGGTCTGGCGGTGAGGAAATCTTGAATCCAGTCACAAAGTGAAGTGTTTAGGCCGAGGTCTGAGAGTTTAACAGCCAGCTTGGTGGGGACTATAGTATTGAAAGCGGAGCTATAGTCAATGAATAGCAGCCTTACATAGTTGCCATTTTTGCTGTCAATGTGAGTGAGGGAGGAGTGCAGGACCTGGGAGATGGCATCATCAGTAGACCTATTTGGCCGATAGGCAAACTGAAGAGGGTCCAAAGTAGCAGGGATGGAGGAGCAAATGTGTTTCTTTAAAAGTCTCTCAAAAACCTTCATGACTGTCGATGTGAGGGCAACTGGACGATAGTCATTCAGGCAAGAGGGTTTACTGTTCTTAGGCACAGGGATTATAACGGATTTTTTAAAGGGGGTGGGAACCACAGAGGTAGCGAGGGACTCATTAAATATGGATGTAAACAAACCAGCAAGCTGATCAGCACAGGACCTCAGAACGCGGCCAGTAATCCCATCGGGTCCTGCTGCTTTTCTGACGTTCACTCTCCTTAGTTCCCTCCGAACGTCATCCTCTGACACGGTGAATACATGATTGCTGCTCTGTCTGCTGCTTGCTGACGCGCTGTACGGCAGAGTCGCGCCGCCATTACGTTCAAAGCGGCCGTAGAAGGTGTTTAGCTCTTCGGCTAGCAGCGGATCTGCTCTCACCTCCACAGAGGAGTTGTTTCCAGAGGAACAGATGGTCTTTAGTCCCTGCCACATGCGTCGAGAGTCATTGAGCTAGAAATGTGACTCAATTCTCTCACTGTATCGGCGTTTAGCGGCTCTAACTGCACGACGGAGAGCATAACAAGATGCCTTGTACTCACTCATGTTTCCTGACAGAATACCGGCATTGTATGCGGCAGTTCGATGGTTAACCGCGTCGCGAATTGTTCTGTCCACCCACGGCTTCTGATTTGAGAAAGTCTTTATTGTAACCTTTTCGGTGGCCTGTTCGGTTAGTGTGTTTACGAAGCTTAATGCTACCTCCGTGAATTCGCTGACGTCAGATGAACTCGCCCGGAACATGTCCCAGTCGACGTCATCAAGAGACACCTGTAGCGTAGCTTCGGAGTGGGAGGACCAGCGCGTCACTTCCCTCTCCACCGGGGGTTCTTGAACGATCCGTTGTTTATAATCCGGTGTGAGGAAGATGGCGGCATGGTCTGATTTTCCAAACGCCGGCAGTGAGTGGGCTTTGTAGGCATTTTTGAATTGGGTGTAGCAGTGATCGAGTGTATTCAGTCCTCTGGTTGGACAGGATATGTGCTGATGGAAGTTAGGGATGACCTTTTTGAGGTTAGCTTTGTTAAAGTCCCCAGCGATGATACATGCAGCGTCAGGATGTTTGTTGATATATCCGCTGAGTTCATCGTGTAGTTTGGACAAAGCCACGCTAGTATCTGCTTGTGGTGGGATATAAACGGCAGACACGAGGATCGATGTAAACTCCCGGGGCAGATAGAAGGGGCGGCAGATAATGGAGAGGTGTTCTAGATGAGGCGAGCAGGAACGTGACAAAATGGAGATATTCCTGGGATCACACCATTTCTTGTTAATAAAGAAACACACTCCACCACCTTTGGTTTTCCTGGCCTCAGCTGTTCTGTCCATCCGTAAAACAGAGAAGTTATCAGACGGAGTTACAGCGGTGTCCGGGACCGTCGGCGTGAGCCATGTTTCGGTCAAACAAAGGATGTTACAGTCCCTAATGTCCCGTTGGAAACTAATCCTGGCTCTAAGATCGTCCAACTTATTATCCAAGGATTGGACATTGGCGAGCAAAATACTCGGTAGAGGGGGACTGTGAGCCCTTTTCCTCAGTCTGTTGCGGATTCCAGAACGTTTCCCGCGGTGTTTCTTTCTCCTCCTGGTATTATTGAGGCGGCCTTTGTCAGCTTCGGTGCTCCGAAGAATCTCCAGTGGCCACGCTGGATCTGTGTATAAAGTGTCCTGGATCAGGTTAGTGTAACGCTGTCCAATGTCCAAAAGTGTTCTCTTGTCGTACATAATCATTGCAGACGTTACACGTGTAAAAAGAGAGGTAAAAATAGAGAAAAAAACATAAAAACACAATTTTGAGCGGAGCTAATTCGGACCAGGACTATAGGACCAGTGACTAGTCGACATCACGCTTATAGCGTCATGGCAGAGCATTAAAGTTGCCTAGTCAATTAGTCGGTGCAATCCCTAGTGAAGACACACGAAAACACACTTAGAATTTGTAAAACAGCACCTAAAGGACCCTCGGACTCTGAGAAACAAGATTCTCTGGTCTGATGAACCTCAATTCTAAGCATCATCTTTGAAGGAAACCAGCTCTGGTCATTACCTGCAGAGTACCATCACAAAAGTAAGGTGTGCTGGTAGCAGCCCCATGCTGTGGGGTGTTTTTCAGTGGCCGGGACTGGGAGACTGGCCAGGGTTGAGGGAAAGCTGAATGGAGCAAAGTACCTCAGGACCTCAAACTGGGCTGAGGGTTCACCTTCCAACATGACAATGACCCTAAGCACATAGCCAACAGGAGTGACAAATCTGTGAATGCCATAGAGAGGCCCAGCCAGAGCCCTACTTGAACTCTATTTAACATCTCTGGAGAAACCTGAAAATTGCTGTCCACCGACAGTCGCCATCTAACCTGACCGAGCATGAGAGGATTTGCAAAGAAAGAATGGCAGAAAATCCCCCAATCCAAGTGTACAATGCTTGTTGCATCATACCCCAAAAGACCCAAGGCTGTATTTGCTGCCAAAGTTGCTTCAACTAAGTACTGAGTACTTATACTTATGTAAATGTGATATTTCAGTTTTTTTTTTTTATACATTTACAGACCTTTCTAAAATTCTGTTTTCACTTTGTCATTATGAGGTACGGAGTATAGATTAATGAGAAAAATGAATTAAAACTTGCAGTATCATGCTGCAACAACAAAGTTGAAAAACGTGAAGGGGGTCTTAAAACTTTCTGAATGCACTGTATGTTTTTGATTAAAGATTTGAGTTTTTTTGGTGTGTAGTTTTGAGATTGTGTTGATAGTTGAGAGAAAATGGTAAATTATTTAATGAATCGTGTGTTCTCTGAACATTCAAAATGTACAGTTTTTCTTGCTTTTTTTTTGGTTATGTGAATGTTAGAGAAAACAGTGAATGTTCCACCTGATCATTTTGCAAACATTATGGGATTGTTATTTTTGAATGAACCATCAGAAACTAGTAAGTAGTACACTCTAAAAAAAATGCTGGGTGGTTTCAACCCAAATTTGGGTCAAATATTGAGGGAAGTCGTGGCCTAACGGTAGAGAGTCGGGCTCACAATCAAAAGGTTGTGAGTTCGAGTCTTGGTCCGGCAGGGATTGTCAGTGGGGGAGTGAATGTCCAGCGCTCTCTCTACCCTCAATACCATGAGGTGCCCTTGAACAAGTCGGAACCCTGGGCGCCGCAGCACAAATGGCAGCCCACTGCTCCGGGTGTGTGTGTTCACTGCTGTGGGTGTACACGTGGATGGGTAAACGTAGAGCACGAATTCTGAGTATGGGTCAACATACTTGGCTGTATGTCACTTTCACTTCACATATGGGCTAACCCAAATGTTGGATTAATTTTTACATAAATTTTTTAACCCAAAAGTTGGGTTAGTCCATATTTGACCCAAAGTTAAGTTGAAACAACCCAGCATTTTTTTAGCGTAATGTTTAAAAAATAATTGAGATCCAACTGAAATATTTCATAATGATAGCTGTATGTATACTGTTTTTGTGCTAACGTTTTGAGAACAATATTAACATTCACAACAAAGATTCTATTAACGTGAGTTTGTACATTTGAGAGAACCTTGACGGAACATTGGCCAGAGTTCTGAGAACGTTACCGGTTTTGCTAGGACCATCCGTGTTGTTGATTATTATCAATATGAAGCCTGTCTCATTTGCCCTTATTAATTATGAATGTAGTATGAATAAAATGAAACATCAATATGATAAGAATCTGCTCTCTTGTGCGTCTGAAAACTACACCTGCAGCTATATCTCTCTTTTTTTGTCTCTTAGCATCACTAATCAGCAGCAGGTGCAAGAAAACATAACTGCCAGATATTCTTTGAGCCAGGGGTTTTCCAAACGAGCTCGTCTGGTTTATAGCTCTCCCTTGTAGAGCCAGTTGTGTAATTGTTGGTATTATTGTTTACGACTTGTTTTTCTTGACTCGTTGTTAAGTAAGGCAGCAAGGGTTAAAAAGGCGTCTGTTTGTAATGCCCAATTCAATATATCTACATTCCAAAAATCCAGTTTCACACCTCAGCGGTTACTAGGAGTCAACACATTACGCAATCCAAGCATTGCTTATTAACCAGAGGCTATGCTTCTGGTGACAGCCACTGTCTTCAAGCCTGTATAATCAACGTCACTTCGGATAACAAAAATCAAACTGAACTTTCTGGCAGGGAAAATATGGAAATTCACATAGTAAATTCCTTTTTAGGGTTCACACTGAGTCAGATATTATTCTGGCTCTGCGTGTGTCCTGTACACATAAACTGATTCAGAACAAATGTCCACAAATGAGTGGGATTCTCACAGGACGAATGAATTTCAGATGCCTGTTTACAGAGTAAACACTCACTCGGGACAGTTTGATAACTCAGTGGAGGTTAGGCTGAACTGAGCGGTGAGTAAGTTCATAAAAACCGCCATATTCCAGATGGTGGACTTTATCTGACAAGGCAAAGCCAGAGAGCCAGATGTATTTTCCCAGCTGTCGCTGAACCCTGCGATTTCATTACTAATCACTTCTCACGACTAACAGTTCAAGACCTTGTGATTGTATTGTCTGTGATTTAATAAAACAGCACAGAAATTTCCCCTCCATTGGCGCACTAGCAGATGCCAGTTAGAATGAGGATGACCTTTTACCTCACTGAAGTGGAATGTATATAAACTGGGGATTTGTGTAGATGTATGCCCTCTCGCATGATGATCTATTGTTTTATTTGAAGATAAATGTAAGTGCGGATTCATTTGAAAACACACTATTTTCAATTGTTTTCCAGACGGTTCTCATTCACACTGAGAAGTCAGTAAACATTACATTCACCTTACTGTATGTGTAAAACCTCCTTAAAACTCATTGAGATAATACAGATAGAAGAGCCGTAATAAAGTTTTCACACTATTCTTTTAGCAAGATCATTTTATTTAGCAAAATATCTCATCCTTCACTAATGCAGCCATGTCGTGCTCAATTACCATTGAATGTTTGGTCTGTAATGCAGCGGCTTTCATGTTTTGTTATGTGTGTAGTGTGAGAGCTGCATTGTTTGTCAGTCATGTCGACAGTAACTAAGGGTGGGCGGGTTTTGCGAATGGTCAGTTGTAAGTTAATTTTCTGTCATCTGTGTTGGACTGTGATATGAAAAATGTATAAAGTAACAAATCTTCAGCAACAGTGTGAAAGTGAAACAGACACAATACTGGTGTAAACTTATCGGCACCATATGAGTCATATGACTAAGCATGCTTCATCATTTTCAAATACTATATAATCTGTTTTCACACTCCACACTATAATGCAAAAACAGTTTTCAAACCTAAACCCTTTGTGTAATGAAGTTAGTAAGTACGGGAAGAAGGAGGCGGGAACCGGCGAACATTTAACACATTTAATAATAAAATAAACAAACACAAATGAAAAGCGGCAGCCCCTCACGGATGACTGCCGCACACAAAACACAAACTAAAATCCAGGCCTGGTCCTCTCTCGTCTTCCACTGTTGTCACTCCTCCTTTTATTCCTTCCGAAGCTCCTCCGTGGGACTCGAGACCGGTGAGTGGCGCAGGTGTCGTTCATTATCATTTACTCCACCGGCCTCGCTCCGTTCCCACGGCTCTCGGCCCCGCCCCACTCGTCACATACCCCCATCGCCCCTCGCAGGCCGGGGGGTACTCCCGAGACTGCGCTCTACTCCCCCCCTCCCCCCTCTCCTGGGGGGAGCCCGTCAGGGCGGCCACGGCGTACCTGGGGGTAAGGACAGACGAGGCGAGAGAAAAGGAGACGGAAGGATGAGGAGTGACAGAGACGAGAGAGGGGAGAGAGAAAAAAAATAAATAAAAATCTCGGTCCGGTTCCCGGACACACTGCCGCTCGGTCCTCAACCAGCTGAGTGGTTCACTCGCGGTGCCATGCGATGGTACTGGACATCTTTGGTGGACGGCCCGATGCTCATCCGCCTCCTGGCGGACGACGATGGCTCCTCCGGTCGAGGGCAGCCGGCAGCGAGTCCCCCGTTCCCTGCTCCTCCCCAAACATGGCGGATGGCAGCAGGCTTCGGCCTCCAGGCGAACGGGGCGACTCCTCCGCTCCCTCTCGGACGGCAGCCACCCCTCCTCGACCCAGGAGCACGGCAGCGAGTCTTCCGTCCCACCTGTTCTTCTTTTCCTCCAGCACCACCGCTTCGGGCAGCCACTGGCGGTCTCCGCTTCTTCCTGCTGCCCGATCTCCTCAGCACCGCGATCCCCCTCAGCAGCGAGGGCTCTCTGACAGCGTGTCCCTCCTTCCTCCCGGGTTTCGGCACCAATGTAATGAAGTTCGTAAGGAAGGAAGGAAGCGGACAGGGTTGGCTCGTGAAGACTCGGGTGAATTTTATTTACAGATAAACTTAAACAGGTGCGCACTCTGCGCGTCCTAAAAACATCAACTCTCTCGGTTGTCTCAGCGATCACTCTCAGCATTCGTTCCCGCTGTCTCCCTCTCACAGACTGTGCGCCCGAGTCTTCACTCCGTCTCCCTGAACTCCTGTTCCACAGTGGCTTTTATCTGGTCTCCACGCCAATTACTGCAATCAGACACAGGTGTTCCTCATTTTGCACTTGACCCACTTAATTCTTAATTTCTTAATTCTTAATTTGTTCACACCAATCATGTTATCATTTAATCACTTTCATGTCATTCCTTTCTTTTTTGGCCATACAATTAAAAAAATAAAAAGGGGGTCCAGAAATATTTTTTTAAATATATTTTTTATTAATCAATACAACATTTGTTTAGAAGGAAATTAAGTGTCATCCTTCTGCATTTAGTCCCTAAATAGGTCCAACTTGGTATGTCATAAATAATTATGTTTGTACTGTATTTATAACATTCATTTCAACATTCATTTTAAACACTGTAAAAACTACATTCCATATTAATGTTGGTATGAATTAATTTATTTAGATTCAGTTATGGTAAATAATATCTGACTGAAATTTTATTCCTGGACTTTAAATTCACCGTGGTCTTGAAATTGTTTACTTTGTGACATTTATTACCTCTTTGTTCAATTAAAGGTTGAACCAACAATTGACTGTCAAGTTTTACAGGCTCTTTAATTTATTTTCCTACACTAAGACATGCTTTTAAATCATATAAAGCAAGTGTTGTTTACAAAGGTTTTGTGGTTTGGTGGCCAAGAATATGTTTATTGCTGACAAAATCACTTTGGGAAACAGTAATGAGAGACTCAAGCCAAATCTAGAGATCAGAAAAAAAGTGTCTGATTATAGTGAATCAGACCGGGTTTACCAGAAAGTGGTCTGTAAGCGTGAGTTTGCAACTGACCTGAAGCTGTTCCTCATTTCAGTTTCCAATCCTCTTCTGTGTTCCTCTAAGTTGTACATTCCTGCTATGTTATGTTTTGGATAGGTAGTTCCCCGTTTCTAAACAATGTAGTAACACGCTTTATGTCACAAAAGTTCTACTCCTGACTGCCTTGTGTGTGCAGCATGCCGTTTTTCATGTTTTATCAGGTGACATATGTCATAAAATATGTAATACTTGTTGCCAAAGCACATTATATTCCAGTCAAAAGGATGATATCATGAGATTTATTTAAAGGATTGGATTTATAATAATGACATGGAATAAAACATTTTCATAAAAAAATCACTAATTTTGATGAAAAAGCATCATACTTTTGATGTCTTTTCATTTTGAGGTTCAATTATTTTATTGCACTGGAAATTATATATAGCCAGGACTTTTGAGAGAGAGAGAGAGAGAGAGAGAGAGAGAGAGAGAGAGAGAGAGAGAGAGAGAGAGAGAGAGAGAATTAAGAGAGAGAGTTAATTAAATTCTATATTACAATAATATACAAGAGAAAATTTTAATGTCTATTCCAGACAATGTGTTAATATTCAACATTTGGGGGTCTGTACATTTTTTTGTTTGTTTTATGTTTCTGAAAGATGTGTGAAATATTATTATATTTTACTATTTGAAGATAAAATGTCATTTATTCCTGTGATATAAAGCTGAATCTTCAGCATCCATAGATGATGATAGATAGATTAGACTAGAATTCCTAGTTTTTAGGACACAAAGTAACATCGCAGACCACATGCTCAGAAGGCTTTGACACAGACAGAGCAAATGGGAGTGATCATAAGACTCGCCCATACCGTTAAACCCAGATGAATGTTTGATTAATAGAGATTTGCATTTGGATGATGGAAGGTTGGCTCAACGTTATGAGTATTCTAGGAGGAGGCGGTCAAAAGCAGAGAGAGACCGTTGGGAGGATATAAAAGGATCCGATCAGACAACAAGGTGCACTTTACAGGTGATGTACGGCTCCATCCTCTCTTCCAGTCAGTCTTTTTCACTTTTCTATTGTGATACACTAAGTCATCTTATTCACTGGAAGTGCACTGAGGTAACTAAACAATTCAATCATCTACAATGTCATTCAAACTTCTGCTGTGTTAGAAACAATCCGTTCAGTTCTGTTCAGTCATTTAGAGTCACATTAAGCTGTTTGTACTTAATGTGCTGTTTTTACTCATTTGACTTTTTTTCTGTTTTCAGATGTTGGAAACTCTTGAAAACGTGAGTATTATTTATTTATTTAGATTCACTTAAGGGGAAACAATTAGGAAAAACGCATGACAGATTGACATGATTTATTATACCTAAAAGAAAAATCAGCTTTGTGATATATTTAAGCATTACACGTGTATATCATATAGCATACTTTTGGCCAATCATGTTAGTAGATTCTCAATTGTTGTATGACTGTTTACACTAAGTGTGCTGGAAACGATATTTCCTTAATAAGCAGATGGAATAGTCATTATGTCCATATAATATCATATTTGATCAACAAATATGCAGATTTCATTGTAAAGTTTTGGTGTTAATGTAAAGTATGCTGGTGTTGAAATAAAAGAAAAGGTACTTAATGACACTTAGACATTTTGTTGTTTAATGCAATGACATTCAGACATTGAAGTATGCCTTTAAAATACTGTCAAAATGATGTACAGGGGTGTATATGCAGGATACACGGTAATGTCAAAACAGAGGCAGAATATTACCACTAAAATGTTTACACACACTCACAATGCAAATATTTATGTTGGTGCAAATAAAAAACCAAATTTTACTGAGGGCAGGAAGAATGTACTAGTCATGCAAATTGTTGCAACTTCCTTCAAATATTCCTGTTAAACAGCTGTTATTCAGGGGTTAGAATCTTTTGAATAATACATAATATTTAGATTTCAATGACTGTGAATCTATGCAAAGGAAAGAACATGCTTGTGTCTTGTACATTGTGCAATGTCTATGCCAAATCTGATTCAGTGTTTGCTAACTTGCATTGACTTACCTACAGATTCAATACTTCCAAGATCTGGGCCCTAGAGACCTGTCATCTGGGAACCTGGACCTCGACGTGATAGAGGAGTACCTGCAGGAGCACTCGGTGGAGGTGATGTCAGCACCAGGTGTGCAGAGGAGAAATCAAGAGGAGCACAGCATGGCAGGTGAGCGAATGATAATCAACTACACACTAGAACTAAAACACTGTAATAGACCACTGAGGGAAGGGCCACTTCTCCTTTTTGTTTAGTTGAATAGAAGTGCGTTTTCAGTTTTGTAAGGTCAGTAATTTCCTCTTTAACAAAGCATGTGGAATTCATGTCATGGGTGGGAAAAGTTTAGTTCAGTGAGGAGAAATTGTAAAAACAGAGGAAATTTTGTACTAAAAAGTACTTACTTGTGACAATGTGTAATCAAAATATTTAATTCGAACACAGTCACACAGTGTTTAAACAGGTTTACCTTCCCCACAATTGCCATTGGTCGGTCAAACTGATAACCTGGCCCCCAAAATCGCACTATTGGTTGAGCTGCTTGGTCAGGCTGGTCAGACGTTCAAACAAACAAACAGTAATGTTTTGAAAGTGCGTGCCTCAGAAAAACAGTATTTAGACTTTTCTGGGGAATCAAACTACACATGGAATGCCGATTAAGTTGAATAGGAGAATGTATTTTAACATTAAAAACAATGATAGTATAACTATAATATCTTAATATCATACTATCTAATATCAAATATCTTCTTAGAGCCTGCACGTGTTGTTGATTCTAGTGAGCAGCATATGTGGTAATAATGAGTGATGTGTTTCCATAGAGAACAGCTGGTCTGGACATTATACATATGAATGGCATTATGGTGGAGTACCAGGAACAGATGAGAAGCATGAACAACAACAGCCTCAGCAGCAGCAGCAGCAGCAGCAGCAGACATGGCTCTGTCAGTCCAGTCACAATGAGTTGGTAGGTCTCACCAGACATGCAGTAAACACTGTAATGTTGCAGTCAAGACTGTATGCAGTTCTGTAAGCGAAGATTGACCTGTTCATGGTTGTTATTAACAAAAGTCTATGTTTTAGGGACACTTCCAGTATGACAGAAACCAGTACAGTGATTCAGATTCGCTGTCCACCAGTTCTGGTTGCCAAGAATTTTCACCATCTCCGACCTCTGACATGAAGGGTCAGATTGTGTATGACTCCCTGGCTCTAGCACCGCTCTCAGGTAAGACACAGTATTGCTAGGCCATTGTTCTACCTATTTATTTTTGGCTTTGGGAAAGTAATTTCATATTAGTGAATCGGTTTATTTGGATAATTAGTTGTCATCATTTATTCAGCCTTATGTAATTTCAAACCTGTGTGACTTTCTATCTTTTGTGGAACACAAAAGGGAGATTTTGGAGAATGCTTGAACCGTTTTTGTTAATTCGTTGAAAGTCAATGGGGTCCAAAACAACACCGGTTCAGGTAAAATGGACAACAAATATAGAGAGACCAAGTGGCCAGTTGCATAAACTCTTTTGACAAGTCTTAAAACTAGCCTAAAACAATATCCAGTTTGGAATTTGCTGGACATTGGACGTAACTATATAGCAGGGGTCAGCAAGTAAGTTTAGCATCGGACCAAAAACAATTAGAACATAGTCAAAGGATAATTTAAGAAATTAATTGATGAAAAATACAACTAATCTAATCTTCATTCCCCAACTTGCAACATAGAGCGCCTTGCTAAAACACACATATGTGGGATATGCGGAATGGATACAAAATTTAAAATAAACGAGGACTTGAATAAGCCCATTAATGGCATGTTTGAGTCATGCTCTTAACGAAATGTTTTATTTCCTCTTTCCATATAGTGAATAATAAATTTTAATAATTTTAATTTGCTTGTTACACAATGGAGCTTAACTTATTGTAATAATTATTTGAGGTAGCCTACTTTTACACTGCATTTTTTTTATTGTTTGCTTGTTGGAGATACGCTATTACGTCATGTGCAGAGTGATGTTAACATTTAAGCTAGCTGGTGAGAGAAAATGGCACTATCACATAGTCTAAAGAGGAAAGTTGACAGCAAAAATAGGGCATACAAAGAAGAATGGAAAGACAACCTTGCGGTTATCCTATCTAGTTTTGTGAATGCAAAAAAGCCGGTGTGTCTTATCTGCAACGAAGCGATCAACAGACTCTTTTGAATGTATTTCAGATCTTTTCAAATTAAAATATCTCAATTTATCTCAAAATCAAACATTGCTGCAAAAACTTTCTCATTCTTCTATTTTGAAGGTAAAATCAAGACGAAGTGATGAGAAGTTGAGATAATTTTACCGACTCAAACCTTTGAGTCTCGTTCAGCAAAAGGAATGAATCTTTTTTCAAGTCATTTCGCTCTGTTCGTTCATTTTAGCAAAATATAGTTAAAATATTACGTGTTACTTCCCAAACACATCTACTACTTATGCAAACGTCGATCACACTACAAACAATACAAAACTATAATGCTATAAGTAACAGAAAAAATAAATTAATTGATTAACTGGGTCTTTAGTCTATGATTAGCTTAACTCACCTCTAATCTGAATTGTTGCGAATGCGTGACTGAACGAATCACTCCCCAAGATGACTCGTTCTTCCCGAGTCACATTAAAGATTCATTCAAAATTAACGAATCGTTTAAGAATGACCCATCACTAGTGAGTAACTGTTGCTGTCATGACAGATCTTTTTCAGAACCAGCCTCTATCAAAATAATGTGGCTGTAGGCACGAGCCAGATATTATTGCTGGCAGACCAGTTTTGGCCCATGGGCCGCCTGTTGCCGGCCACTGCTATATAGGCAAAATTGTATTCTGACATTTGAAAGGTCGTAATAGGTTTTGATAACAAACAGCATTTATTGGGCTCAGAAATCAATGGATAGATGCAAAATATTCTGTCCCTAAAATACATTTGACATTTACAACATTGTTTATCAGGTAAAAGGAAAGAGCGGCTGTTTCAGTTCTTGTACGAGATGCTCCAGACACCAGACATGCGGAGCTGCATTTGGTGGGTTCAGTCTAACAATGGAACGTTCCAGTTCTCGTCCCAGAACAAGGAAAAGCTGGCTGAGATGTGGGGCAGACGCAAGGGCAACCGGAAAACCATGACGTACCAGAAAATGGCTCGTGCCCTACGAAACTATTCACGAACGGGAGAGATCTGCAAAGTGAAACGTAAACTCACCTATCAGTTCACTGAGAGAACACTGAGAGGCCTTCAGAACAACTCACAAAGATCAATGTGTAGTTAATGTGGCTCATCCACCAAGAATTTCTCCTAACTGGGAAAGTGTAAACAAATACCGAGTATTTTACAGAAAATGGTTTAGCCTTTTTAATGTTCATAATGTAATGTGGGCATAAAACGCTGCTTTTCTAATACTATTTGGCTTAATTGAGGCTCAATTGAACTTGGGAATTGTGTGTACAATAACAAGGAACAATATGAAGTTGATGGTGATCTTGAATTATATAAATCTGAGGATTGTTAACCATTACACTACGTTATATGTAGTTATGAATCCGTTTTGCTTGTTGTTATTGTGATAAAATATTTGCCCATTTTTTGTTCATTTAAATGACTTTGTAACAACATTAAAATGTTGACATCTGATGTGCCTGAATAAATTAATTTTAACATGCAAAGTAGTATTTTTGACAATGACAAGGATCCCAACCAAACAGTTTAAACAATACAGTAAAATTACATTGTAAACATTTAGCCAGTTTTTATTCAAGTCAAATATTGCTTAATATGACTGAATCAACCAGGCTACATATATACAGTGGGGCAAAAAAGTATTTAGTCAGCCACCAATTGTGCAAGTTCTCCCACTTAAAAAGATGAGAGAGGCCTGTAATTTTCATCATAGGTATACCTCAACTATGAGAGACAAAATAAGAAAAATAAAATACAGAAAATCACATTTTAGGATTTTTAAAGAATTTATTTGCAAATTATGGTGGACAATAAGTATTTTGTCACCTACAAACAAGCAAGATTGCTGTCTCTCACAGACCTGTAACTTCTTCTTTAAGAGGCTCCTCTGTCCTCCACTCGTTACCTGTATTAATGGCATCTGTTTGAACTCGTTATCAGTATAAAAGACACCTGTCCACAACCTCAAACAGTCACACTCCAAACTCCACTATGGCCAAGACCAAAGAGCTGTCAAAGGACACCAGAAACAAAATTGTAGACCTGCACCAGGCTGGGAAGACTGAATCTGCAATAGGTAAGCAGCTTGGTGTGAAGAAATCAACTGTGGGAGCAATTATTAGAAAATGGAAGACATACAAGACCACTGATAATCTCCCTCGATCTGGGGCTCCACGCAAGATCTCACCCCGTGGGGTCAAAATGATCACAAGAACTGAGCAAAAATCCCAGAACCACACGGGGGGACCTAGTGAATGACCTGCAGAGAGCTGGGACCAAAGTAACAAAGGCTACCATCAGTAACACACTGCGCCGCCAGGAACTCAAATCCTGCAGTGCCAGACGTGTCCCTCTGCTTAAGCCAGTACATGTCCAGGCCCGTCTGAAGTTTGCTAGAGAGCATTTGGATGATCCAGAAGAGGATTGGGAGAATGTCATATGGTCAGATGAAACCAAAATATAACTTTTTGGTAAAAACTCAACTTGTCGTGTTTGGAAAAGGAAGAATGCTGAGTTGCATCCAAAGAACACCATACCTACTGTGAAGCATGGGGGTGGAAACATCAAGCGTTGGGGCTGTTTTTCTGCAAAGGGACCAGGACGACTGATCTGTGTAAAAGAAAGAATGAATGGGGCCATGTATCGTGAGATTTTGAGTGAAAACCTCCTTCCATCAGCAAGGGCATTGAAGATGAAACGTGGCTGGGTTTTCCAGCATGACAATGATCCCAAACACACCGCCCAGGCAACGAAGGAGTGGCTTCGTAAGAAGCATTTCAAGGTCCTGGAGTGGCCTAGCCAGTCTCCAGATCTCAACCCCATAGAAAATCTTTGGAGGGAGTTGAAAGTCCGTGTTGCCCAGCGACAGCCCCAAAACATCACTGCTCTAGAGGAGATCTGCATGGAGGAATGGGCCAAAATACCAGCAACAGTGTGTGAAAACCTTGTGAAGACTTACAGAAAACGTTTGACCTCTGTCATTGCCAACAAAGGGTATATAACAAAGTATTGAGATGAAATTTTGTTATTGACCAAATACTTATTTTCCACCATAATTTGCAAATAAATTCTTTAAAAATCCTACAATGTGATTTTCAGGATTTTTTTTCTTATTATGTCTCTCATAGTTGAGGTATATCTATGATGAAAATTACAGGCCTCTCTCATCTTTTTAAGTGGGAGAACTTGCACAATTGGTGGCTGACTAAATACTTTTTTGGCCCACTGTATGTATGTATATATATATATATATATATATATAGTTTAGTTTTGAAACTCTGCAAGCTGATTTTTTACATGCAATCGGCTAGCAATCACATGATTTACTACATGGCACAAGCGTATTGGCCTCTGCTGATTCTGCAGCTTGACATGTACAGTGTCGTCAAAAGGTTTTTGCCCCTTCCTGTATTTAATTTAGTTTGCATATCTGTCACACTTAAAAGATTCAGATCATCAAACTAATTGTAATATTACATAAAGATAATGCAAGTAAATACAAAATTCAGTTTTTAAATGATGATTTCATTCATTAAGGAAAAAAGCTGTCCAAACCTACCTGGACCTATAAGTAAAAAAAAAATAATTGCCCGATTCTTGTCAAATAATGAAATAACTGTGATTAACCACGTTATTTTAGAAAGCTGAGTTAAATGTCGTTAGCCAAACCCAGGCCTGATTGCTGCCAGACCTGATGAATCAAGAAATCACTTAAATAGAACGTTTCTGACAAAGTGAAGCATGCTTAAAGAGCAACACATCCTTGGTTTCCAAATGAAATACAAAACTTGCTCTCATCTGAAAAGAGGACATTGAACCACTGGGTAACAGTCCAGTTCTTCTTCTTAGCTCAGGTAAGATGCCTCTGACGACAACTGTAGACAAATTACTTTACACGTCTGTGTGTGGTGACTCTTGATGCCTTGAACCCAGCCTCAGTCCATTCCTTGTGAAGTTCACCCAAATTCTTGAATCGATTTTGCTTGACAATCCTCATAAGGCTGCGGTTCTCTCGGTTGGTTGTGCATCTTTTTCTTCCACGCTTTTTCCTTCCACTCAACTTTCTGTTAACATGCTTGGATACAGCACTCTGTGAACAGCCAGTTTCTTTGGCAATGGATGTTTGTGGCTTACCCTCCTTGTGAAGGGTGTCAATGATTGTCTTCTGGACAACTGTCAGATCAGCAATCTTCCCCATGATTGTGTAGCCTAGTGAACCAAACTGAGAGACCATTTTGAAGGCTCAGGAAACTTTTGCAGGTGTTTTGAGTTGATTAGCTGATTGGCATGTCACCATGTTCTAATTTGTTGAGATAGTGAATTGGTGGGTTTTTGTTAAATGTGAGCCAAAATCATCACAATTAAAAGAACCAAACACTTAAACTACTTCAGTCTGTATGCATTGAATTTATTTAATACACGTGTTTCACAATTTGAGTTGAATTACTGAAATGAATTAACTTTTCCACAACATTCTAATTTATTGATATACAGTTGCATTGCATGTGATGATGTCATGTGACAACAAAATGTAGAATACTAACAAAAACACATAATGTTTTTTTTACACACATAACGCCTGCACTTTAACGGCACTTACAACAAAGGAACACTTTTGGATACTGGACACCGCTACACCAACCTGTTTTACTTACATTTCACTGCTGATTATATTCTGTATAATTGTGTATGTGACGAATAAAAAAAAATCTTGAATCTTGAATACTAATCTATGAAATATTTATTGTTGCACAATGCAGAATATATTCAATTTGAAAAAAAATATTAGTAGGCACAGTATACTTTTTTTAAGTACATGTGAGGTTGTACGTGTCCTAGAACAAATATATGAGCAGCAAGCTTTCCATCATTTTGATTGTTACTTGGAATTTAACATCATTATTCTGTCCGCCTGCAAATGGAATTAGTTGATGAAATACAGATGTGACTGTGAATAATATTGTCTATTCAGAAGACTTATGAGTGGAAATAAGACCCCCAGAGATGCATATACTGAAGATCAGGGGTGTGTGTGTTTGCGTGTGTTTGTGTATGTGTGTGTGTGTGTGTGTGTGTGTATGTGCGTGTGGAGGAGTGCAGACCAGATGGTCACGGGCTTCTTCATACTCGATTGAGACTGTGTTCTGTTTGCTCGTATTGGTTTCTCCTCATGGCCTGGCTGATCTACACCTCTCTGGAGCTGGTCATCGCCGTGGCATGCTGCCTGGGGAATGTGCTGGTGGTTTGGGCCGTGTGTTTGAGGCGGACCTTCCGTCAGCCTACCTTCTGTTTCGTGGCATCTCTGGCCGTGGCTGATTTCCTGGTGGGGGCGGTGGCAGTGCCACTGGCTGTGCTGGTGGACGGGTGGGTTGAAATCCAGTTCCAGGCCTGTCTGGCGGTCAGCTGTGTGGTGCTGGTGCTGACCCAAGCATCTGTGCTGTCCCTCCTGGCTATTGCTGTGGACCGATACCTGCGGGTCTCAATACCGCTCAGGTAACAGCTTATAGCAAAAAAATATATAAACATTTTAAGAATTACAATTTTTTAATTCAGAAAACATTATTTCAGTTTTTTTTATTAATTCGATGTGTTGCTTGCTGCTTGTTTGTAATTAGCTTTTCAATTTACATTTACAATAGTTGATGAAATAGGCTACAGATGTGACCATGAATATTATTGTCTATTCAGAAGACTTTTGAGTCATTACTAGCAATTTACTAGTAATTTTTGAATGAAATTGTTTCTGCCAATTACATATAACAGCAAGCCATAACATTAAGACTCAGAAAATCCAAATCACAGCTTGTATTTAAATATGTGGGACTATATACCTTGGACTATAAAACCAGTCAATTTTTTTGTTTCTTTTTTATTATGATGTTTTTATTAGAATAAATAAGCTTTCCATTGATGTACAGTGCTCAGCATAAATGAGTACACCCCCTTTGAAAAATAAAATTTGAAACAATATCTCAATGAACACAAAAACATTTACCAAAATGTTGACAAGACTAAGTTTAATATAACATCTATTTAACTTATAACATGAAAGTAAGGTTAATAATATAACTTAGAGAACAACAATTTCAGTTTTACTCAAATTAGGGTGATGCAAAAATGAGTACACCCCACTGAAAGTCTCTGGAGCAAAGCTACATTTTAGACTACAAATGTCTCATTTAACAAGAATTCAACCACATGTGAGTCTAATTATTCATTACACAGGTGACAGTTGACTATAAAAGGGTGTTTATCCCTTTTTTTCTTTTTTTTTCACACATTTTCTTTTTTTTTATTAAAGAAAAATGCAAACATCTCAAGACACAATACAAGTATCAATCTGTTAAAAACTAAATTAAAAACAATAAAACAAATAAGGATAGTAAATGGCCATATACCTATAAACGTTACTTACAGTACTGTAAGCATACAGATAAATATATAAATATCAACCAAGGGAAAAAAAATAAAAAGAAGAAAAGAAGCACACACAAAACCTTTTATTCAAACCCTGCCTCCTTAAAATGTTCCAAAAATGGGCCCCAAGATGTTATAAAAAGATAGGGTTTCAATCGAACTCCAAATTTAATCTTTTCAAGTTTGAGGGCAAAAAGAAGGTCAAAAACCCACTGACGATAAGTTGGAGGACATGGCAGCTTCCAGTTAATTAGTATAAGCCGTCTAGCCAAAAGTGTGCAAAGTGCGATATTATCCATCTCTAAAACTGTCAATTTCACATTTTCCGGAAGAACCCCAAATAAAGCTGTCAAAGGGTTGGGGTCTATTGTTGTAGTGAAAATTTCTGAGAAACTCTTAAAAATTATTTCCCAAAACCTTAATAACTTAGAACAGGCCCAAAAAGAATGAAGCAGGGATGCTGGTTCCACACCGCAACGTGGACAGGTAGGGTCCAAATCAGGAAATATCCTGCTAAGTTGTACCCTAGACCAATGAATACGATGCACTACCTTAAATTGAATAAGCTTATGTCTAGAGCTAACTGAAGAAGAATGTATCCTTTTTAAGACAGCATTCCAAGTTTCATTTTCTAACGTAATACTTAAATCTTCCTCCCAGAGAGATTTTAATGATCTACTAGATGGTGTTTGTTTGTTATTTATTATATTATAAATATTTAATATGGCACCCCCAATAGATCTATAATGATGTAAAATGCTCTCCAAAATACCATTTGGTGGAGCAGCGGGGAACTCCGAAAAATGTTTACGGGCAAAGCTTCGAGCTTGGAGATATCGGAATAAATGTGAATTAGGCAAACTAAATTGTTTTTTAAGTTGGTCAAAGGAAGCGAAATTGTTATCTATGAATAGCTGGTTAATCGTGACTAAGCCTTTTGAGTTCCAAATATTGAAGGCCCCATCAAAAAGAGAAGGTGGAAAAGACACGTTACTGGCAATGGGTGCAGCTGAAGAAAGACCCTTAAGCTGTAGAGCTTTGCGGAACTGAGTCCAAATCCTCAGAGAATGTTTAACAATTGGATTCTTAATCAAGATGCTATAAGTGAAAGGCATAGAAGAACAAAGCAAAGATGTTAAAGTGACTGGGGAGCAACATATAGCCTCTATTTGGACCCAGAGAGGTTTACACAATTGCAAATCATGTTGCACCCAGTATAATAAGTTTCTAAAGTTGGCTGCCCAGTAGTAAGTTTGAAAGCGAGGCAAAGCCAAACCTCCCACCTCCTTTGGCTTAACCAAATGCTTTAGACCTATTCGCCTGGGTTTGTTATTCCAGATAAAAGAAGAAATTATTTTTTAAAGATTAGAGAAAAAAGACTTGGGAATAAATATGGGTAAACATTGAAATAAATATAAACATTTGGGAAGAATGTTCATTTTAACTGCATTTACCTTTCCTATTAGTGAGAGAGGAAGGGGTTTCCATGATAAAAACAAAGACTTAGTAAGTTCTAATAAAGGGTTAAAGTTAACTTTAAACAAGTCAGCATATCTACGTGTTACTTGGACACCTAAGTACCGAAATTGGTTATTGACAACTCTGAACTAGAAATTTGAATATGAGATACTTAATGCAGCTGAATTTACTGGAAATAATTCACTTTTAGAAAAATTCAATTTATAACCCGAAAAAATACTAAATGAGTCCAGTATTAAAAGTACTCGAGGAATTGAGACTAGGGGGTTTGATAAAAATAAAATAAGATCATCAGCATATAGCGAAACCTTCTGTTCAAGGCCACCTCGAAAAATCCCCTGTATCTCTGAATCAGTACGTAGTGCAATTGCCAGGGGTTCAATCGCAAAAGCAAATAAAAGTGGGGAAAGGGGACACCCCTGCCTTGTGCCCCGACACAATAAAAAAGGATCTGAAATAATATTATTTGAGCGTACAGATGCCCTGGGGGTGGCGTAAAGGAGCTTTATCCAAGAGATGAATTTTAGACCAAATCCAAACCTCTCCAAAATGTTTATGAGATAATCCCATTCAATACGGTCAAATGCTTTTTCAGCATCTAGAGAGACCACAACTTCGGGATAGTTGGAGTAAGGTAAATACAAAACATTAAAGAGGCGTCTAATATAAAAAAAAGAATGCCTGTCTCGAACAAAACCAGTTTGATCCGGTGAGATTACTCTATGCAATGTTTTTTCCAGCCGAATAGATAATATTTTAGCTAATATCTTGTAGTCACAATTTAAAAGCGATATGGGACGGTAGGAACTACAGTCAAGGGGAGGTTTATCTTTCTTAAGAATTAGTGAGATAATAGCTTGATAAAAGGTTGTGGGTAACTTAGAATTTTGAAGACTCTCTAAAAAAACTGAAAGCAACACTGGACATAGCAATTTAGAGAATGCTTTGTAAAAGTCAGACGGGAAACCGTCAGGGCCAGGGGCCTTGCCCGTTTTTAAGGAGGCAATTGCATTGGCTATTTCCTCAATTTTAATATCTTCATCCAAAAAATCACAAAAATTCTTCTCTATAGTGGGCAAATCCAAGTTATCTAAAAAAATATTCATTAATGAAGCATCTTGAGGAGATTCAGAGGTGTACAGATTTATATAATATTGTTTAAATTGAGAGTTTATTTCTTTATAATCAGTGGTAGTAATTCCTGAAGATAAACTAAGCTGGGGTATCAAGCGTGAAGTCTGCGTTTTACGAATATGATGAGCTAACAATTTGCCTGTTTTATCACCGAATTCATAGATCTTATGTTGAGTTCGTTAAAACAAATTCTCAGCCTCTTCAGTCGATAGCAGATCATATTTTGTCTGCAAGATCTGACGTTCTTTATAAAGATTAGGAGAAGGATTCAATGAGTACTCTGTATCAATCGCTGTTATAGAGCTAGATAATTCTTCGAACTGCTTCTTTCGCTCTCTATTTTTATAAGATGAATATGAAATTATTAAGCCACGCAAATAATGTTTTAAAGTCTCCCAAATGGAAGAATAGGCCATACCCGGAGTACTATTAATTTCCAGAAAGGAAGATATATTTGAGGAGATAAATTTAATGAAGTCTTTATCCTTTAATAAACCAGTGTTAAAGGACCACTGATAATTCTTAGGGGGTGCTTTTGGAAAGTTAAGTCCCAAAACAACTGGTGCATGATCAGAAACCACTATGCTTTCGTATGAACAGTCCTGAAGATAAGGAAGAAGTTTGTTATCTAAAAAAATATAATCTATTCGTGAGTAGGACTGGTCTACTTGAGAAAAAAAAGAACATTTCCTTGTCGAAGGGTTTAAAAAACGAAATGCATCACAAATACCATAATTACGCAAGAAAGATTGAATGATCGTTGCACTTTTTGAAGGAGATATAACTTTTTTTGAGGACCTGTCAAGTCGTGGACACATCACAAAATTAAAATCTCCTCCCAGGATTAATGAATGAGAGTGAAGGTCTGGTATACATGACAGAAAAGAGGTGATAAAAGTAGCATCATCATAATTAGGAGCATACACATTGGCAAGAATTAGGGGGATTGAAAACAAAGTTCCTGTTACAATGACATATCTACCCTTATGATCTGCAATAACTTGTGATATGACAAATGGAGTAGATTTATGTATCAGAATGCCACAGCCCCTAGACTTGAATTGAAAATGTGAATGATAAACTTGTCCCACCCAGTCTTTTTTCAATCTAAAATGATCGGATGAGCAGAGATGCGTTTCTTGAAGAAACACAAAATTAGCTTTTAGTTTTCTAAGATGAATCAGAACCTTATTACGTTTGACTGGATTATTCAAACCTTTACAGTTCCAGCTAACCCATCTCACCAACCCGTCTTTATCAGCCCTACTAGCCGTCATGTAACAAAAAGGGGGAAAAGGGAACAAAAAAAGCATTTGTGAAACCCAAACAGCTATACAAAACAGTGAATACAAAAAAGCATATAAAGAAACAGCCAGCAATCAATGGCCCAAACGTGTGCTCTAGAGATGAACAAAAATATAAGAACATATTCAACAACTTCAGGAACCCTAGCGCGAAAATCCGCCACCCACCCTCACTGCCACCCCCCTGTCACAGTCTGTCTCCCTTTGCCTTGTGTTTCCCTGCCCATATTTGGTTTTCCTGTTTTTCCTGTAATCATTATTTAATTAGTCCCCATCGGTGTCTTGATTTCGTCCCAGGTGTTTCCAGTCATGTTCCCCTTTAAATAGTCTGTTCTGCCCCATGTTTGTCGTGGATTATTGTTAACGTCAGATCGTCTGTGAGTGTGTGTACCTGTCCATGTCATCTCCGTGTTTTTTATTAAATGTTTCCAAGAAGTTCCGTGTCTCCTCGTTCCGTGTTCCTGGCTCCTCCGTGCAACCTCTTTGACGCGATCGTGACACCCCCACCCTGCGCCTTCGAACTAAGCCAACACTCCCCAAACTAGAGTGTACGCTACACTGAGGAAACATCCTAATGTGCGTGCGAGATATTGTGGTTCTTACCTCGGACGCATCTCCGCAAACAAATACCAAATACAGCAAATAAAACTTAGTACAGATAAACAAACCCTACAAAGATAAATCTACACATATTAAACCACATAATTAAGTGCTGTCAATAGTCTATGGACCAGAGAAAATGACAAATTAAGTTCCAGTACTTTGTACCTATTCAAGCAGGCAACAGGTGTTGTTTCACAAAAGCCATTGTAGCGGTTGGGGTATCCAACGTATGTTCTGTGCCGTCTTTTGTGATTCTGAATCCAGTTAGACCCTTAAGACCATACTTAACATCTGGCATGGACCTCAGAAGACGTTTCGCCTCATAGTAAGTGGCACGCTTCTTCGTGATCTCAGGTGGAAAGTCCGGGAAGACGAACACATTTTTATCTCTGAACTTAAGCTGCCCGCCCTGGCTCGCTTTCCGCCAAATATCCTCCTTGACGTCATAGCGATGGAAACAGATTACGAAGGCTCGAGGACGACTACCTTCTGCAGGTTTCGGCGCAAGTGTGCGATGAGCGCGAGCCAGGAGTGGAGGTTCTGGTAGATCAAATATTTCTGCCAGAGCTTTTGCCACAAACTTCGCTGGCTGTGGGCCTTCCAGACCTTCCGGTATTCCCACTAGGCGAAGATTGGATCTGCGAGAATGACACTCTAAGTCGAGGCACTTGGCTTGCAGTGAAGTGATCTCTTTTTGAAGAGAAGTAACCGTTGGCTCGAGCGAGTGAAGACTGGTCGTCCATTCTGAGGTAGCGGTCTCCAGACTCTTCAAGCGCTCACTCTGGGATTTGAGGTCTTCTTTCAAAGACGAAAATATGTAGTGCATTTCTTCTCGTACCAAAGAAATTTCGCCTCGAATTTCAGCGGCGTGTGCATCAAATTTTGCGTGGATTCCACTTTCAAGCCTGCTAATAGCAGCCATAATCGCCACACCCTCAGGCGTAGAAACTTCATCACACTTAGCCGTTTCCAGAGATGAGCCGCCGGTAGCAGCTGAATCGGTTTTCTTTTGTCGTTGGGCTTTTGTAGTCATCGTTGAAACTCGGATAAGCTTCAAATAATTATCAGGAGTCACTTACAGATACACAGGGTGTAAAAATACCACTGTATCAAGTTTTGAAACAGAATTTAAAAGCAGAGTTTGCGGAGCTCCCGATTATGCGGCCTCACATGGTAGACGCTAAACCGGAACCCTCGGGTGTTTGTCCCTTTTAACCCCTTCCCATTTCATGCCGTCAGCAATGGCACCACATGGAAGAGAAATGTCACAAGACCTGAGAAAGAAAATAAATTATTTACACAAGAAAGGTGAAGGCTACAAGAAGATCAGCAAAGCTTTACTTATCAGTCAGAATACTGTAGCAAAAGTGGTACAAACATTTAAAAAAGATGGAACTGCAACCATCTTACAGAGACGTCCAGGTCGTCCACGGAAGTTAACACCTCGACAGGAGCGTCTTCTGATGAGGAGGGTTGAAGAAAATCGACATGCAAGTTCCCTGCAGTTATCTAAAGAAGTTGAAAGCCAAACTGGGGTGACTATTTCCCATGACACAATACGGCGTACACTGCAGAGGAATGGCATGCATGGGTGCCGTCCACGAAAGAAGCCTCTCCTAAAGCCCAGGCACAAAAAAGCCCGCCTAGAGTTTGCCAGGGCCCATGCTGACAAAGATGAAGACTACTGGGACTCTATACTCTGGAGTGATGAGACCAAGATAAATGTTTTTGGAACTGATGGCTTCAAAACTGTATGGCGTCGCAAAGGTGAGGAATACAAAGAAAAATGCATGGTGCCTACAGTGAAACATAGTGGTGACAGTGTCCTTATGTGGGGCTGCATGAGTGCTGCTGGTGTCGGGGAGCTGCATTTCATTGATGGCATCATGAATTCACAAATGTTCTGCTCTATACTGAAAGAGAAGATGCTACCATCACTCTTGGTCGCCGTGCACTTTTCCAACATGACAATGATCCTAAACACACATCTAAGGCCACTGTTGGATTTCTGAAGAAGAACAGGGTGAAAGTGATTCAGTGGCCAAGTATGTCTCCTGATCTGAACCCAATCGAACACCTATGGGGAATTCTGAAGAGACAAGTTGAGCATCACTCTCCATCCAGCATCCAATCTCTAAAAGAGGTCATTCTTGAAGAATTGAAAAAGATAGATCTGGCAAAATGTCGCCAACTTGTTCATTCCATGCCTAGAAGACTTGGTGCTGTCATTAAAAATCATGGAGGCCATACAAAGTACTAGATTTAGTAGTTTTTGTTGTGGGGTGTACTCATTTTTGCATTACCCTAATTTGAGTAAAACTGAAAAATGAGTAATCTAAGTTATATTATTAACCTTACTTCCACGAAAGAAGAAAGTTATAAGTTAAACAGATGTTATATTAAACTAAGTCTTGTCAACATTTTGGAAATGGTTTTTGTGTTCATTGAGATATTGTTTAAAATTTTACTTTTCAAAGGGGGTGTACTCATTTACGCTGAGCACTGTATGTTATGATACGAAAATATTTGGCAGAGATACAACTATTTGAAAATATGGAATCTGAGGGTGCAAAAAATCAAATATTCAGAAAATTGCCTTTAAAATTGTCCAAATTAAGTTCTTAGCAAAGCATATTACTAATCAAAAATTAAGTTTTGATATATTTACTTAAGGACAATTACAAATTATCTCCATGGAACACAATTTTTCTTATTATTATAATGATTTTTGGCACAAAAGAAAGATCGATAATTTTCACCCATACAATCGGTCTTTGTGTCACGAATCCTGTCCATGCACTCACTGTTACTCACCACCAGAGGTCACTCGCTCACCACATGGACTCCTGCACCACACTAACGGTTGTACATCACCTAAGACTACATTTCCCATAACCCAGTGCACTGATATCACACAGCAGATAATTGAGTCATCTCAATTATCACCAGTAAAGTATGGAGTACCACAAGGATATTTCCTAGGTCCTCTGTTATTTTCATTATATATGTTGCCCCTTGGTAAAATTATTTGAAAATACAGGATTAGTTTCCATTGTTATGCTGATGACACTCAACTATATATCTCAACAAGACCAGATGAAACTTCTAAACTATCTAAGCTAACGGAGTGTTTTAAAAATATAAAAGATTGGATGACCAGTAATTTTCTCCTATTAAATTCAGATAAGACAGAGATATTACTTATTGGACCTAAAAACAGTACACAGAATCTCTTGGATTACAATTTGCAACTAGACGGATGTAATGTTACTTCCTCTACAGTTAAAAATCTGGGTGTTGTATTAGACAGCAACCTATCTTTTGAAAATCGTATTTCCAATGTTACAAAAACAGCATTCTTCCATCTTAGAAACATTGCCAAGCTACGGAACATGTTAAGTGTTTCTGATGCAGAAAAGCTAGTTCATGCATTCATGACCTCTAGACTGGACTATTGTAATGGACTGCTAGGTGGTTGTCCTGCATCTTCAATAAACAAGCTACAGATAGTACAAAATGCTGCGGCTAGAGTCCTTACCAGGTCAAGAAAATATGATCATATTACTCCAATGTTACAGTCTCTGCACTGGCTACCTATTAAGTTTTGTATCCGTTACAAAATATTATTACTTGCCTATTAAGGCCCTAAATGATTTATCTCCTGCGTACCTAACTAATTTTCTATCACGCTACAATCCAAACCGCTTCCTAAGGTCGCAAAACTCTGGACTCTTGGTAGTACCTAGGATAGCAAAGTCCACTAAAGGTATACTGTGCAGTGCTTTGTTACAATTTGTATTGTTAAAAGCGCTATATAAATAAAGGTGACTTGACTTGACAGCTGATTGCACTGATCACTAATCACTCAGCTGATTGCAATGATCACACTCTATAAAAGCCTTAGACTTTCTCTCTGTCATTCCCAAGTATTGCACAGCGTATATCCTGCTCAGCCCTGGTGGGCTCCAGTCTCTTCTGTTCTGCCCTGGTGGGCTCCGGTCTCGTCTGTTCTGCCCTGGTGGGCTCCGGTCTCGTCCGCTCCGCCCTAGTGGGCTCCGGTTCAGTCTACTCCTCCCTGGTGGGCTCCTGTCTCGTCGGCTCTGCCCTGGTGGGCTCCAGTCCCGTCCGTTCCGCCCTAGTGGGCTCCGTTCTTGTCTGCTCCGCCCTGGTGGGCTCCGGTTCCATCTGCTCTGCCCTGGTGGGCTCCGGTCTCGTCCGCTCCGCCCTAGTGGGCTCCGGTTCAGTCTACTCCTCCCTGGTGGGCTCCTGTCTCGTCGGCTCTGCCCTGGTGGGCTCCAGTCCCGTCCGTTCCGCCCTAGTGGGCTCCGTTCTTGTCTGCTCCGCCCTGGTGGGCTCCGGTTCCATCTGCTCTGCCCTGGTGGGCTCCGGTCTTGTCTGCTCCGCTCTGGTGGGCCTCTGTCTCGTCTACTCCGCCCTAGTGGGCTCCGGTCTTGTCTGCTTCGCCCTGGTGGGCTCCGGTCTTGTCTGCTCCGCCTTGGCACCCTGCTCTGCTGGCTTTGCCTCGGTTCCTGGTCTCATCACTTCCACATGGACCTGGCCCTCCGTCCCTCCCCCGGTTCCACCTCCGCTCCACCGCCCTCTTGGATTGTACAGTGTTTGGAGCATCTGGAAGCCGCTCCTTGTCTCTTATATAGAGACACACTCTATATAAGCCTTGGACTTCCTCTCTGTCATCGCTGAGTATTGCATAGCGTGTACCTGGATTATCTCTCTGCCTTGCCCTCTTGGATATTGTTCGCAGATTGCAGACCTACGCTTGCCCTAAGATTACTCTTTGCCTTGCCATATACATACCTGTTTGCCAATGTGTGACCCATGCTTGTTTCCGACCATGCCTCCTAATAAAGCCTTGCAGATGGATCCGCACGTCTCATGTCTTGTTCGCCTCATAACACTTTGTCAGTCACGTGCGTTTATTATATATGACGTCACTCCTCAAAACATTAGATTAATCCGTGCTGGAGCTATGCCTCAGCACAACCCACGCAAGGAAGATTATTCCGCACACAGCTGCAATTCCAGGTTTTCAAACAGAGATGGTGACAAAGATCGCCTTTTTTTTTTTTTTTTAGATTACACCATTAATCTACTTTGCCCATCACCATTTATTGATCAAATAACAATCAAACTAACAAAGGCTAAAAATGCATTTACTTACATATATTTGAGAATCAAGATATTTCCTGATATAGTTAACACGTTTGGAAATATTTCAAATAAAAAGGAAAAAAATAAATAAAACATAAGTCTTTATCAGTTATGTAGTGCTATTGTGGCTACTGAGTGTCACATGACAAGCATGACCCCCATGCCACCCCCCTCCCACCCCCCACGTGCCCTCTCAAAATGAATGCATGATGCCCCTGCTTCAGACAATCTCTTCCTGTTTACTTCACAGCTTGAAGTGGTTCATACAGCTTGGTATGTTCACAACGGAGCGGTTCATAGAGTTTTATTTTGAACTTGGACTCAAATAAAGAAATACAGTCCACTGCAAGCTGTGAAGTAAACAGTCCGAACTCAACTGGTTTTGCAAGAGAACACAAAAGTTTTGAAAAAAAAAAATTCCTCCCACCCCAAATTTTTCCCACCACCATGTCCCTTAAAGAGCTCGTAATACAATGTATTGTTGGCTATTGCTACAAATATACCCGTGCTACTTATGACTGGTTTTGTGGTCCAGGGTCATGTAATATAATAATAATGGACATCATCCCAAAAATATGATGTCATGGTCACAAAATTACACCACAGCAATATAATTTCATAATGAAATATCCATGCCCTTCATGTCGGTATATTGACTTCTCATTAAAATCTTTTGAATCATTGATTCTTTTTAATAGTAAAGTTTTAATTTCGCAGTTTCTAGTTTTCATGACTCACACTGGTCTTTCAGAGTTCATGTCCTGTTTTTATTAAATAGCCTTCTCACACTTCCTGCATTTATAAAACAATATGGCACTTGTTGACTGTATTCCCAACTGACATGTAACAGATGCTTTTCCCACATCCAGAGCTCAATGAGAAACACATTTACATTTACATTTACATTTATGCATTTAGCAGACGCTTTTATCCAAAGCGACTTACATTGCATTCAAGTTACAGTTTCTACATTTTATCAGCTCTTGCTTTCCCTGGGAATCGAACCCATGATCTTGGCGTTGCTAGCGCCATGCTCTACCAGTTGAGCTACAGGAAAGCTGTCAAAAGTATAATGTGTTCAAAAATATAAACACATACTGTAATAATTGACAAACCAAAACAAAGAACCGGGTAACAGGCCTGGGCTGCATTTTCCCAAATCGCTGTAAGCTTAAGTACATCGTAGACCCATTGCAACCAACAGAGCTATGATCAATTTGATCAATCAGCCCAGGTCAATCAGCCCAGGTATTAATATATTGAAACGTCAAATGTCATGATTTAAAACCATTCTGAAAAATCACTATTCATTTATTAAATAAATATGGTTTGTAGCTTACTACCAGATCAGAATGTGAAAAACCGTTCACTTGAAATTGTGCTTGTAGTGTAGTTTAAATCTTAAAATCATATTTAAAAAAAAACTGTACTTGCCACTTAAATATACTTAAAGAGAGTTCACCTGTATTACTGCAGTGCTTGCTAGATTACTTACAAACTGTAGTCTATTGCTGATTAAACTACATGTTGAAAATTGTCGTAAGTAGTTGTCAAGATTATTAATTTTAGGTAATGTTTTCTGACTACATTTGGATTACTTTTAGATTACTTTTGACAAAACGTATTTATAGTTTTAAATGGGATTAATGGGATCGTGTATTTATCTTTCAACAAGATGTGAGATAAATAAAATGTATGGCCAATAACACACATCAGATAATATTCAAATATAGTGTTAAATTATTGAAATATTAACTTAAGGGACTAGTAAAGTAAATGTTTTGGTTGAAAGTTTGGGAATCCCTGCATTACATGAACAACAATAATAATAATAATAATAATATAAAATGGAGCTATGATCAATTTAGGGTTGCTTTTGGGAGACGCAGCCCTGCACTGTTTATGTTTCTTACACTTAAGTACACCTTTTTTAAGTTGTGCATTGACAATCTTTTTCCATGCTTTAATTCACTTCGATTAAATTTGTGTAGCACTTTTCACGATACACATCATTGCAAAGCAGCTTTACAGAACTTGAATGTTTCTATACTGCATTCTATTTGAAAGACACTTATTTTAATGTTGACTTACGTACTAAAGCAAATGTAAAGTACCTGATTCTAATTTTAACTGTAGTGTGGTATTAGATACTATATTACAAGTAATACTATTTTAAATGTACTAAATTCATGACAAATGTGGAATTACAAATATATTTAAATACATGACATACAAGTTTCAATAGGAATACATCAACGTATAATTTAGTTTATCATAAATGCTTGCCAGTTCAGCAGTACACTTTAACCGTATATAAAAGACAATAAACGTGATTATGCAATTAATTAAATATAAAGATGTACTTAGGTGTACTAATTAGATGTACTAATTAAGTGGGTCAAACCAGTGATCTGAGCTAATTGAATTTTAATATAAATTTGAACTGTGTGGCTGAAAACATTATATTCAGTTCACACTTAAATTAAGTATATTCTTAAGTATATAATTTTCATATTAAGTGCTCTCTAAGGAAAAGGAAAGAAAGGAAAATGTAAGCTTAAGTGTATGTCCAGCTGTATATTTAATTACAGTCGACATGCTCTGTGATTGCAGGTATAAAGAGATCGCCACCGAGCAGCGTTCCTGGATTGCAGTGGTCCTGTGTTGGTTGATATCTTGTCTGCTGGGTTTCACCCCTCTCTTTGGTTGGCATAACGGCGATTCCCAGTCCTCCCTACTCCTTAACTCATCCCATATCAACTGCACGTTCTTAGCTGTCATCTCACTGCCCTATATGGTCTACTTCAACTACCTGGCCTGCATCCTACTCCCATTAGCAGCCATGACTCTTCTTTACGCTCTGGTCTTCTACAGTCTGCACAAACGCCTCCGGAGGGAAGACCAGACTTCAGCACCTGCTGAATCGAAGATAAGGGCGTTTCTAATCAAGGAGAAGAGGCTGGCATGTTCTCTGGCTCTGGTTCTCCTGCTGTTTACAGCATGTTGGATGCCTCTGCATCTCATGAATTGTGTATTGCTTTCAACAGGTCCTCAAGGTGTCCCCCAGATCGCTTTCTACGCAGGAATACTCCTCTCTCACGCCAACTCAGCGGTGAACCCTGTAGTCTATGCTCTCCGTATTGCAAAGATCAGGGAGGCTTACCTGGAGATCTGGAGACGGTATGTACTGTGCTCGAGAAGACAAGGAGACTTCTCAAGTTCCTCATGGAGATCCCAGCCTGGAGAACCGAATACTGGCCATCAAACTACATTTCCCTCCAACACTTGCACATGACTCAGACAGATAAACTACAATCATAATGTCACGGTATGATATGATACTGAGTAGATGTTTGAGTGACAGTATATTGGAGATATCCAACAATGTCACTGAAAAGCTTCAGTCTTGAGGAGCTGTAAAGCTGTATGAGCACTAGAGGACGCCACAAGCTTATACAATGACACTGTAAACTGATAACAGAGAAAGAGCAGACATGCTACCAAAGTGAAGACCTGTTAACTCTGTACAGTGAAATCATAATATGAAATAATAATAATAACATGCCAAATAATAGTCGAAAAAATTGAATCATATTTGATACATCAGATGTTGATGGTTCATGTGGTATGATATAGTGTAAGAGCACATTAAGGCCCAATATGTCCAGAAATGTAGGTAAAATGCTGATTGCTCATAGGCTAATGTAAATAAATGAAATCTTTGAAAAAGTATTGTATACTACTTATACTATATCTCCTAATAATATGTCTTAGTAAGATTTTACTGTGGAGGGTAAAATATGCAATGCAATGATGATTGAGAGATGAACAATAAACGTTCCTCAAAAGCCTGATGGATCATAATTTATACAGTTTAACTTGATTTTTCTAAAAATGATTATAAACCCAACTAGCTTCATTCCAGCAAGTGTTCTTCTTGACACATTACAAACAACATAAACATTAATCGTATGTAAAATTTTATTGAATCGTTAAAGATTGTACCACAAAAAAATACACATGAAGCTCAAGATGAAGGGTGATGCTTGTTGTACGATGATACTAAAAAAGCCTTTTCAATCAATCAGATGACAGAAGCCATGTGGTATAATGTGTTAAACAAGTTTTTCAGCAAAGTTTGATCATGTTGATAATTTAGAGGTCCTGGAAATTATGTTTCAAATATGACAAAGCAGGTTAATTTACCATTCCGTGTGTGTGTGTGTGAGAGAGAGAGAGAGAGAGAGAGAGAGTGTGTGTGTGTGTGTATTTTGGTGGCAAGTATGAGCTTAACAATTATGAGAAAATCCATATTTCACAAAACAATATATGCACTTTCACAGTAAAATATTGTTTTATATAAGTAAAACTGTCTAATCTTATAATTTGTGGTGTTAAACAGTAACTGGAGATTCCCAAAAGTTACTGCAAAGAATCAAATTGTAATTTTATTAGGTTTTTGTTTATTATATACTGTAAATTCAAAAGGGTTTTTTTTGTATTTGTTTTTTTACAATGTAAAACTGTTCATTGTTGATTTATAAACTCAAATAACGCTGACTACCTTATAATGGAAAAGACAAAAAAAGCTTATATGTACTTTTATAATATTCTCCGATATTTGATTGCCGAGAGTTTCACTTTATTCTTTTTTAACCTGTGATTGTGTAGTTAGTGTCACTGGATGCCTCTGTAATTTGTTGACATGGTTCATGTGTTCAGATAAAGGCTGTAACACACAGGGCTTTAGACCAAAGACCGACTGGACAAGGTTTGTTTACATGTTAATATTTGTGTACAGTTACATTTGTTAGCAACCAACTTTGTACAAAAACGAAATGGATGTTTAAGAGGACAGGCTATCAAATATAGTATATAACTAACCTCATTAGAGCGTGTTGACTAACGAGTTTTGCGTGAATTAACTTCCAAATATTGACATGGCATTGGTGTATCAAATGTGTTTTGCAAGCAATGTTATACTATTGACATGTATTATACATGTCACTTTTTTCAGTTTTCAGTTTTCAGTTTTAGACTATAGCTAGTCATACTTTGTTTTAGACATGCATGCAGCTATACACTTTGAAAGGCTTACTGTAAATACTCAAAGTATCCTCACACAAGTTATCCTTTATTGGCAAATATAATTTTCACTCATACAATTATATATTGTTCTAAAGCTCTGATCCTTTACGCAAAAGCACATTAAACTACATGCCTGCAAAATATACCTGTTTATGCAATGCGTTTGTTCTACATGATTGTAAAAATGTTGCACGTCAAAGTTTTACCTCTAACTTCTGCCATGCAAGACACGATAACTGCTGTATAAACTGCTCAAAATCAACTTAAAAAATGAAAACAAAATCAAAAAAGGCAAAAGATTGTTCAATAAAACTTTTATTCATAGAACAAAACCATATTATGCATACTGTGCGGTTGTGTATATATTTTTTCATTCACTGAACAAGGCCACACGCATTGTCTGATTGAAACTGAATTTCCTGTTATGATGCGTGAAAATCCTGTTTGATCACAAGCCAACAGAAAAGCTAAATTATTGATTAAGCCATAAATCTGAGCTCCGTAAATCTCTTTTAATCTTATTTTTCTCTGCATATGTAATACTAGAGCAGCATGTTAAGCTGGCAGGAGAGGCATGGATGTTGTTCAGGCTTGTTAGGTAAAGAGTTCGAGCGGTTTCACAACACACACACACACACAAAGCTGGAAGAGTCTCACACTCGCAATGCTTCTGCTCCTGCACTATACAGCAAAAACATTTCTTTAAATCAATGACCATAACCTATCAAGTGTTTAGTGAACTGGACTGAGAATATCACAAACTTGATCATCATTAAATTACTGTTCAACATGAGGTCAGTTGGATTTATTTAATTTATAAGAAGTCTCTTAGGATGAATTTATTTGATACAAAATTATTCCTGTGATTAAAAGCATGAATTTCAGCATCAGTACTCCAGTCTTTAGTATCACATGATCCTTCAGAAATAATTTTAATATGCTGATTTGCTGTGCAAGAAACATTTCTTTTTACCATCAATTATCCAAAAGAGAAAGGATTTTTCAAAGTTGCTAATAAAACAGAGATCATTGGAGTACATTTTATAATCTTTCTATTATATACAAAATTGCATGTTTAACCGAAACTGTTACTTTCCATTTCTTTGCAAATGATTGTAAAATTTACTTTAGAAAATGATTTCTACATGATTCAGGATTCTCAGATAAGTAGAACAATAACAGAACAGCATTTATGTAATAGTATCATTTGTAAGAATATACAAATCTTTACTGTCCTTTTGATCGTTTAAATGCATCTTTGCTGAAATTCATTTAAAAAAAAAAAATCTTTTCAATCGTAGTGTAATTTAAATGAGCTTCTACATACCAAATATGTATTAATCTACACAGAACAGAACCGAAAAGCATTAAGTGAAGATAAACTGCTTAACTCATCTCAATTCAGTCAGATTTACTAAATAGAACATGTTTATTTTGCTGCTTGATAAAAGTCTAAACCACAAAATACTGTAATTTTCGACATTTTATGGCGACTACAGTGTATTTGTTTCTGTTTATGCATACAGTGTAAATGTTGCAACCTGTAAACATGGGTGCCGTGATAAGCGCACTGTTTACATACTGTGTTCACATACATAGCTCACCAGATGTGAAGCAGTCTGTAAAGTTTAAGCAATATTTAAATTCCTGGGATTTTCCACTAGCTGGCAGATAGTTGGCGCAGCAAGGAAGGCAATAGACTGTATAGTTATCACCTGAGCAGGGTTTGATCCCTCCCACCAAACTATACAACCTACTACCTCACCCTGTCAAGACACCAAAGGGCGATCCCATCACCTGACAAGTTTGTGTATGTTTGAAGTCAACATGACACGTCAATCCCAACCCGTCTTACTTCTGTAACGTGAGAGAATATCCTTCTCGACTCAGACACTTGTTTGTGGATGATTTGGCTGTCGCCTTAGGAAAGACAGTAGATTGTATAGTTATCTCAGTGAGAGAGCGCAGGGCTCCACAACTATTCAATCTACTACCTCAGCCCCAAGGACAGCAGAACAGATGTCAACCAGTCAGAAAGCAGAGCTGGATTCCTGCAGAGAGAAAGACGCTGTAAGCACAACCATACAGTCAAACGTTGTTGTAGCTAGACTCCACAGAACAGTTTGAGCAAGTGTTTTAATGTGTACAAGTACATTTACCCAAGTGAACAAAACAAACAAACGCGTGCTTAATTATATTACTTGTAGTGTACTTGAAAAGGTAAAAGTAAATTTTAAAATAAAACTGAATGACATGCTAATTTATGAAATTGCAAATACAAATGTAGTTAAGTCCTACCTAACTGTGTCCAAAAAACACTCTTAAGTTTAATTAATCGCATTTAATATAAATGTAAACTATAATTAATATTCCATTTAATTGTCTGACACATTAAGTGTCTGAAATCATTGCAATCAGTTCACACGTAAATATTTCCTTTTAAAGTGTATTATTACTGCAAAACATACTCTTTACATAAGTATGCTAAAATGTTTGTTTTTGTTTACATAATATATGAGTGTGTTGTGTATATTTATTATGTATAAATTCAAACACATGCATGTATATATTTAATAAAATATGCAATGTTTATATATTAAATATATTTATATATAACATAAAATATAATAATATAAATGTATATACATGTAAATATTTTCAAAATATATACTGTATGTTTGTGTATGCATATATACATAATAAATATACACAGTACACATACATTATTACGAAAACAAAAACTTATTTTAGGATGTGATTAATCATTTGACAGCACTAATATATATATATATATATATATATATATATTCACCATGTTTTAATATAAAATATGATATGGGCCTACTATTTAAAATGAAGATAAGAAATAGCTGGATACTTTGTGGTTGTCCAGCATTAATTAGTGTGTTATTTTAATGTGACTGTGAACACCTTTTATTCTGCTAGCACACCGTACAGAGCTTGAGGAGAACCGAATTCACACATTCACTAGTCACCAGCTGGTTAAAAGTGATTTCACGTGAATTTAGTTATGAGAAAAGCTTGTGCAGCATTAGCTTGTGATGCCACTTGGTTTAATATGTTATTCTCTAAATCAAGGTGTCAAAAAGAGTTCAAACTGGCGCCAATGTATGTTAAGGCATCATCGGTCTGACTTCAGTCATATTCACACCATCAGAACGGCTCTGTCATACATCACAGAGCTGCTTATTTCTATGCAGTTGCAGAAAACAACAGTAGATGAAAGCTTGGCATGTGTGTTCTCCAGACTCGAGTCAGCGGCGCTTGTTAGAGTCGGAAAAACAATCAAACACGAAAAAGACTGGGGAACTGTGAGGAGCCGAACCAGGATGCAGGCTAAAAGGGAAGCGCTAATTTTGAAAGCCAAATAAATTACTCACTCATTCTAGCGAGGCTGGCATTGGATCATGAAGAAAAAAAGTCTTGATCCTTCGCCAGGAATTCGTGCCCGTTTTGCCAAAAACTGAGCTCATTTCAACAAGACAACATTGCATAAGCTACGCTTCTGAAGAAAACAGACGATGTAAAACATGGCTTCCTCAGCTGTCTCCAGTAGCTTTAACAAAGCTGATTCTGCTATTCCGCACCGCAAAATAGAGGGAAAACAAAATGGCGTTATTTCGGCCATTTTAGGGTGCGAGTGCTGTGCATTCCTTGCAACCTCTGCGAGGTGTGCCTGAAAAACCCATTGACGCGTTTACTGTTCTCAGAGGCTGTTTGCAAGAGCAAGGGTCTCCCTCTCGATGCACCGAAGGACGCCTGGCATCAGTATAACCACAAGAAAGCCAAGATTCATCCTCGAGTCAATAGCGTTCTTTCACACACAACAAACCGAACAGATATGCTGTGAAAGTCATCTGCTTCTGGGCGCCCGTTAGCATGCTAGGTATACATGACGAACCTAAACATCTCTGAACATCAGCAATCTATCATATTGGCATCCAGCTAAATCAGTTTCTTATTTTGTGAATGTTGTAGCTTTACAACCCAAGTCTCTGTAGGCTACACATTCTTGAACATCCAGCAGAAACTTCCAACAGGAGACACGCATTTTTTTTTGCAAAATGGCAATAAGAGCAGTTATTGTCTGGTGTTGAGAGGTGGAACATGTCTGTTTTGCATAAATAAACATGCAAATCTCTTCCAGACTTTGACTTTGGGCAATTTGTTAACATACAAAAGTCCTCTTAGCTAATTAGCATACACATGCTCTTTCTAGCCCATTTGGAGGGACATTGATTGAAAAGTTTTGGCACGAGACGCAGTCTGCTGGATCACAAAGGAGGAGACCGGAGCTGAGAGATGGCATGACATGACTTTACTGTGCCAACTCGGATTTGCTAACTTTTTCGGTAAAGTCAGGTCAGAAGCTGTGCAACAAAGCATGCTTAACTATCTCCTATCAGTGCTGGTGTGCAATTCATTAGGTTGAGTATTTTTTACAAACACCATCAGTACTGACATGCTGAGATGTAATCAAATAAAAAAATTAGTTATTAGCATTTAGCATGTTAGAAGAACAGCTATTCTAGAGCTGCTTCTTTAGTTGAGGATGACATTTAATGCCTCACCCATGAAAGAGGAAAATATGCTAATATGGTCTGACAGATGTGGCATTTGGATCATTTTTAGATTACATGGGGAACTAGTCTGCCCTTCTGTTCCCCTATGTGTGGTAATCGCGTTGATGGGGACTAACCAGGGCTTTTGGTGCTGTGCCAGGTATTTAGGTCAATTTTAGTGCCGCTTAGATTTTATTCATATGTAAATGGATTCTTTAGTCGTGTTTTAAAAATATGTCATGCTAACGCTAATGTGAATTAGACACAAATGCCCTGATTTTTACGACATGGGTATTTATGAGAGTATTTAGAGATTATCTGTTGCTTTCAGTGTAGACAGTGTGGGTGGAATTTAAAATGGAATCATAAGATACCATAAAATAGAATTTCAGACATATTTTAGTAGTCTTTTGATGGCTATTAGTTAGATATATCCTCCAAGACTTTATTCAATGACTTCAGGAAATAGTTTGCATTAATGAGCCCACAAAATGAAGTATTTATGAAAAGTACACTTAATTGTTCTGCATAGCACTAAAGGACTCTCTTAGAATCATCTAAGAAACTTGTAAGAGCTAAATGCTAATGACACAAAACAATGAATATGATTATCACCACACCCTAACAGTTTAGTATTATAAGGGGATTTCCACTAAGTGACTGAAATGTGACTTTAATGGACTGCTACATTTTACACTTAAGTAGATGACTACTTATATATATAATAATGTGATATATATAATAACACTGCTACTAAAATGACAAGCCAAGAATTGTCTTAGCTTAACGCTGACAAAGCCTATTAAAAAACTATGTTATATTTAATAATGCAATTAAAATTAGGTTATTGATTAGTTTTAGAATGTTAACATGTTTATGTGCTTCAACTGAATGCATGCAGGCTTGCAACAGAAAGTCATAGCGTTAACATAAACAACTTAGCACTTACAAATCTGCATGTAATACTTCATAGCATTGCAAGCATTCGTGTCCTTATGTTAATAATTAAATATGTTTATTCATTTTAAATCAGCTTTAGCTTATAGCCTAAATATGGGAGCCAGATTAATAACCAAATAAGTTAATAACTGTCATAGCAAGCTTTGTTGTCAAAGACTTCACACTGTAATATGTATTAAGCATCTCAATCTGAATTAAAAGAGTGTGTACAGTTGCCATCTGCCGACTAAATTATATTTTTCCAAACCTAGTGAACTGCCTTGCAATCTTCTGCCTACATAGGCAGTATTATAAGTGACTGATTTGGAAGACTGTGTAAGGCCCAAACTCGACTCAAGATTGATTTCAGTCGAGTCTGGAGTTAGCATGTCGCTAAGCTAAAACTATTCTATTACACTTTAAAATGCACACTACACTACTGATTAAAACATTTAATATGCATATGGATTTGTTATAGACAATTTGTTATATAATGGCATCAATCTTTGAAAAAACGTTAAACTTGCAATGCATTCTGGGATTGGCTTCTCATTGAAGGACTCATGCAATGCATTACAATACTCAGAATCTAGCTGAAGTGAAGTATCTTACCTTTTGGAAAAGCCTTCACATCAGGAGTGCACCTTAAAATGCTCCCTACATAGGCAGCTCACTAGGTTTTGGAACAGAGCCTGTGTTTCTAACATATGAAAAACATCACACAGGTTAAAATAATATTTGCTTAATATCACACCCTGCCATACATGACAAAACCTGCTATTAAACGGATATTTAACCTTTTAAATATATTCATCTACCCAGAAACATCTAAAACCCTCGATATAAGAGCTGCCATTTTTAATTGCCTGCATTTGTTTACTCATCACCTATGCCATGCCACCTCTTGGCGTAATCATATACCAAGCATTTTATAGCCACAAAGGATCATCTTACTTCCCTGTCTGAGGGTTTTCAAATCAGAAAAGAGGTAAACAAATCAAATCAGATCAACAAAAGGCCTTCTATCTTACCTAGCGATCGAAGGACACAGCCGTTAGCCCTTGTGACCATCCAATCGCAGGAGGTAAACAGTCAAATCAATTAGCCTGCTGAACGCCACCCACTGCTTTGTGGTTGCCAAGACCATATGTGCTTACGATATTTGCTGAAATCATACACCGAAAATGGCTATCGATAACCTCGCATTAGATCCACCGAAACCGGTTGACTGTTTGGCACAAGCTCATCAATTGAGAAATTGGTATATATTCTTGTTTTCATTTCAATTCTCTCCCCTCCTTTTTGTCGCCGAGTCCCTGAGTCTGGTGCCAAGAAAGGGGCAGTGCCTGTATGCCAGGCTGAATTTCAATGAACGGAGAAGAGGGTGGTGGGTAGAGCATTGAAGGGTGGGGGATGTTGGCAGAGGAAGAGTATCGGAGGCCACAATTTGTAAAAAAAAAATACGGAACTTGAGACAATGCCTTTGTTAGGCAATAATTAAAGTAGGAGGGGAGCTTCCCCATTGAAAATCCCTTTTGCATTCGTATAACCGAAAATCATGTCTCATGAATGAGGAAAATATGAAATACGTTATAGAACAAACAATAGATGTTTAGTTTTTTACTATTAATAGTAACTGTCGCTATCCCATCTGTAATCTTTTGTTTGCACAGCTGAATATCAGCATTCTCACCATTGGTGAGTTCTGACATATTACCACCATATTAGCCTTTAACTGTTGCACAAGATTCTTAACATGAAACATGTTTTTCATTTGTATGAATCATTGTACAGTTTCCCTGAACTACATTTAGCAACACTTTTCTTCCTGTTCCAGTTACTGTACCGGTTACATTACTCCTCAGTTATTCCCTTCCTGCCACTGCTTAAATGAGTTAAGCCATAGAAAGCTGTAACTCTTTGAAAATGTCATTAATCATTCTGCTTATGATCTCCTGTCATCAACCTACACCAGAGAGAAACGCCCTTAAAGCAAAAATAGCGGTCCCCAAAAAAACAGGAAGTTGGGCTTGGCTTGACCTTGGTTGACTCTGTCACGCGGTCTCCGGAGAGCCTGCTTTTACTCATCGAAACTCGACGATAAGGATTCTGCCTTGCCTTGTTTATACAAAGACCTTGCAGATTAGACTTAGATCTCTGCCCCCGTCTGGGGCCATGTAACTAATAGTCTCCGAGCATATGCTGCGTATCTGTGCATTTTCTGTGTTTTCTCACCTGCAGGGAATGTTCTGCTTTCGTTCTAAACACTTCATCCAAACAAAACTTTCAATTTGAAGTCAAAATACTCAGAGATTATAAAACTGGTGTTGTATTCTGTCTATTCAAGCAAGCTTTGTAGATTTGATTGTGTATGCAGTGAAATTGAAGTATTTTTAGGGTTAAACTGTGTTTGTTTTAAACTTCCTGTTTGCTAATGTGGGGTCGAAGCCCAGAGTGCATCTGATTATCAGCTACAGTAAATGTAGGAAGGAGCGGGGCTGTATGGGAAAGGGAAAAAAGAGGGGGAGAGAAAATATGACGCTACTTGATAAGTTCATCTGAGGAGAACAGGGGGTGGAGGAAATGCTCTCCTTTCCTCCCTCCACTTTTTTTTTTTCCTGTAGCCATCTCTCTCTGTCTCTGAACAGAATAAACATGTATACGTAAACTTTTGTTCCTCTTTGGCGAATCTCTCGGTCCTACCTTAAAAAGCAGCAAATTACCTGCCATCTTTCCCTCTGCTGATGAGTAATAAAACACAACAAAAAGAACATTACCCAAGAAAAATCCTTACTCTATAGTTAAATAATCAAACATCAGCACGTCAAGTTGTTTTAACCTAAAAGCTTCATTTTTCTCTTTCTTGCTTATCCTTAATTGATTGCATATGGAGAGCCGATCGGCTGTTAAATAAAGCTTTGTTTAAAAAGTTTGCTGTTATTTGAATGTGACTGTATTAAAAATCCCTTTAAGTCCCTCAAAAAAATCCCTTTAAGTAAAATACACTCAGAACAGTAGTACACAAACACGTGGCATGTCGACGCCATCTTGAGAGCTTCTCTTTGTAATTTTTTACAAAGATTTAAATCAAATTTGTCTATGCATTTTTAATGTCAGTGGTCAATTGGTGTAATTTCGTCCAATTTATAACAGTCTCTTAATAATAAGAAAAATATATCACTTTTTCTTTTCTAAAGAATTAGATCTCATCGATTGCTCATCCCGTTTTAAAGGAATTTACTATGAGTTTTACAATAAGGCACAAAATATTAACATAATAGTTGGATTGATGGATTGTCACCACCTTCTATCTTTACGATCAATAACAAAATTTTGTCTTTAATTGTTTTATTTTAAACAAACCTTAAATTTGATTAAATTAGATCCTAATCTGTTGCACTTTATTATTTTCTTTCCCAAACTAGCTATATTCTGTTTCCTTTGGCATTCATATATTTTGCTATGCAAACGCAACAGAAAAAAAGCATTAAAATAAAAACAGGACAAGCCTACATTTCGAAAGAATACCTGCTGAATATAAAAAGGAGTCTTTTGATTGTATCTATGCCAAACAATGCTCTCATACTGTATATGCAAGATTAACTAAGTCTAAGCTTTCTTAAATGTTCTATTTCTTCCACAGCTGATTCCTCACTGGCACATTCTTTTTACAGAAATATATAATACGAAAATGAGCGTAATCTATTCAATAAAAATAAAAGATAATGTGAGGGATGTACAAGATATTTTTGACTTCAGGAGAATTTATAGACCATCCTCGAAACACTAGCATCATATCCAAACACAGCACTGTGTTAATTGCCCTCCAAAAATATTAAGGTAGCAGCCAAACCCTATTTGTATGTTGAAAATCATTCAAATCCCTAAACAAACGCAAACCCCAAAATCAATTGCACAAAACGTCCAAAAACTAAAGAAACGTGCATGCTATCCATAGGAACGCATACCTCATTGTGAGAATAACTTTTGAAAATATTAACAAAAATATATTTTTTAAATAGCTTTGAGCCTAAAAACATTTCTCAAATGTGCATCAACAATTAATTCATCCGAAAGTCGTTTAGTGTAGTAGAAATGGCGGAATCCGAGCCATGGACTCAGGGGTGAAGCAGACACGTTTACAAGAGGAAGACAACAGTGAACAAGAGAGCCAGAGCAGCTGGGATCGACAATGATGCTTTACGAGAATTTCTTAAAAAGTGACCAAATAATCGACGGGATATTAAAAAGTACAAAAACGAGAAGAAAAAAAAACGGAATACCTGCAGACTAGAGGCTTCAACGTCAAAGAACACAAGGCAGTTTCATGGCGGCGAGAAGTGTAGACTCATGCACAAACTACGCCTATCTCACGGAGAGAGACCTAGAAATATGCTACCACCAAACATGCTCTTCCACGGGTTGTGGCTGAAGAAAGAGCACTTACAGCGGCCTCCGCTTCACCCGCCTCACCACGAGCTCTTTCTCCCTGCCCACTTTGGCACAGGATGCAAAGTGAAAGACAGAAACTTAGAGAGGGAGAGAGGAGGTGGAGAAAGAAAGGGAGTTTGAGTAACGTAAAACAAATTAGAGATCAAGACGAGAGGGTTTGCCAAGCAGAAAATAACATCTTGCTCATAAAGGTACGGTTATTCCTACTGTCCGTGACAAACTAGCATGCAAAACGTGACAGAATTGTTTTTACGGGAATGCAAGAGGGTCAGCTTGTACCCCTATTTCCCGGTTACAGTATCTCCAAGTGCACAGTCTGGACAACACGGGCTCAGAATTGATTATTCAAGAAAAACACTTGATCAACCAAACGGGTCCCAGTAGATGAGGCGAGAGACATCAGAACAGGTTAATATTTACACAATATGTCGTGCCCTTTAGCCAAAGCATGTTGACCGACCCCTTCAGCAATTAGTCAATGCTTTTGGTGGTTTCTCGAGGAATATAAATAACCCTCCCAAAAGAAGTGCGAGAGGACGAAGAGTTGATTTTGCTCGCCCTGGGAATGCAATGATTGCCTTTGTCAGCATTTGGCATCTGTCCCAGGTAGTTTGAGCCTTCGCGTTATAGTCCTCGCTAATCATTACACACATCCAGAGGCTGTTCTGCCACTGCCTGCATTTTGGATTTCTTTATCGGCGAAACATGACATGAGCGGACCGTGGTACTTCCTCAAAGAGTCTTGACTTCACTCGGTTAATCTCATTTGCCTGATTGATTCAGTTGGTTTTATGACTCACCTTGTGTTTGACATCATCATCCAAGTTGCACTTTGCATGCAGTCATGTAGTTAGAAGTAGCGAAACGCTATGCAAATAGGCTCTGAGAAAGTTACTGTAATTTTCAGTGGAGTCATAACGCTAAAAGTTTGTCAGGTTCTCAAGTCCGCACCATGAAAGAGGAAGTGACTGCAACGTGTCATTCGTTGCAGGATCTTCTTCCTGTGCCAGAAAGCTCTGAGGTAAAACATGAATACGCATTATTGTACACAGATGGCATCTTTTCAAATGAGTCCAAGTTTTTCCCGTCTGCTCGCAGGCAGTGTCCTGGGCAGCACAGCACGTGACGTCACAGCTCCTTTGTTATTGATGCATTTACATATTTCTCATTTACTGAACTCGCTGAACTCTTCACTTCCTAGCACATCCGTTCCCCCTTCAATCCTCCCAGAGAGAAAAAAACATCTCTTTTAAACATCTTTTTTTGAATGGCGCCTTGCCAAAGTTGGGGAGCGTGAAAGCACAGAAGGAAATCCTTGATGCAGTGCCTTAGTTGCAGACGCTTCAAAGATTTATTTTGCTCTTTTTTCCCCTCTCCTACAAATTTGCTCCCCGTGTCTCTTCCTGTCGAAGTGAGGGGAGGCTGTAAAAAGTTTCAGCTGCACCGGCAGAGGCTGTCTCATTTGGCAGCAGTTCAAAACAGCATTGCTTGCTTCCAAAACCCAGTCTGCTTGCCAGCCGGGCGAGTTTGAAAAGGCCACGCAACACTCCGCCCATGTTTGGGAGAGAGAGAGAGAGAGAGAGAGAGAGAGAGAGAGAGAGAGAGAGAGAGAGAGAGAGAGAGAGAGAGAGAGAGAGAGAGAGAGAGAGAGAGAGAGAGAGAGAGAGAGAGAGAGAGAGAGAGAGAGAGAGATGGGGCAAAGCTACGCACCACGGCTCAGCCCTTCCCACTCTGCCTTACTTGGCAGAGCAGCTTTTTACAGGATAGGGGGGAATCTAGGTCAGACCCTGTGTGCCTGTTGTGGGACAGATCAGAGCACCTTTTCATGTGTGTGAGGTGTACACCTCCCTCTGCACTTACCGTTTCCTGTACATGCCATCTAGTCAACTAAAAGCAGGATCCTGTCCGGGATCGGTTACTCCCATAAAGTGAAGCGTACCTTTCAAAAGACCCTCACCCCACCTGTGCCTAAGTGCTTTCAAAGATGCATCTGTGCTCCTGATTTCTGTGTAATGAATGTTCCCAGAAACGCTTGGATGGGATGGGCTGTGATGCCTATAAGCTGATTGTTTTTCTACATGTTTGTTTTGGGTCTGTGGCTCCAGTCATCTCACTTTCCAACCTGAACTGTTGACATTGGCTTGGTGCACTCCACAGGTGTTAGCATTGCATAAAAAACACAGAGATCTGCTCTAAATGACTGATGGAAGGTCTGAGCAGCTGACTGTCACATTTATGCTTCGGCTCCACCTGCAGAGCTTGTTTAAAACAAGGCACCAACTAGGCACCTACCTAGTTCACTTTTTTCCAGATTGTTCATGTTACTTTCAGTGGGGCTGGTGCTTTTCAAGATAATGACTTGCATTTTTGCAATATTTATACATTTTCCATGGCAAAAGATAAGGTTTTGAATTGTAAACTATGTTACGATTTCTACCAACTGCATCTGCATGGCGTTTCCAGGACTGTCAGCACCTAAACACAAAAACACGAATCTTTAGTTCGATAAACATTTTAATTTGAATGAGAAGCTGTTAATGCGTCTGCCACAAAAATCATTAACATGCTATAAATACAACTCGTTCTTTTTACAGATAGATGTTCCAGTATCTTTTCAATTCATACCGCGAAAAACCCAGGTCAATCAGATTTACACTGCTGTTACATATAACTACAACATGGTGGTGCTCGTGAACCGATTATTTTGATTAGCGGTGAATAGCCGAGGAAGAGTCTGTTGTCTGTCTCTTATCTGTGTACTCTTGTATTTGGTGTTGTTTGATAAACACCTCATGAATACAAAAACGTGAACGAATGTTTGAAATGCTTCAATTGAATAGCTGCATGCAAATACTTTTGACTTATCTGTGGTAATCAGGTGTCAGAAACTGAAAGTTGTCTTGCGCTTGCACCAATTCTCATTATTAACTAGTTGCTTATTAGCATGCATATTACCAACAAATTATTACTTATAAAGCACAAATTAATGCATCATTCTGCACGACAATATTCTAAATCCCCTAATCCAGCCCCATACCTAAACTTAACAAATACCTTACTAACTATTAATAAGAATTATATTAAGAGTATACTAAAGCAAAAGTAGGCAATAGTGAGAATTGGTCCACAAACTTACGTGTGTCCTCATTTTCATTCAGCCTGTAAGACGTTTTTTTACACCTTCCTCTGAAGAGATAAATTGCATGGAAAGGCCAAATATTCATGTACATGACATTTACATTACTGGTTGTTTGACGCAAAGTTGAAAGCTCAACCATTCATCATAAACAGTAGAGAAACGGGGCGTAATATGCTGTCCGAAAGCTCCAGTTTATGTATAGACAAATGAGGACATTTTAATTAGAAAAATTAGATTAATTAAGAAGTGGTGTTTCCTGTGTATTCTTAATGCATTTGTCTCTTTAGATGTCTTTCTATTTTAGCTTAATTCGTAAATATTGAAGTTCGAACATGATCCTTTGAATGGAACATAGCTCTGCCTTGAAAAACATCCAGCACAAATTCTTTCATTGCCCACTTCATCAAGGGACCAACCTCCTCCTGCTCTGGTCAACCTGACATATTTTTGAAATATGAAGCTGCAAAGTAATCTTAAGTGCCTCGCTGAAAGCTCTGTTGGAGTGCTTAAGAGAGTGAAGTGGTCCTCACTCTTTTCAGTGAGTGTGGTGGAAGTGTATTATCATTAGTGGAGAAAAACATACTCTAGCAACTTGATGAATCTACAATAACCTCTATGAACATGTGATTTGAAATGTAAATGGTGGCAGCCAGGTGTTCCCTTACGAAAAAAAATAAAATAAACATTATGGTTTTTGGTTTATTTATGGTTTTGCAACACCAACCAAACTAAACAATCATGGCATTTGTAGTAAAACTGTGGTTATTCAAATAGTAATCAATAAGTCAAACAAACATGGTTAGGCCTACACTTTTAGCATAATACACCCATGGTTGATTTGCATAAGGGTTGTTCTGGTTGGGTAAAAAACTATGTTAAATGCTCAATGCTAACAATACAATGTAACTTACCACACAATTAAGCAAGCATAACATAGCAAACAGAGTTAAATGGAGAAAATGCTTTACACATTTATTGTTGTTGATGCCAGTCTAATCAAATTTGGTTGTATTTTTACAAAAAGACAAACGTCCCCATCCTGAAAAACATGAACAAACATATTCAAGGTAAAAGAATACAACCCAGATGACATTAAATACAGGTAAATAGGCTAAATATGGGTCAATGAGTTTTGTGCAGCATGAAATCACAAAAACTCAAAAGACAAAATATTAGCAACATAATATTATATGCATGCATGCATACATATATATTTATAAACATATTCAGACAAAAAAGTGTCATATCCGTTAGTGATATGTACTTTGTTTTTGCAACTTTTTACTGTAATGATAATAGAGAAAAGATTGTGCGGTGACTTTCTTAAAATTGACCCTTCACTAGGAGTTTGATTGACAGGCGTTCTGACCAATCAAAGCGCCAAATCTGCAATTTTTGTCTGACAAATAAACCAGACAGGAGTAGACTAACATCGGTGGACTTATACTTAAAAAACGGTGTATTGACACATTTCCGTGGTTGAAACAAGATACCTTCTTATGTTCATTCATGCTTATTTTATGCTATAACTAATAAAGAGATGATCAGTTCATGGTGCCACTTGCATGGTGCCAGCAATCTGTCATGACTCATTAAAGAGCAACAAAATGGTTATTATTTTATACATTTCTCACACAAATGACAAAATTTGAAAGCTGAGACTTTGTTTCATAGCTAAAGTAACCTTGTTCTGTCTTGTCTATCGGCGTGTTTTCGGTTTCCTTTTTGCTCCATGACGAAATTTTCACTACGTGAGAATACTTGTGGCGTGAGCTTGGCATAGCAACAGTAACTAAGGGGCGTGTCTTTGCGAAGGGTCAATTCCAACACCTAGTTTTGAGTATCTTGTAACGTCAGCCACCAAACACCAGCCACCAAATCATTAAGGGCGTTTAAATTAGCAGTTTTTCACAATCCCAGTAGCGTTATAAAAACCCAAGCTACTATTGTCTGCATTTAAACACACATAAAGTCAAGGTATATCAGAACGACTGGAAAACATTGCAGCTAGCGTGTGCGGACATGTTCAGTCTTCTTAGCACTCTAGTACAGCAGATTACACGGCAGCTAAAGACATTGATATTCAGTTGGCTGTTTGGTCAAAATGAAGTATAATAAATTGCCCTGTCGTTCAAGAGCAGGATAAATACATAGTTGAGTATGTGCTTGAGACAGGCTCAATAGTGTCTCTGTACAAACAACAGAGCAGCCGATTGTCTTGGTTATTGCCAGTTACTCATCAACAATGCCCCACCTGTAAAACCCCAGTCAGGTCAGGACACATGTCTCTCTCTAACCCAGATTCTCAGAGGAAGAGACAGGGATCGGAGAAATAGCTACAACATGCCACCCCAATTGCTGAGGGTTTCATGTTGTTGCAAAACTGAACGTGTGTCATGATGTTGCTTTAAAAACCTGCCAAACACACCCTAATTATGTGGGAAGGGTGCAGGTGATTATCTATAAAAGTAAAATATAGTGACATTTAATGTTTTAATATGGCATCTTAATATGCACTATAGAGCTGAGGCCAGTATAGGCTGTCTGTGTTTACTGAAACGAGTCACTGTAGTTTTTTGTGTGGCTTCAGTGCAATTCGGGACACTTGCAAGCAGACATTTTACAAAATGCCACAGCACATAAAAATATATGGAATCTTTGTATTTATTTTCTATAAGATTTTGTTGGTTACATGAGCCGACATTGTAAATATTGACATATTTTAATGTGGTAAATTTTCTTAAAGAAATGGTTTGCCTAAAATGACAATTTTCTGAAAATGTACTCACCCTCATTCCATCCAAGAAGTAAATGAGTCACTTGCTCAGCAATGGACCCTCTGCAGTGAATAGGTGCCATCAGAATGAGAGTCCAAATAGATAAAAACATCACAATAGTAATCCACACCACTACAGTCCAGTCCATCAATTAATGTATTTTGACTCGAAAAGCTGTGTGTTTGTAAGAAACTAATCCATCATTAAGACGTTTTCACTTAAAATTGGCCAAAAGTTCTTAATCCATAATAACATTTTGTCTGAATCAGGAGATAAATATGTGGGGATAAAGCTCGGTTTGCAGGTGAAAACAGTCCAAAACAGCTCTAAACAAATATGTGTGTGGGTTAGACAAGCGATGGCTTTTTTCTCTGAAGGGAGTGTTTTTATGGAATATGGACTTGTATTTTAGCTGACAGCAATAGGTTGAAGTTAAAAACATCTTAATGATCAATTTGTTTCTTACAAACATGCAGTTTATCACTTCACAAGACATTCATTGATGGACTGGAGTGGTGTGGATTATTGTGATGTTTTTATCAGCTGTTTAAACATTCATTCTGACGGCACCCATTCACTGCAGAGGATGCATTGGTGAGCAAGTGATGGGATGCTGATGATCTTAATGCTGTCATTTTAGTGAATAACAGTGTGGAAAACATGCCATGATTATTTTAATCTTCATTGTATCTTGTGAAACTAATTGTTCATTTGAATAAAAAACTAAATATTTCCAGAGCACAAGTGTAAATATCAAGCTATATACCGCATGTTGTCAAAAGCAGAAAAGAAAAATAATCTTGTGTAGTACTGTCTATATTGTCTACTTCAGCGAGACACATTTTCTAAAGTTCTAAACCTGTGGTTACTTTATATTTCTGTGTTTATGTTAGGCTTTAAATTAACTAATAAAATAGCTTCCCAGAATGCACCATCATGTTCGGCTAACTGACTTATATAATACACTCAGCATATGAACTAATAAGAGAAGCATGAGGGCCTAATGTTGTCTCGTATAACTAGGGGATTACTTGCATGTGCAGTTTATCTTTACATAGACATTTGCATTAGGAGAAACAGGTGTGTTTATTCAGTTATGTTCAGAGCCGTACAGTGCGACCCAACTATACATATCTTTAGTTAATAAGTAACCCTCGCTGCATTTCTGAGCCACAAAAGGGCATCACAAATCTATCCACTCATAGGCCTGCACTCTGTGTGATTGTTAGCAACAACTGACAAAAAAAAAAAAAATAATGTACACAACATGATCGTAAATGCACAGATCAATGAATCTCATTCATAAAACATAAATAGAAAAAGGTAAACTGTTTGGAATTAAATGCACAATGAACATAAGAATGGTTTTACAAACTGGATTTACATATGAATGGGAAATGTCTTTGAAAATCGCTCTAAGAACAATTGTTCTGTTCATGTGTGTGTGTGTGTATACATAAAAAGTCAAATTAGTAATTTAATTCAATATTTTAAATTTAATTAAGAATTTAATTTTGTACCCATTCAAATGCAATCAATTTAAATAGGTCTTGTGAATGATTTACAGAGAAATAGTGATTGTTTTTTTTAATACACTTAAGTTTTGAAGTACATTTAAATCATTATGTTTTCATATTTTGTCAATGCACTTATTTTGATGTGTTGACTAACATACTAAAGCACATTAAGGTACTTGATTATAATTTGAATATAATTATAATTTTCATATTATTTAAGGTTGACATATTAAATGTACTAAATTCATAAAATTATCATTACAAACATATAATCACAAATATATTTAAATACACAACATACAAGTTTTAATAGAAATGACATTAAAGTATACTTTAGCACACTTGCATTTAGTTAAGTCCTACCTAAATAAGGTACAAAAAAGCACTCTTAAAGTTCAACTAATTGCATTTAATATAAATTTCAACTATTGTACATTGTCATTTATTTGTAAATAAGATGACATTAAGGGTCTGAAAGCATAACATTCATTTTGCACTTAAGTATACTTAAATACTCTTAAGTAGTAGTATGCTAAAATGTAGCCTATTTCTTTTTCACAAGGGGAAGTCAAGAAAGCGACTCAGTTCAGATGTTAGAAACAATAGCACCACAAAGTGACTGTATGTGTGGACAAACAACACGTGTGTGTGTGGATACAGTGAGAGGACAGGAGCATTTGAGAACGCCCCGAGGGAGAAACATGCACTTGTTCACACTGCCCTCCATCTGCTCTCTGTGAGGACGTCAGAAAATGGCATCTTTCAAGCGTGAGGAGCCTGTTGTTCTGTAACTCATGACAAATCATCTGACAGCCTTTTATTAGAGAGGAGAACACCTCTCGTGCGCCTTTGTTCCTTTTCATTATATCGCCTGCTCTCCTATTTAACACCCTCCTTTTGTGTGTGTGTGTGTTGCCAAAAGAAACCACACTCTGCCCTGTACTTCAGTCCCCAAAGGACAGTATCATATTATCTGTAGTTTCTCATTTACTTTTGTTTGGTTTCCTTAGATGCAGAGCATCCTGTACCCTGAAAATCTGTCAGGGTGTGCATTATCCTGAACATGACATTCATGCCAACACTTAACACCGAGAAAGACATCAGTCTCGGGCTCCGTTCAAAAAGCTAACTCCCTCATTTTGCTGTTAGCATGTTCCTAAGATAACAACATAAAACTCTAATAAGAACAAACATTTGTCACACACAAATATTGTGTAAAAATACTACATTTATAATTAGACTAAACTGCTTTAAAATAAAAAAAACTGTACTTGTGTCACAGGACACCAAGGACGAGGAAGATGCCGGTAAATTAACTTCTCTTTAATAGTGTAAGCACGATCTCATAGCATAATAAGGGTCTGAGAAAAAACAACTGAGATGGACAATGTAGAGTAGGCTAGGTGACAGTCTTAGCTGAAGTTCCAGGTCTCAGTCCACAGTTAAATAATCCTCAGAGGATAAACGAGGTCGAAGGAGCACAGGAACGAGTCTATGGTCCTAAGGGCTGAAGGAGAGAACACAGGGTAAGTCACCTTGATACCAGCCGATGATCTAGAGGGGTAAGTGTGCTCTTATAGTGCGCTGGTAATTGAGGGCAGGTGCAGGTGCTCAATACTCTGGTGATTGAGGGCGTGGCTGAGTGGTGAGCGGAGACTTTTTTAACTGGGTATGCTGAGTGCTAAGCAGTGCAGGTGTCGATTTAAAAGTATGCACATTCCTACCTTAGGCTATTTGTAAATTAAATTACTCTCCAATCCTTCTTCTTTTGTTTCAGGTTTATCCATAGTTATTTGAATGCTAGAAAACAGCTGATTTTCCAAGTAAAAACTTCTCGGGTTACTCGCGTAACCCTTGTTCTCTGAATAGGGAACGAGACGGTGCGTGAGCTTTTCACGCTTCGGGAACTCCTCCTGCGTGACCGATGTCTGAAGCCCCTATAGAATTATGCCAATTCATTGGCTGATGGCGCGACGCCGTCTCTGACGCAATCACGTCGTCAGCTTATACTGGCGAACGCGCTATCCACTCCTCAGATTTCTCTGCCGAAAAGAACCCTGTCTGCAGCGTGAGGAGCTTGGCAGCAAACGCAGCGTCTCGTTCCCTATTCAGAGAACAAGGGTTACGCGAGTAACCCGAGACGTTCTCTATCATAGGTAACTCAACGCTGCGTGAGCTTTTCACGCTTCGGGAACGATATACCAAACACGCCAAGCTGAAATCTTTTTAGAAAGACTTTTTTAGAAAAAGCCTATCTGGTCCAATAATGAACCAACAACATACAGTCGGTTCAAACAGATAAGATCTGAGAACCTGGAGCCGTATCAACGTCAAGGTTGTAAAACTTGACAAAGGTGTGCGGAGAGGACCATCCTGCCGCAACACAAATATCTTCCAGGGGTACCCCTCTAAAAAGAGCTTGAGAGGAGGCTACGCCCCTAGTAGAATGCGCCCGAAGACTAAGAGGTGAAGGGAGGTTCCGCGCCTCATAAGCCAGCGAAATGGCGTCTCTCACCCAGTGAGAAATCCTCTGCTTTGATGTGGCAAGCCCGCGGCGGCCAGCACCAAAACAGACCAATAACTGGGAGGATTTTCTCCAAACCTTGGAGCGATCCACATACAGCTTCAATGCCCTGACCGGGCAGAGCATGTGGAGTCTCTCATCCTCACTTGAAGCAAAGCGAGGAGGATGGAAAGAGTGAAGCATGACCACCTGAGATCGAAACGATGTGGACAAGACCTTGGGAATGTAACCCGGCCTAGGCCGCAGGGTAACTTTGACTAGACCCGGGGCAAAGTCCATACACGTCTCACTAACAGAGAAGGCCTGCAAATCTCCAACTCTTTTTAGTGACGTAAGCGCCAGCAAAAGAGTAAACTTAAGAGTCAGTATCCGCTCTGAAGCTGATTCTAAAGGCTCGAAAGGGGCCGTTACTAGACCTTTGAGGACAACTGACAAGTCCCAAGAAGGAACTGCCATGGGGCGAACGGCCTAAGCCGTCTGACTCCACGCATAAAGGCGGAGACCATCCGATGTCTCCCCAAGGGGATCTCATCCAGCTCTCTCCGAACTGCAATGGCCGCTACGTAAACCCTAAGGGTGGTAGAAGCCGACCCCGCTGTCAGCCTTTCTTGCAAAAACTCCAGCACTGGACCAACAGGGCAGTTAACTGGGTTAATTGCACAAGCCAAACACCAGGATTCAAAGACGCCCCACTTGGAAGAGTACAGCTTCCTCGTAGCGGGGGCTCTGGCACTGGCTATGGTTTCCTGAACCTCGACAGGCAAAACATTCATCACAGCCCTTGGCCCTGTATGGGCCATACCCACAACTTCCAGAGCTCTGGTTGAGGATGCCAGATCTTGCCCTGAAGCTGGGACAGCAAGTCCCGCCTGACCGGAATTTCCCAAGGAGACCGGTACAAGAGGGGGGTTAGCTCCGAGAACCAAGTCTGGGAGGGCCAGAATGGGGCTATGAGAAGGAGACGGCACCGCTCACCTTCACTCTGCATAGTACTGCCGGAATCAGCTTTATTGGCGGAAACGCGTACAGACTGACATTCGGCCATGGATGGGCGAACGCATCTATGCCCAGAGTCATCGGGAAACTCAGGGAGACCCAGAGCGGGCACTGGGATGACTCTTGAGAAGCAAAGAGGTCCACCTCCGCTTCGCCAAACAGATCCCAGATCTGGGATACCGTCTGATGGTTCAACATCCATTCCCCCGGCCTGAGTTTCTGTCTCGACAGAAAGTCGGCCGCGAGGTTCAGTGTTCCCGGAATGTGAACTGCCCTCAAGGACGGGAACTCGTACTGGGACCAAAGGAGAAGACGGCTGCGCAATCCTATCCAGGGTGTGCGACCGTGAACCTCCCTGACGGTTTATGTGGGACACAACCGCCATGTTGTCCATCCTGACTATGATATGATGCCCCCGGAGGACGGGGAGAAAAACATTAAAGCCAGGAAGACAGCCCTGAGTTCCAGGCAATTTATATGCCAAGAGAGGAACTCTCCTGTCCATTCCCCGCTCGCCCGTCTGCCTTCGAAGACCGCTCCCCAGCCCGTCATTGATGCGTCCGTCGTGACCATATGGCGACGGTGAATCGCATCTATTCTTACCCCGCTCCGAAGAAAAGCGGGGTCCCGCCATTGTAAAAGGGGTCGAGAGCAACTGCGCGACACCCTGATAAGGCGAGTGGCTGGTACAGTGGGTTGTAACCTCAGCTCCTTCATCCACCAAAGGAACGGCCTCATGTGAAGCAACCCTACGGGCAACACAGGGGAAGCCGCTGCCATGAGGCCTAGCAGCCTGCGGCATGAACCTACAGAGACATGACGGCCTAGCTTAAAGCGGGCCAGACATGCTGTAAAATTGGATATCCGGGCAGGAGCCAATAGGGCCTGCATCTGAGTTGTTACTCCCAGAAAAAGTGTTCGCTGAGATGGGAGGAGCACACTCTTCTTGGCGTTCATCCTGAGGCCAAGATAATTGATGTGGCATAGAACAATCCGTAGGCCAATGCAGCATCCATGCATTTCGTAAATGTTCTTGGCGCCAAGGCCAGACCGAAGGGAAGGGCCTTGTATTGGTAAGCCTTCCCTCCGAAGGCGAATTGAAGGAACCTCCTGTGTCTCTGGACGACCTGGATGTGGAAATATGCATCCTTTAAGTCGATAGTGACAAACCAGTTCCCTCCTTGAATCTGAGACATGATAGTTTTCATCGTCAGCATCTTGAACTTCCCTTTGTAAAGGGAAAAATTCAGACGCCGCAGATCCAAAATGGGTCTCAGGCCGCCGTCCCTCTTTGGAACAAGGAAGTAACTGCTGAAGAACCCTCGTTCGATGTCCGACTGAGGTATTTCCTCTATCGCTCCTTTCTGTAGGAGGGAGGAAAGCTCTTGCTGTAGAACAGAAGCCTTGGAGGCGCTGTTTACTACTGTCAGTTGAACCCCATCGAAGCGGGGGGGATTTTTCCCAAACTGAAGTGTGTAGCCGGACCGAATCGTGCGGAGAACCCAAAGCGATACCCCCGGTAGACGCTCCCATTCGTGAATGAAATGTTATAGAGGAAGCAGAGTGTTGGAAGCCGTGTATACACTGAAATGGGGTGAGTCCGGTGGACTCCTGACGATGATAATTTTGTGCATACTCGGCCCAAGGAAGGTATTGGTGCCATACCCTGGAGATGAATTGAGGCCCTCTATCTGACATTATGTCCTCTGGAATGCCAAAGTGTCAGAAGACGTTGTTGAAGAGGCCTCTGCTGTTTCAAGGGCTGTAGGTAGATCTTTTAGCGGGATGAGTTTGCAGGCCTTGGAGAATCGGTCGACTGCCACGAGGATGGTGGTAAAGCCGTTGGAAGCAGGTAAATCGGTGGCAAAGTCAACCCCTAGGTGGGACCAGGGTCGGCACGGAATAGGCAGAGGTACCAGTTTGCCCTCAGGCAGACGACGGTGTGTCGAAATAATGTCACAGACAGAGTATCCCTTTACAAACCGGGGCGACGTCCTGGGCCATGTTGGGCCACCAATACCTTCCTTTGAGGAGTGAGAGGGTTCACTGCCTGCCTGGTTGACCGGATCCTGGAGACGCATGTACCAAGTCCAGAAGGGAAATTCTTAAGGATGTGGGTACGTATATTCTACCTTCTGGACCTACCGGCGGAGCGGGTTCCTCTTCGGGGGCGGTACGAATGTCGTCGTCGAGAGACCAGGTGATAGGACATACAAATAAGTCTAGAGGGAGTACCGGTTCAAGTTCTTCAGGCAGAGGGTCAGGTGAGTGGATTCTGGATAAGGCGTCTGCTTTAGTTTGTCCGGGCGGTAGGTGACGCTGATGTTGAAACGGGTGAAGAATAATGCCTATCGGGGATCGCTTTGAGAAAAAGACAAATGGATGGACTACAGGGGGCTTACCTCTTTGCTGGGATAACCCTGCTCCAACTCCAAGGGAGGAAGCGTCCACTTCCACATACCCATTTGGCTTTGTGGGGTCTGGAGGGAAGAGAGCTGGAGCAGTGCAGAAGGAGGCTTTCAGTTTCTGTAAGGCTTCGACCGCATCCGGTGTCCAACAGAGACATTTCGGTTTCTGGCATTAGTGAAGCTGAGAGTTCATTGTAACCACAGATAAATCTTCGGTAGAAGTTCGCGAACCCCAGGAAGTGTCACAGATACTTGATGGTAAGAGGTTGTGGCCAATTCTTCATGGCTTTCACTTTGGTACAATCCATCTGGATACTCTCCGGGGTGATAACCTAGCTGAGGAACTGGATGGTAGATTGGTGGAATTCACATTTCTCTAGCTTCAGATATAGATGACATTGACGAAGCTGGCTGAGTACTTGTTGTACATGGTTAATATGGTCAGAGAGGTTGGAGGAGTAAATGAGGATGCCATCGATGTAGATAATAACTGATTTGTGTAGTATGTCCCGGAAGATCTCGTTCATGAAGTTTTGAAAGACTGGAGGTGAATTGGAAAGCCCATACGGCATGATCTGATATTCGTAGTTTCCAGATGGAGTAATGAATAACAGTTTTTCCACTCATCTCCCTGACGGATGCAGATAAGGTTGTAGGCACTGCAAAGGTCTACCTTAGAGAAAAGGTGTGCTCCACGCAGTTCCTCGAGGGCCACTGGTACCAAAGATAAGGGGTAAGCAAACTTTACCATTTGGGAGTTGAGACCATGATAGTCCATACATGGTCGAAGTTGAGTTCCATAGAGATTCCACCCACTGATGAGCCCTTCCGGACAGCAGAGAAATGATGAAGGATACCTTTGCGTGATCTCCAGAAAACTGGTGGGGAAGCATTTCAAAGTACAATTGGCATTGCAACAAAAAAAAACATTACACTCTGACACCTCACCCGAATATACTGCTGGTTTGGCCACGGGACAGGCAGAGGCAGATGAAGTGACTGATGGCTAAAGTTCAGCATGAAGTGAAGTGACGAGTTCTGAGAATGGATCAGGTTCGGTTGGGTTTCTGGTCTCCATAACGTTTCCTTTGCTTTCTACTTTTAATAAGGGGCTGGTATTATGTCACAGGACACAAAGGATGAGGACAAGGAAGATTCAGGTAAGGTAAACTTCTCTTTAATAGTGTAAGCATGATCTCATAGCATAATAAGGGTCTGAGAAAAAACAACTGAGATGGACAATGTAGAGTAGGCTAGGTGACAGTCTTAGCTGAAGTTCCAGGTCTCAGTCCACAGTTAAATAATCCTCAGAGGATAAACGAGGTCAAAGGAGCACAGGAACGAGTCTATGGTCCTAAGGGCTGAAGGAGAGAACACAGGGTAAGTCACCTTGATACCAGCCAATGATCTAGAGGGGTAAGTGTGCTCTTATAGTGCGCTGGTAATTGAGGGCAGGTGCAGGTGCACAATACTCTGGTGATTGAGGGTGTGGCTGAGTGGCGAGTGGTGACTTTTTTAACCGGGTATGCTGAGTGCTAAGATTAAGGACACACTCAATGAGGAAAACACTGTGGCAGGTGTCGATTTAAAAGTATGCACATTCCTACCTTAGGCTATTTGTAAATTAAACTTTTGTTTCAGGTTTATCCACAGTTATTCGAATGCTAGAAAACAGCTGATTTTCCAAGTAAAAACTGCCAAATAACATTTACACGTAGATACGTCTCTGCATCAACTGAAATAAAAAAAAAAACGTGTAATTTATTTTTATTCCTAGTGAATAGGAATTAAAACTCCCACCCTGATGACAATAATAGACCATCCAAAATACCCCCCAAAATTTGATAAATAAAAATAATAATATCTTTAAAATATTGTCAAGTAACATTGCAAACAACAATAAAATCACAGAAGGACCTTAACTGTAAACGATACAAATATATGGAAAACAAAGTTTTTTTCAATTTTTTTCCTGATGTTTGTAATAATAAAAAATGTTGTATACATTTTTATAAAAAAAAATTTTTACTACTTAGGCATATTGACAATAACGTCTTCAACATTGTCTATGACCATATGTTTTTAGTGGATGTTCAAAATTTGCTTTGCTTGAGAAAGCATGACAATATACAGTTATGATTTTTTTTTTTCATATGATTTCGTCGGGTTAGTTTTGCATCAAACACAATGTAATTTTCGGCAATCGAGATCTGGCAGCAACAGTGCATTTTTCCGCTTGGGCGAGCACTTCGTGGACAGCTTACCTCGAGCATGAAATCACGCGCATACCAGCAGTGTTGGGGGTAACGCATTACATGTAAAGTAGTAAAGTAACGAATTGCTTTTTAATTTACTAGAAAATATAATTTTTCCATTTATTGACTGACTGTGTGAACATGATCTTACTGTAGTTCTAATCTAGACTAAATGTGAATGTGTATTAATTCATCCCACTCGCAAAAAAACAGATTTAGTATTCATAAAAATTGATTAAACTGTGAAATGCAAACTCAGAATATGACGCAAACCTGCAATAATTAAATGTGTTAAACAACACAAATATATCTAATCTCATTTTATTAACCAATGTGTTTGCTGCTGACCTTTGATGATCCAGTTCAACCATACTAATAAGCAAAAATTACTTTAGATAAACTAACAATTGTGCTTCGTCGTTTAGTTTTTTTATTGCTGAAGAGTGTTGAACCTTCTTTTTCTGCGTTCTACTGTAAAGACGTGAATTTACTCTTCCTTCCGCATGAGGTTTATTCATTACACTTTTTGGTGTGAAAGGGCTTTTAAATTTGCTATAAATAGAACTTCTTGTATTAAAAACAAACAATCAAGCCCTGCTCATATTTAAAAAGTAATGCGAAAGTAATGCAAAAGTAATGTAACGCATTACTTTCCATAAAAAGTAACTAAGTAACATAATTAGTAACTTTTTAGGGAGTAACGCAATATTGTAATGCATTACTTTTAAAAGTAACTTTCCCCAACACTGCATACCAGCAAATTACTGAGAACGAGCTACAATCCGGAGGAGTCATGGCACAAAGCAGAGCGGAGGCGCCAAAGCTGTGGAGAATCCGCTCACCCGGAAGCTTCCATCACTGACATAGATTTACATAAAATGACCGCTGTTTTTCATAAATAATTTTATGTACTTATTCCCAATGCTTTATTAAGTTTATCAACGTATAATCATGTTTATATTAATTAGCCCGTGAACTCATTCTCTCAGACGCAATTCACAGCTTATATGGACGGAACGAAACTGATATATATATATATATATACACACATATGCAAACACCTGCATGTATATATTTAAGAAAAATATGTTGTATATATTTATATATACACTGAACAAAATTATAAACGCAACACTTTTGTTTTTGCCCCCATTTTTCACGAGCTAAACTCAAAGATCAAAAACATTTTCTATGTACACAAAATACTTATTTCTATCAAATATCATTCACAAATCTGTCTAAATCTGTGTTAGTGAGCACTTGTCTTTTGCCGAGATAATCCATCCACCTCACAGGTGTGGTATATCAAGATGCTAAAGTTTTACTGTATTGGGGGGTCCAAAAACCAGTCAGTATCTGGTGGTCATGGATGAATGGCACAACAATGGGCCTCAGGATCTCTTCATGGTATCTCTGTACATTCAAAATGCCATCAATAAAATGCACCCGTGTTCGTTGTCCATAACATATGCCTGCCCATACCATAACCCCACCGCCACCATGGGCCACTCGATCAACAAGGTTGACATCAGCAAACCACTCACCCACACGACGCCATACACGCTGTCTGCCATCTGCCCTGTAAAGTAAAAAACGGGATTCATCCATGATGAGAACACCTCTCCAAAGTGCCAGACGTCATCGAATGTGAGCATTTGCCTACTCAAGTCGGTTGCGATGACGAACTTCAGTCAGGTTGAGACCCCAATGAGGACGGCGAGCATGCAGATGAGCTTCCCTGAGATGGTTGCAGCAGCTGGTGGCTGGTCTCAGACGATCTTGGAGGTGAAGATGCTGGATGTGGAGGTCCTAGGCCGGTGTGGTTACGCGTGGTCTGCGGTTGGGAGGCCGGTTGGATGTACTGCCAAATTCTTTGAAATGCCTTTGGAGACTGCTAATGGTAGAGAAATGAACATTCAATTAATTGGCAACAGCTCTGGTGAACATTCCTGCAGTCAGCATACCAATTGCATGCTCCCTCAAAACTTGTGACATCTGTGGCATTGTGCTGTGTGACAAAACTGTGTGATAAAACAGTATGTGTGTCCCAGGGAACACACATACTGACAAAAAATTTATAGCCTGAATGCACTGTAAGTCGCTTTGGATAAAGCGTCTGCTAAATGCATAAATGTAAATTTAAATGTAAAACTGCACATTTTAGAGTGGCCTTTTATTGTGGCCAGCCTAAGGCACACCTCTGCAATAATCATGCTGTCTAATCAGCATCTTGATATGCCACAGCTGTGAGGTGGATGGATTACCTCGGCAAAGGAGAAGTGCTCGCTAACACAGATTTAGACAGATTTGTGAACAATATTTGAGAGAAAAGGGCTTTCGGTGTACATAGAAAAAGTCTGAGATCTTTGAGTTCAGCTCATTAAAAAATGGGAGCAAAAACAAAAGTGTTGCGTTTATAATTTTGTTCAGTATAATATCAAATATAAGACTATAAATATATAAATGTATATGCATGTAAATATTGTCAAAATATATACTGTATGTGTTTGTGTGTGTGTTTATATATACATAATACATATACACAGTACACATACATATATTATGTAAACAAAAACTTTTATTTTGGATGCAATTAATCATGATTAATCGTTTGACAGCACTAATAAAAAATACAATAGACATAATTATTAAATTACGCATAAAGATGTACTTAATTCTTACATAAGTGGGTCAAAAATAACTCTTACTCCAAGTTCAAATGACTGCATTAAATATGAATTTAAACTATAGTAGATTTTAAATAAAATGAATATGCACTTAAGTGTCTATATTTCAGTTCACACTTAAGTATATTAAGTGTTTGTTTTTGTTTGTTTGTTTTTTGTTTTGATTTGTAGAAGCATCTAACAAAAAAACTGACACTTAAACAAGACAGAATAAAAAAGTTATCCAAAAGGTTGTAGCATGACACTATCCCTTTAAGGCCAGAGGAGCTTCGCCACAGTTGCTCAATTCACAAGCTTCTCTTGGGCATGAAGCCAGTTGTTGGGAAGGCTGTCAGAGAGAGCAGGCCAGCCAGGAGATCCATTTGTCTAGACCGCCATAATCAGGCAGGGAGAGGGGTATAGAGCACAAATCTGGACCCCTCGGGTCAGGAGGAGATGCATGCCAGGCCATTGAACTCTAACACCCTACTTCAGGCTCATAATTGAAAATAAAGATGCAGTCGTGTTTCCAACACTTGGCAGCCAGCCCACAAACTTGTGAGTATAGGGACAGGAAATGGAGAGGTTCAATTAGTGCACACTTTAGATGGAGCTGTTGATGCACGGGAGGCCCTCAAAGGGCACACATACATTTAAACATTATATATGATTAAAATTTGTGTTCATTTATTGTGTGCTCAATATAAAGTGAGGAAAGTTTTAAAGGGTAAATGCACTGTATTAATTTGAATACATAATTGTATACTGCATACATTATGCTGGCCAGTAATATAAAAGTGCTTCAGTTTGCACTATAATGTTGTGTCATATTTAAAATATATCAGAACCATAGGTTGAATGAACTGATTTTATGACATTATATATGATTAAAAGTTGTGTTCATTTATTGTGTGCTCAATATAAAGTGAGGAAAGTTTTAAAGGGTAAATGCACTGTATTAATTCGAATACATAATTGTATAATGCATAAATTATGCTGGCCAGTAATATAAAAGTGCTTCAGTTTGCACTATAATGTTGTGTCATATTTAAAATATATCAGAACCATAGGTTGAATGAACTGATTTTCTCAGCACGACAACCAATGCTGCAATACTTCTCCCTCTTGTGGCATATATTGGTAACTACACACAGAAACAATAAAATATTAAATAAAATATTACATTAAATTGAATTAAATAATCAAAGCTATACATATAAACCTGATACTGTACACCATTAAAATATACATTTTCTCGTGCTTTTGCAAGAATTATGATAGCAGAAATAATGGTATGAAATTAATGTTCTAAATATGAAAAAAAACATGAAATAATAAATACAGATAGGATATGAGATCAGAATGGATCCAGCCCAAACCAAAAATCAGTCCCCAAAAATGTGTATAAATAAATGGATTTGTATTTAGACACACTGTGTAGTATTGTTTATATTTTATTATGAGCGATTCTATGTAAGACCTACACAAACAAAAAGGGGAGTAGACAAATTTGCACTCATATATTGCTAGTAAATTTCACAAACAATTATAATAGAAATAGCAAGTAACGGGAAATTTTGAAGTAGAATAAAAACTAAAAGCATTGTTTGCAATCTTTAAAAAACATATTTATATATTTTCTTGTTTTTTTTTATTCTTGAAATGCACATTGCTTTATTCCTTTCGGTACAAAACTCTGACTTCTAAAATAGTGTAAACAATTATAAATAATACAATTATCAGAATAATAATCATGCTTTTATAGATTAAATGATAATGTATTTTGCTACTGTATATTCCTGTATTTAATTAATACAGCATTATTTTAATTATACGTACCTATGTGTGAGCTTTATGCAGCAAATCCCCCAAAGAGACATGTGGCTCCCCTCTAATTTGGATGACAATCCTATTAAATCGTCCAGTGGGGCTTTGCAGGTGGATGGGTTAGACCTCCAATGGTTTTGTAATGGTCTGTCTCCCATTTACAGATGGCGCACTAAAGCTAAATGCATGCTGGGAAACAGCACTCTCATCTTATTGGCCTTTTAAGACGACCAGTAAAACCCGACTTGTATGTTTTCAAGTGCAAAAGACATAGGCAACATGCCGTACCATGTCATAGGCCACAGAAATTAAAGAAAAGGAGAAAAAAAAAAATAATTATCAGTTGCAATATTTTTGATGCATGCTTTGATGAACACTGAGATTATATTTTTTTGGGATTCAATTGACTGATTGAGCTTTGGAAGATTAATTTGAGAAGAATTGGGAGGTTTTGCGATCTTCACTTGATGCCTCTGCAGAAAGACATCTTACTGGAGGTTTGGACTGAAGACGGGTGAGCAGTGCTTTAATACAAATATTATAATAAATGCATCTGCTTTGCTAATCATGCTGATTTATCTCTTAGCCTTCCTAACAATGACTCCAAAAGGTCAGTACAGGTGAGTTATACATCAAGTGTAGTGTGTTTGCACAAATTTGTCTGTCTCCATTCTCCTGCTTTAATGTGGGTCGAAACGTCTGAGGACACACTTTTTTTCCTAATTAAACTCCCAATGAATAACATTCTTGGATAACTAATACGTTTTTAAATAAATGTCTCAGATATGAATACTTCAGCTCTTCCACTAAAGGTGAAGACGCTCTTTGGATCAACCGTTTTTACAAAAACTGTGTTGCTGTTGCTAGGATATTACAAAAACCTTGTTTATTTTTTTAAATAAAATTTTAATTAATAATCTGTATAATTTCAAATAAAAAGGTACAAAACTAACTGGGTTTATACCCTTTCAAAAGGTGTAACTTTAGGTATTAATGTGTACTTTTAAAGTACTAATGTGTCTCTTTGAGATACCATTTGGGGTCAGTAAGGTGCCTTTTAACATTTGTATCTAACACTCTCAGAAAAAAGGTACAAAAGCTGTGTCTATGACAGTACCTACCATGGAGGTACTGATATGTACACTTTATATACTAATATGTAACTTGTTAACATAACATAACATATGTAACATATTAGTATATGTATATTTGGGTACTAATATGCATCCTTTGGGGGTAAATAAGGTACTTTTGAAAGTGTATTACACCATTGACAGCTTTTTTATCTGAGAGCGTAATGAATGAAACTCATTCTGCAGTCGTGTTTATTGTGTCGGTAGATGGTGCGTTCCTCTTGAGTTGTTTTGGTTGCTCCTGAAGCAGATGGGCTTTACACCGAATCCTATTATCAACTTCTCTGGAATAAACTAGCCTTCATAATCAGCCACACTGATTCCCTCAACACACTCTCATTTAAACACGCACGACAGCTTCATCTGCTCTCTTGTCTGGACTTTTACTGTTGAACCAATGTCATCTCAATAACCATGTCTTCAGAGAAGGTACATCTTAGCTGTCGTGTCTTAGAGCTGAAAACAGCTTCTAGCTTCTAAACGCAGTTATACATGTCTTAAATCAATATAATACTTGATGTTTTAGGCAGTAAAAGTTTTATAATTTTATACCAGGCATACATACATACTGTAGCTCTATGATCTAGAAGGTACTGAACAAGTCTAGGTTTGTCATAAGAAGTAAATGCAAGTCTGTTTTATTGATTAGGGTTTTGTCAACACTTGTTTCTGTTTATTATCTGCAGGACATAACATGCAGTAGGTTATGATTTACATAGTTCTCAAGAGCCTTATAACAAGTTTATCTGCCAATATGTATATTTTAAGACGGCAGGGAACAATTCACCTTAAAGACGCATTCTGCCTCAATGCTTCAAGATCTAATCCATGAATCTACCATAACCTATATAATCTATCACATTTCCTTAAAGGAAAGCCAATTAATTTGAATTTGTCAATATTTTATGCCAACTTTAGTGTTAGTGGATTTAGTGGATTCAAGCTGTTTTGAAATATATATTTTTAATTTGTAAATAAATTACCTATTAGGCAATAGATTTGGGCACTGGATTAAAAAGCAAAGCATTTAGTCTTTAAGATAGTTATAGTTTATACTCTAGGCGCTGTGCAATATCTTGATTGACTGAACTGACTCTTTGATCAACAAGTTGATTGTATTTTCCTGTCAGCAAGATTTAGAAAGCCTTTAGAATAGGAAAGCACTGCTTTCGCAATATTGGCAGCAAATGGATTTAGTTGGCTCTTGTTGTTCTATAGCTCCTGGTACCTCTTTATTTCAGGTTAAAATTAAAGTAATAAATACAAATCTGCAATAATTTAATAAATAATGCCATATTTAACAAATCAAATAATCTATACAATTATTTCTCTAATGTCAAACTTTTTTTTTAATAATAAAAAAAAAAAATTAAAGTAATTAAGAACAGGGTTTTGAACGGGTTTTCATGTTTAATATTTTTAAATGTTTGTTTTTCAAAAAGAGGAAAAAAAATGTTGCATCTGTTTCCTTTTCCCTGTACTGTTTATGCTGTTATATTTTAACCATCAAGGGAGGAGAAAATGAGAAAGAATATGTCAGAGGGTTGACATGGGTTGATCAAGGCCACTGGAGCATGGCACTGAAACTCACTGACCCAAAATATGTTTTCCTTGAGGAGACATGGCTACAATTATGAAACGTGCTTAAACATTAACTTTAATTAAAAACTATCCAGTCAATATTTCTCAGCCAGCCAAGCAGATGCTTTTGGATGCTTCTGTCATACAGCATCTCACTTGAATCTACTGTGGCTAATTGTCTATGAAGGGGTTTTCCATAACATTCAGCAAAAAAAATCCCCATGACGGCAGTAATCAAGGATCCCACTGTTTTTGCTCTTTGTTAAAGTGAGGTCTATAAATACACATTTAAGATCGGAACTAATCAGATTATATGCTCCCCACTCCGTGCAGTACAGAAGCAGGCTGTGATTTCTGGCCTATATTGTGTAAGAATTAGACTTTCTCCATATCCTTAACCTAGTCCTGCCTCCCTCTGCGTTCTGTGCATAATGAGGTCACGTCTTAAACCAGTGTGCCACATCCAGTCAAACAGATTTAACTTCCTTTGTTGGAGAAGTGTTTGAATGTACAGACATTTTGACTGATTATTTGCCGTAAGAAAGGTGTAAACATAATTATTACATTGAAAAGATGCATTGTCAAAAATGATTTATTGAAAGTTGCTTGATGAACAGCTTAAATAATAAACTCACGTTTTAAAGTGACCCTATTATGGGTTATGAAAGGTTCATATTTTGATTTTGGGAGTCCCCAACAACAGGTTGACATGCATGAAAACTAAAAAAAACCATTCAAATTTTCTTATAATATGCGTTTATATTTCCTTATTTGCTCACCCTGTTAAAAAAACAGCATATGCTGATTGGTTAGGTTTTGACGCATGTATGCTGGTTTTGAGCTGGTTAATCTGGTCCTTAGCTGGACATGAGCTGGATTAAGCTGGCCATGTGCTGGTCCTATGTTGGTCCTAAGCAACTAGCTCCTGCTCAGGACCAGCACATGGCCAGCTCAAACCAACACATGACCAGCTGAGGACCAGCTTAAACTGGCTCAAACCAGCATCCATGCTTCAAAACCTACCTAACCAGCACATGCTGTTTTTTTTTTCAACAGGGCAATGACTCCCAAACGATACGCTCAACAATTATTTTTTCCATATCCCTCCTTTGAGTGATGCTAATCTGCGGTGATTGGTCACTTTCATTTAAAGCAGTGTTTGTAAGCTTTTAACGCTCCAAAAGCAGCACCTAGTGGCAAAGAATGAATTTGGCTTTTCATTCACACCAACGTGAAAATCAAGTTCCCAATCGATACTCCACTACGTAATGCATCTTGTTAAAGGAAATGCCTTTTTTACAGGAAATGCCTTTTTTCCTTTTGACTAAGGTGTTTTTCAATCACGCAGTGAAACTGCACAGCCATTGCACAGAGATGGCTATATAAGTGACCATTTCGGCATAGGAATCTCAGATGTCTTTTCCTACAGCGACGACAACGACTTTGTCTCTACTGCTCCAGGAAGCCTGCTCGCCGTTGAAACGCCTCGTAGCTGAAACCAGCGACCTCTGCTTGAATTCGCTGCCTTCTCAACGCCATCAACACTGCAGCAGATCCGCTTCCGCTCCCCTGCAGCCATCCGGCTAAAGAAGCAAACGGCTTTGTTGCAAATGCCGCGCCGTTACTGCGGTTTGTGCAGGTCCCCCCTGCCACAGTGAGTGCGTTTCCTGTTTGGGGAAATCCCATGCAGATGCCACGCTCACTGGATCTGATTGTTCTCAATGCGAGAACATCAGTCTTGCCTCTCTGTGCTCGCGGATAGCTTTCTTTTCAGAGAGTGACTCTGCCCCTTGCGCACTCCCGTTTTCTTGTTGAAAAAACAATGGGGAAGAGGATCTCAGCGCATTTCTGAGAGCGAGCTCACATCGGCTCAGAGCCTGTGTGCCTTGCTCTCGCCACACAGAGAGGTTTATCCTGTCCTCTTTTCCCAGCCTAACCAGCATCCCTCTGCAAGCACGAGCGATCTGGTCTTGTTTGGGGGGAGTGACGAAGAGCTGAATGATGACAGCATGTCATTAGCAGCTTCGGACGCAGAGGAGCTGTCGAGCTCGGTAGCTGACCCCCGCCCTCCTGCCTTCGTCGGCTCCCAGCGCCGCCAAAGCCGTATTGGATGCCGTACTTCTCCGCATCCTCTCAAAGGTGGTGGAGGAGCTGTGTCTGGAGTGGTCTCCACCGGAAGAGCTATCTCGCAGCCGTCTGGATGACTGGTACCTGCCGGTGCGTCATCAGACCCCTCGTCAGCGATACTCGCTGTTCTTCCCTGAAGTTCACGACGAGCTCACTTCGTCATGGCACTGAAGAAAAGGGGTACGAGAAGATGCCTCCTCTAGATGAGTCAGTGGCCACGCATCTCTGACCGCCGTCTACTATCGACTGGAAGGCAAAGGCCGCCCACCCGTCTAAACTGTTCAGGACCACTACAGTGCTCGCTGGACGCTCTTATGCTTCGGCTGGACAGGCGGCTTCAGCGCTCCACTATGGCGGTCCTCCAGGTCTTTCAGGCCAAACTCCTCTCTTCCATGGAGGAGTCTGAGCGGTATCCTCCGACTCTCAGGGAACTGAGAAGTGCTACAGACCTGGCCCTGCCCACCACCAAGACCTCCGTCCAGGTGATCGGGAAGTCCATGGCCAGCCTAGTGGTGCCCGAGTGCCACCTCTGGTTCACACTGATGGAAATTAAGGACGCAGACAAGGTTCCCTCCTTAATGCCCCGATTTTAATCGGGAAGTCCATGGCCAGCCTAGTGGTGCCCGAGTGCCACCTCTGGTTCACGCTGATGGAAATCAAGGTTGAAGGTTGATCAAGGAGACAAGGTTCCCTCCTTAATGCCCCGAAGTCGTGCAGCACTTCCTCCCCAAGCTCTCCTGCTATGTAGCTGCCTTCAGTCGCCCTATGCCAACTCAGCAACCAGTGAAGCCTGCCACCCTGCGGCTCAGCCTGCCAAGATGCCGTTCAGCTATACGCCACTCCCTTCCTAAGCGTCAGGGCCCTGACCTAAGATAGCGTTGGACCCAGCACCTCCGGCGTCTTCCTGATCTACAGAACAGGAGAGGAGGGGGCCAAGTCCCGCCACGTCCGGACCACCCCCCCCAAACAGCCTCCATGGAGCCTCTTGTCACCCCATTAAGCACCGGATGCGGAGAGAGATGTGTTTGTTGCGAATATAGGGCCCGTACAAGCGTCCAAGCAACCACCCGCTGTTATAGTGGGAAAAATAAAACACAAACTTTCTCAAAGAGAGAGCAAACTTCCTCTTCCATGTCTCACGAGTGCCCTGCCCCCGTGCAGCCGGCCACTCGAGTTTATCCAATCTCTCGGTTTATGGGGATAATAAAACAATGTTATTTACTCCAATTCGCTCGAAGACCCCTGCGCTTCAGCGGCATGGTCTCCACCACAGTGCAAAGCGAGAATGCCCACGTTCTACGCTCAGAGGTGATGATTCTGCTGGAAAAAGGAGCAATAGAAAGAGTACCTCCAGCTCAGAGCGATTCAGGCTTCAGCAGCCGTTACTTCCTCTTCCCCAAGAAGGACGGCGGCCTCCGGACCATCCTTGATCTCAGACGCCTAAATTGAGCCCTCATGAAGACGTCGTTCAGGCTGATCACATTGAAATAGATCCTCTCGCAGATTCGGCCAGGGGACTGGTTCTTTTCTCTGGACCTGAAGGATGCATACTTTCCCCCATAACAGATGATTATCTGATCCACCCCTACTCCCTTTCGCTGCACCACCACAGGTACGTCGATTGTGCCGTTGGAGCCGCTTGCACAGCGTCTGGAGGCATGGCTCACGCTGCCCAGCCTGTCTCGCTGGCTCACGCGCACAATTCGACTCGGCTACGCGATTCAGTTCGCCAGGCGACCTCCCAAGTTCAACGGCGTTCTCGAGACGTCGGTGGCAGTCCGGAACGCCCCTGTCTTGCGCGAGGAGATTGCTGTCCTCCTGGCAAAGGATGCAATCAAGCCGGTCCCTCCAGCCGAGATGAGGCAGGAGTTTTACAGCCCTTACTTCATCGTACCCAAGAAAGGTGGTGGCCTTCGGCCAATCCTGGATCTGCGAGTCTTGAACCGGGCTTTACACAAGCTCCCGTTCAAGATGCTGACGCACAGGCGCATGATCAAATGCATTCAGCCCCAGGATTGGTTTGCAGCGATCGACCTGAAGGACGCTTACTTTCACGTTTCGATCCTTCCGCGACACAGACCGTTTCTACGGTTTGCGTTCGAAGGTTGGGCATGGCAGTACAGGGTCCTCCCCTTCGGGCTCTCCCTGTCTCCCCGTGTGTTCACGAAAGTTGTAGAGGGCGCCCTTACCCTGTTACGGGAAGTGGGCGTCAGGATCCTCAACTACCTCGACGATTGGCTTATTCTAGCCCTATCCAGAGAGCAGTTGGGCGATCACAGGGACTTGGTGCTCCGGCACCTCAGCCAGTTGGGGCTTCGGGTCAACTGGGAAAAGAGCAAGCTCTCCCCTGTGCAGAGAATCTCTTTTCTCGGTGTGGAGTTAGACTCGGTGAGTATGACGGCACGCCTCACGGAGGAACGTGCCCAAGCAGTGCTGAACTGCCTGAGTTCCTTCAGAGGCAGAAATGTGGTACCACTGAAACAGTTTCAGAGGCTCCTGGGGCATATGGCATCCGCAGCTGCAGTCACGCCGCTCGGATTGCTTCATATGAGACCACTTCAGCACTGGCTACACTCCCGGGTCCCGAGGTGGGCATGGCGCCGCGGTACACTGCGAGTAGGTATCTCCCAGCAGTGTCGCCGCTCCCTCAGCCCCTGGACAGACCTTGCCTTTCTACGGGCCGGGGTGCCCCTAGAACAAGTGTCCCGGCATACTGTTGTCACAACAGATGCCTCCAGCACGGGCTGGGGCGCTACATGCAACGGGCAGGCAGCCTCGGGGCTCTGGACAGGGCCCCGACTGCTTTGGCACATCAACTGCCTGGAGCTGTGGGCAGTGCATTTAGCCTTGCGGCAGTTCCGGCCACTGCTGTTGGGCAAGCACGTGCTAGTCCGCACGGACAACACTGCGGCGGTCTCGTATATCAACCGGCTGGGGGGTATACGATCACACCGCATGTCACAGCTCGCCCGCCATCTCCTCCTCTGGAGTCACACGCAGTTCAAGTCACTGCGTGCTGTTCACATCCCGGGGCAGCTCAATCGTGCGGCCGACGCGCTCTCACGACAGCCCACGTTCCCCGGAGAATGGCGACTCCATCCCGAGACGATCCGGCTGATCTGGAGTCGATTCGGAGAAGCTCAGGCAGACCTGTTTGCCTCCCCCGAGTCCTCCCACTGCCAGCTGTACTTCTCCCTGACCGAGGGCCCCCTCGGCACGGACGCACTGGCACACAGCTGGCCTCGGGCCATACGCAAGTATGCGTTTCCCCCAGTGAGCCTACTTGCACAGACACTGTGCAAGCTCAGGGAGGACGAGGAGCAGGTCCTGCTGGTTGCGCCCCATTGGCCCACCCGGACCTGGTTTCCCGAACTCATTTCCCTCGCGACAGTACCTCCCTGGCGCATTCCTCTGAGGAAGGACCTCCTTTCTCAGGGGCTCGGCAACATATGGCACCCGCGTCCAGATCTATGGAACCTCCATGTGTGGCTCCTGGACGGGACGCGGCAGACTTGAGTGGTCTACCACCGGCGGTGGTAGAGACCATCATTCAGGCTAGGGCTCCTTCAACAAGGCAAACCTACGCACTGAAATGGAGTCTGTTCGCGACCTGGTGTTCTTCTCGGCGAGAAGACCCCCGAAGATGCACGATTGGAGTAGTGCTTTCTTTCCTGCAAGAAAGGTTGGAGCGTAGGCTGTCACCCTCCACCTTGAAAGTGTATGTAGCCGCTATTGCGGCTCACCACGATGCAGTGGACGGCCGGTCCCTGGGAAAGCATGATCTCATCGTGAGGTTCCTGAAGGGGGCCAGGAGGATGAATCCCTCCAGGCCTCCCCTTGTGCCCTCTTGGGACCTCTCTATCGTCCTGGCTGGACTTCAGAGGGGCCCCTTTGAGCCGCTGGACTCAGTCGAGCTGAAGTTCCTGTCTCTTAAGACAGCGCTCCTGACCGCGCTCACTTCCATCAAACGGGTCGGGGACCTCCAGGCGTTTTCGGTAAGCGAAGAGTGCCTTGTGTTCGGGCCGGTCTACTCTCACGTTGTCTTGAGACCCCGGCCTGGATACGTGCCCAAGGTTCCCACCACGCCCTTCCGCGATCAGGTGGTGAACCTGCAAGCACTGCCCTCGGAGGAGGCAGATCCAGCCTTAGCGTTGCTGTGTCCCGTAAGAGCATTGTGCATATACGTGACCCGCACCCGGAGCGTCAGAAGCTCCGAGCAGCTCTTTGTCTGCCACGGAGGGCAGCAGAAAGGGAAGGCTGTCTCCAAACAGAGGTTGGCCCACTGGATAGTGGAGGCCGTCGCCTTGGCGTACCAGTCGCAAGGCGAGCCATGCCCCCTGGGGGTGAGGGCTCACTCCACCAGGAGTGTTGCCTCCTCCCATGCGTTGGCGCACGGTGCCTCTTTGGCAGACATCTGCAGAGCTTCGGGCTGGGCGACACCGAACACCTTCGCAAGATTCTACAATCTTCGCGTTGAGCCAGTTTCTTCCCGTGTATTGGGTAAGTAATGGGCGAGAAGAACTGGCCAGTGTCACGCTTGCTGCGCCATTCCCCCTCACCCGGGGATACGAGCGCCTTTTTCTCCTCCAGTTCAGTTCCCCGGACGGTGAACCCTGGTGGAATCCTCCAAGCACCCCCGGCAGTCAGACTGGGCGGAGCAGTCTGACGCCAGGCCCAGCACTGGTGTTAGCTCGCCCGGGTCTCCAGTCAGCCCCTGTACTGGGCTAGGTGTCCGTATGGCCTGATTCCCCTTCGGGTAATCCCATATGTGTATTCTTCCACGGTAAGGTTTCCCTCATGGTAAACCCGTGTCTTCCCTGTGACAAAGCTTCTGTCAGGTTCTGCTGGCAGCCCTCCTCCCTACTCCTAGGTAGGATCTGCCCCAGAGTCCAGTCGTATGTAGTACTGCCCCAAGCCTGGGCCAGTCCATATCAGTGTCTCCACATGTTACCTCCCTTCGGGCAGGATGTGGCCTCCGTAGTGCCCTTCTATGGAAGGCTCGCTTCCCTGCTATTACGACAAGCTGTAACAACAAATAGGAAAGACCTGAAGCTGTCTTTCACTGAAGGTCGAAATCCCTTCCGATTCCGTGGGGAAAGGAACAGCGGCTTGGCTATCTCCAGCAGCGATGTACTCAGTGGTCCCGGTGGGCACCAAGGTTAGCGAATTTGCACTGGAGCGGTAGGAAGGTTGCAACCTCTTGCATGGCATTTGTCTGTCACGCACTCGCTTGTCAACATCTGCATACCACAAGGTTGTGACGGGGTTCAGCTTGTGGCGCTTTCCATAGGACCCCTATGTCGTCACGACATAACTCGTAGTGACCGACAGATAGGGAACGTCTAGGTTACGTACGTAACCCCCGTTCCCTGATGGAGGGAACGGAGACGTTATGTCCCCATGCCACAATCTTGAACCATCGCTGGTTGCCAGGGACTCGTCTCGGCTCCTCAGCGTAAAACCTAATGAGTGGATGCACCTGTCGCCCTTTTATACCCGTATGCACGGGGAGTGGCTCAGGTATGCAAAATCCACTAGCCAATTTCATTGCCGTTTTCTCTTAGTCAGAGATGTTCGGGGCTTCCAGGTAAATCCCCTATGTCGTCACGACATAACGTCTCCGTTCCCTCCATCAGGGAACGGGGGTTACGTACGTAACCTAGACGTTCCCCGTCCACACTCAAAGTCTATGTAGCAGCTATAGCGTCCTCACACGCCCCTATAGCAGGAAAATAGGTTGTTTACAAACACATTATTCTGATGACATGTGAAATACAGCTGAAGGGCAGGAAGTGATTTTTCTCCATAGGAATTAGTAGCAGAAAATCAAGATGCCTGTGTTTTGCGTTGTTTATGAGTGCTCAAATCGGTCAAACTGAGAAAACACAAGGACCTTTTATCGTGTATGACAATTTGTTGTTCATAAAAGGGGTAAAGTCAAGAAATTGACTGAAAAATGCAGGAAAACGTAGCTTGTATACCTGCGTCTGTGGTCGGGAGGAGACGATCGGAAAATGCTCTTCGGGAAAGATTATCCAGGCCAGGCGTGACCTCTTTGAGTTTAGCACGCTGTAGTCTTGGATTAATTATTATGCTTCCCTTGAGCATATGCTTGAGGATGTATAAGTTGAGTCGTTCTTCCATCAGAACTGTGTTCCCGTAGCGTCTTTAACAAGACGAAGTACGGAGTGGAGTATCGATAGGGTTACTATCGTAACCTCGGTCCCCTGAGATATGGAACGAGTACTGCTAGGGGTGGGCGATATGACCAAAATTTTATATCACGATATGACTAATTTTATATCACGGTAACAATATACAGTGGGGCAAAAAAGTATTTAGTCAGCCACCAATTGTGCAAGTTCTCCCACTTAAAAAGATGAGAGAGGCCTGTAATTTTCATCATAGGTATACCTCAACTATGAGAGACAAAATAAGAAAAAAAAATCCAGAAAATCACATTGTAGGATTTTTAAAGAATTTATTTGCAAATTATGGTGGAAAATAAGTATTTGGTCACCTACAAACAAGCAAGATTGCTGGCTCTCACAGACCTGTAACTTCTTCTTTAAGAGGCTCCTCTGTCCTCCACTCGTTACCTGTATTAATGTCATCTGTTTGAACTCGTTATCAGTATAAAAGACACCTGTCCACAACCTCAAACAGTCACACTCCAAACTCCACTATGGCCAAGACCAAAGAGCTGTCAAAGGACACCAGAAACAAATTTGTAGACCTGCACCAGGCTGGGAAGACTGAATCTGCAATAGGTAAGCAGCTTGGTGTGAAGAAATCAACTGTGGGAGCAATTATTAGAAAATGGAAGACATACAAGACCACTGATAATCTCCCTCGATCTGGGGCTCCATGCAAGATCTCACCCCGTGGGGTCAAAATGATCACAAGAACTGTGAGCAAAAATCCCAGAACCACACGGGGGGACCTAGTGAATGACCTGCAGAGAGCTGGGACCAAAGTAACAAAGGCTACCATCAGTAACACACTGCGCCGCCAGGGACTCAAATCCTGCAGTGCCAGACGTGTCCCCCTGCTTAAGCCAGTACATGTCCAGGCCCGTCTGAAGTTTGCTAGAGAGCATTTGGATGATCCAGAAGAGGATTGGGAGAATGTCATATGGTCAGATGAAACCAAAATAGAACTTTTGGGTAAAAACTCAACTTGTCGTGTTTGGAGGAGAAAGAATGCTGAGTTGCATCCAAAGAACACCATACCTACTGTGAAGCATGGGGGTGGAAACATCATGCGTTGGGGCTGTTTTTCTGCAAAAGGACCAGGACGACTGATCTGTGTAACGGAAAGAATGAATGGGGCCATGTATTGTGAGATTTTGAGTGAAAACCTCCTTCCATCAGCAAGGGCATTGAAGATGAAACGTGGCTGGGTCTTTCAGCATGACAATGATCCCAAACACACCGCCCGGGCAATGAAGGAGTGGCTTTGTAAGAAGCATTTCAAGGTCCTGGAGTGGCCTAGCCAGTCTCCAGATCTCAACCCCATAGAAAATCTTTGGAGGGAGTTGAAAGTCCGTGTTGCCCAGCGACAGCCCCAAAACATCACTGCTCTAGAGGAGATCTGCATGGAGGAATGGGCCAAAATACCAGCAACAGTGTGTGAAAACCTTGTGAAGACTTCTAGAAAACGTTTGACCTCTGTCATTGCCAACAAAGGGTATATAACAAAGTATTGAGATGAAATTTTGTTATTGACCAAATACTTATTTTCCACCATAATTTGCAAATAAATTCTTTAAAAATCCTACAATGTGATTTTGTGGATTTTTTTTTCTTATTTTGTCTCTCATAGTTGAGGTATACCTATGATGAAAATTACAGGCCTCTCTCATATTTTTAAGTGGGAGAACTTGCACAATTGGTGGCTGACTAAATACTTTTTTGCCCCACTGTATATATCGCGGTATAGTGTTTTTTTTCTTTTAAAAAGGTTTTTATTATATTAAAATCTGTACTACCATATAATTTTCATAATCCTTGTCACCAATGTCAATATCAAAATAATACAAGCCTAAAGAGGGAGAGAAAAAATAACTCAACTTCACTGACGATAAATAAACGGTCAGTGATGAAATAAGGATACGAAACTAATTGCAATAGGACAAATAGGACAGAAAAATACAATAAATAAGAAACACTGCATACATTGTGTAAATTAATTAGTCTTCACTGTGTTAATTATAACCGGGTACATTTTTCCAGGTATGCATGTGCAACAAGTGGACGGGCAATATGCTAATGTTTCATGTTGACGTCAACATGAAACGACTCTTTCTTTTGAGAGACAATAACTTTATACAAGGTGCACTTTCAGATTGAAAACTTTTTTCACTCACAGTTTTCACTCACAGTGTAGCTGTGTTACACACTGCATGGAAGTTCATTTTTAAAAGTCCATAACAGGGGCATTTAAGTCATGCATTTTTCTAATGTATTCTGTACATCATTTTGCTTGCTTTCATTGATGTGTGGCAATGGGTAAGTTCAAAACTTCTGCTTAAATTTACACAACCATCACAAAAATCTACAAAGAAAACCTTGAAATGTAAATGCCATTCATTGTCTTCATTTACAGTGTAGAAAACAAAAAAGAAGAAGCCGGAGGCAGATTCTGGAAAGGCCAACGGAGCTGAAGCCAAACCTAAAAAGAGCAAAGCTAAAAAGAGTGAAGAGTTGTCAGGCAAAGAGGACAGTACACCCTCAAAGAGTCAGTTTGATGCATCTCAAACATGAAATTAACAACTGTTGGGACTTCATTTTATAGGATTTTGATTATTTGTATGCTACTTATGAAATTGAATAAACAATGGTTACATAGACACTGAATTTCCATATGTTCAAGTTTGTATTCAGAGACATACAGTGGCTACACATAAATGTGTGAACATCACTGTATTAGATTTCAAAAAGCAAACCATGACAGAAAAATAAGTTTGTCACTTTTGAAATGGATGTTAGTTCACAGGTAATGTGATGAACTACACCTGTGGTTACATGTTGATCAGTCATTGATCATCAGTCAATTGTCAAAGTGCACTGATAGAGTCATACAACTTTTTGGGATCAGTATCATACTGGAATGCTCCATGATGGTTAAAACAAATGTTATTTTTTTATTTCTCAAGCAGAGAGCAAAGAGGTAAAAAAGAAGAAAACCGAGAAGGACAAAGAAGAGGCAACAGAGAATAACATAAAAAAGAAGCCCAGGTGTACTCCTAAGAAGAAGAAAGGTATATGTGATTTGTAATAATCGACTGGGACAGATAAATATTTTAATAAACATGAGGTTCCATACATCCATTTTTAAATCAGTGGTGCTACAGAGTTGCAGTGATGCTATACCAGCATCTTGGGTCATACAAAGGGAATGAAGCGGCATATTTTCCCTTAATAATGCATGGAATATTTTAAACTGGATATTTAATAGAAGATACTGTAGGCCTATATTGTCTCACACACCCAATCATTCATAGGTGCGTTGGATAAAAGTGAAAAAAAATTATGAATCCTAAACACTACTCAAAATTGCATCCTTATGAATTTATTAGCAACGTTTCAATCAATTATGAAATTATTAGCAACTTTTCAACGGTCAATCAATCTGTCAGGGTTCTGTCACTTCGGTCTAGTGTTATTCATGGTTTTGTGACAGAGCCCTGACACTCCCGTTATGTCCTGTTTTCATATGAGTGCGCAGCTTCGAGTGTGTTTGAGCCATGCGCTCTCTCGTCTGCGTGCCTTGTTTCATGTTGGAGCGTGGTTTTCGAATCCTGGCACTCATGTCTTGAGTTTCGGTTTCGTGCCGGGGTTCAGATACTCGTGCTCCATGTTCTTGTTGTGTGGGCGTGCAGTCTCAAGTTTGCTCAGCCACGCACTCTTCTGTCCACGTGTATTGTGTTTTGTGTAGCACGCGGTTTGTGTTCAGTCACGTGCACATTCAGTCGCATGCAAAAACATCTTGTGTTTTTGCACGCAGTTTGTGTATTTATCGGCTGCATGCATTCATGTTATGTTTTGTGTTTTTCATTGGCTGCGTGCTTTCATGTTGTCGTGTCTTGTATGAACACATGGCTTATGAGTATTCTCATTTGCTGCTGATTTGTTCTGCTGGCCATGTGCTTGTGTTTTTGTTTTGTTTGAGCACATGGCTTTTGTCTTAGTTTTCTGTGTGCCATGTGTTCTCATGTCAATTGTCTTGACCCCACCCATCTTGTTACCTGATTATTGGTTCATTTGCCCTACCTGTGTTTCCCTCGTTATCCTCATTTGCTCCCTATTTATTCTCCTTGTGTTTGAAGTCCTGTGATAGTTCGTTGTCAATATTAACCTGGTTGTGCCCTGCCCTGCCCTGCCCTGCCCTGCCCTGCCCTGCCTGCCCTGCCCTGCCTTGCCTTGCCTTGTCTTGCCCTGCCAAACCTTGTTGCCAGCTGTCCTGTTTTTCCCCTACGGGATAGTTTTAGTTTGTTTGTTTTTTTTGCCAATAAAAGCCCATTCTCCTTCATCAGTCCTTGACTTCCAGTCCCTCTACCCAAACCCTGACACAATCTTCCTCAGGCTTACTGTAAGTGTATAGTGACATTTATAAATGCCAAATGGGACTTGATTTGTTATACTTTGGGAATTGATTGGATCCTGTAAATTGATTTGTTATATAACAGGCAGTTGGATGGGAGTTGAAAGGAGGTGAACCATGAATGTAGTTTCAAATTATGTCTAAAAACCTGTAGAAATCTGTCTGATTGCATTCTCAATTACTGTATTGGGAGTTGCCTTTAACATTTTTTTATTGTTTACATTTTGCACTAAAATGTCAATGTGACTAATGAGTCTGGACAACACTGATTGGTTAAAGGCACCACAAGAACACAAACAGTCACAAACCTTCCACTAGCAGTTATCCTAGGCATATATGCTACATTCATGTGCTATTGGAATTATTGTAAATACGAGCTTGAGCTAAATATGGAAATTGGACATGAACGGCCTTTGAGAGGCCTTGTATGCCTTCCGGTGAAAAAACTTCCGGTGGCGCTGCTGAGTTCAGTCGCCTGTGAATTAGCTCCACTCAGAATTGTGCTTTTATGTGTGTTCTTACCTATTTTTACTTCTCTTTTTACACGTGTAACGTCTGCAATGATTATTTACTACAAAATAACACATTTGGACATTGGACAGCGCTACACTAACCTGATTCAGGACACTTTATCCACAAATCCAACGTGGCCATTGGAGATACTTCGGAACACCGAGTTGAACAAAGGCCACCTGAATAATCCCAGGAGGTGAGGGAAACACCACGGGAGACGTGCTGGAATCCGCAACAGACTGAGGAAAAGGGCTCACAGTCCTCCTCTACCGAGTATTCTGCTCGCTAATGTCCAATCCTTGGAGAATAAGATGGACGATCTTAGAGCCAGGATTAGTTTCCAATGGGACATTAGGGACTGTAACATCTTTTGTTTGACTGAAACATGGCTCACGCCCTCGGTCCCGGACACTGCGGTAACCCCGTCTGATAACTTTTCTGTTGTACGGATGGTCAGAACAGCAGAGGCCGGAAAAACCAAAGGTGGTGGAGTATGTTTCATGATCAACAAGAAATGGTGTGACCCCAGAAATATCTCCATTCTGTCGTGTTCCTGCTCGCCTCATCTGGAACATCTCTCCATTATCTGCCGTCCATTCTATCTGCCCCGGGAGTTTTCATCAATTGTCGTTACTGCCGTTTACATTCCACCACAGGCAGATACTAGCTTGGCTTTGTCCAAACTCCAGGATATGCTCAGCGTATATATCAACAAACATCCTGATGCTGCATGTATCTTTACGGGGGACTTTAACAAAGCCAAATACACTCGATCATTGCTACACTCAGTTTAAAAATGCCTACAAAGCCCACTCATTGCCGGCTTTTGGAAAATCAGACCATGCCGCCATTTTCCTCACACCGGAATACAAACAACAGATCGTTCAGGAACCCCCGGTGGAGAGGGAAGTGACGTGCTGGTCCTCCCACTCTGAAGCTATGCTACAGGCGGCTTTTGATGATGTCAACTGGGACATGTTCCGGCAAGTTCCTCTGACGTCAGCGAATTCACGGATGTAGCATTAAGCTTTGTCAACACGCCACTGAAACAGTAACAATAAGGACATTCTCTAATCAAAAACCGTGGGTGGACAGAACAATCCGTGATGCGGTTAACCATTGCATTGCCGCATACAACGCCGGTCTGTTGTCAGGAAACATGAGCGAGTACAAAGCATCGTGCTATGCTCTCCGTCGGGCAGTTAGAGCTGCTAAACGCCGTTACAGGGAGAGAATTGAGTCACATTTTCAGCTCAATGACTCTCGACGCATGTGGCAGGGACTGAAGACCATCTGTTCCTCTGGAAACAATTTCTCTGCAGAGGTGAGAGCAGATCCGTTGCTGGCCGAAGAGCTAAACACCTTCTACGGCCGCTTGGAATGTAATGGTGGCAGCGCGACTCTGCCGATCAGCGTGTCAGGAAGCAGCAGACAGAGCAGCGATGATCATGTAATCATCGTGTCGGAGGACGAGGTTCGAAGGGAACTAAAGAGAGTGAATGTCAGGAAAGCAGCAGGACTTGATGGGATTACTGGCCGCGTTCTGAGGTCCTGTGCTGATCAGCTTGCTGGTTTGTTTACATCCATATTTAATGAGTCCCTCGCTACCTCTGTTGTTCCCACCTCCTTTAAAAAATCTGTCATCATCCCTGTGCCTAAGAACAGTAGACCCTCTTGCCTGAATGACTATCGTCCAGTTGCCCTCACATCAACAGTCATAAAGGTTTTTGAGAGACTATTAAAGAACCACATTTGCTCCTCCATCCCTGCTACTTTGGACCCTCTTCAGTTTGCCTATCGGCCAAATAGGTCTACTGATGATGCAGGTCCTGCACTCGTCCCTCACTCACATTGACAGCAAAATGACAACTATGTAAGGCTGCTTTTCATCGACTATAGCTCCGCTTTCAATACTATAGTCCCCACCAAGCTGGCTGTTAAACTCTTAGACTTCGGCATAACCTCTTCACTTTGTGACTGGATTCAAGATTTCCTCACCGGCAGACCTCAAGTGGTGAAAGTCGGCCAGTTTAACTCCAACTCCATCACCCTGAACGTAGGAGCCCCATGGGGCTGTGTCCTGAGCCCCCTGATCTACTCTCTATACACTCACGACTGCGTGTCCTCTCACAGCTCCACTTCTATCGTTAAATTTGCTGATGATACTGTGGTTCTGGACCCCATTAACAACAATGAAGAGGCCGCATACTTGGATGAGGTAGAGAGACTTACATCATGGTGCCAGGACAACTGTCTCTCTCTGAACTTGAGCAAAACTAAAGAGCTGATCGTGGACTTCAGGAAGAGACAGCAGCGGCCCTACACTCCTCTTATGATCAGTGGGACCCCTGTGGAGAGGGTGAGTAGCTTCAAGTACCTTGGTGTAAATATCTTCGAGGACCTGACATGGACTACACACATTCAGACTCAGGTTAAGAAAGCCAGGCATAGACTGTACCATCTGCGACAGCTGAGGAAATTCAGGGTCTCACCAGCAATCCTGAAAACTTTCTATTCAGGGGCCATAGAAAGTGTACTGCATCTCAGTGTGTTATGGTAACTCATTAAATCAGGACTGCAAAGCTCTACAGAGAGTCGTGCGCTTAGCTGAGCGCATCTCAGGGTCTGCTCTCCCCTCTCTGCAGGACATCTACCTCAAACGCTGCAAAAGCAGAGCTGCTAAAATCCTCAAAGACTTAAATCACCCCGGTAACCATCGTTTCTGTTTTCTGCCATCTGGCAAGTGCTTCAGGAGCATGATGGCAAAAACTGAGAGCCTGAGGAGGAGCTTCTTCACTCAGGCCATCAGGGTCCTAAACTCAAAGTCAGTTTCATAAACATTTTCAAGACTCAATTTATTAACTGCAAAACATTCATCCGTATTACTGCTATGTGTACATACCCGGTGCAACCGGTTTGCACATTCCTCTTGCACATCCCTGTTCATATTACTATTTATTAAGTCCCAGTATACTGTTTTCACATCTTATTTGTTTTGCACATCTTATTTGTTTTGCACTTTTTATTCTATTGCACATTTTACTCTTTATTTATCTTCTTTTTTTTACCTATATTTATATATATATATATATGCTCTTGTGTTGTGTTACTTTTATTTAATTTGTATGTTTAATTTTTTTTGCACTGTCCACTGAGCAGACCTGACTTGATTTACATTTCACTTCTGATTATACCCTGTTTAATTTAGTATGTGACGAATAAACAAACCTTGAACCTTGAACCCTTGTATGGCCAATTTCCGACAAGGAAACTCGTATTTATGATAATTCTGATAGCACGTGAATGCAACATTAGTACAGGGGGAAATTATCAAATTCATTACCTTCTTGCTAAAAATTTCCAGCCAAGGACGCTTTTAATTCAAGATTATTTGTATAGCGCTTTTCACGATACAATCATTGCAAAGCAGCTTTACAGGAAATTAAGTTTCTACAATATATTTATATATTATGGCAAAATGTTCTTATGGCAAAATTGTGTTAATTCTGTATATTGTCTGAGGGTTGTATACTCTGAAGTCCTCTGAGGGGTTGGAATCATATCTTCTCAGGTGTTTGGTCATCTCAGATCATTTAAGGTTTGGATAATTGTTGATGTTAATCCTGTGGCAAAAACAGAGAAACAAAAAGAGACCTAATAAGCACAGCTGTTGTTCCATCCAATCAAAAATAATTTGTTCAACCCAAGCTAAAGTATAATAATGTGCGTTTGATCAGATATAACTGCAGTACAAGATTATGAGATACATTATACGAATGCTTGGCTAAAGAGATGTGTCTTTAATCTAGATTTAAACAGAGAGAGTGTGTATGAACCCCGAACGTTATCAGGAAGGCTATTCCAGTGTTTGGGAGCAAAATGTGAAAAAGCTCAACCCAGTGTGTCCGCGGAGTCTTAAAAAGTATAAAAAGTTGATAAATCAACTTTGGGAAAATCAAAGCCCTTACAGGGTTTTAAAAAGTCTTAATCATGATTTTATGAGGTATTATATTTTGTTCAAGCTTTGTCCAAAGATTTTGACTCCAAAAAGTATGCATGAATATATTTATTATATATTTCGCAGCTGGCTACACGATGGACGCGTGGGAAAGGTGGCGGATCGTGTGTCTCTTTCCGTGGAGGACATTGAAGATATCTACCTATTCGGAACCATGATAACAGGTCTTCTGCTGATTGGACTAGGCTTTGCCCTGGGTTATCGAAGAATTTAGAAAATGGCAACAGCTGTCCAAAGCCTCACAAGGCTGCCCGTCATGATTGAAGCAGTGGGAAGAGCGGTCAGCATTGAGACTGAGACTATTAACCGCAATATGGATTCTATCATGGAGAAGCTCACAGCTTTGCAAAGGAAAATTGATGGTGTTGGAGACCAGAATGGACAAAGAGAGTAGCCGTGGAATTGGAATGCGGTTACACGTCCCAAGACTAAACAACCGCAATCTTATCTCTTTTGGCTCCCCTGAACCAGCACTGGCCTCGGCTAAGGCTGCTGCTGGAAAATCAACCCTGGAAGAGCACTGCAGTGAGACGCTCTTGCGTTCCTCCCCCATTCTACAGACACCTGCTGATTACAAACTATTACACATACACACACATACAGACATATATAAAGATATGCATTCACCTCCCCACCCCCGATCCCTCGCCTCCGTCGCTTTGAACCGCCAGCCTTACAAGCGGGTCTGTGTCCAGCGCCGGGAATGGCTGCAGGACCGGATGGCTGCTTGCCGGAGCTGGATTACTTCCCCTGTTGCAAAGTCGTGTGTCTATGGTGTATGTGCTATTGATGCTGAGGTGTTTTTCCAGTTCACACACTGTACTCCCCAAGGAGCATAGTCTGGGGGTTATTTTTTTCTCCTCACCTTCCTCATGTTATGCTGTATTTTTCTTCAATTCCCTGTCTGCCTGTCCTGTCTATTCCATTGTCATATATGTATGTTGTGTATGTATGGACAGGTTGATGGCTAATTTCGCTGGTACTTGTGACTAGTGACAATAAAGGCTACTACTACTACTACTACTACTACTACTACTTTTACAGCAAAATGAACAAATCTTTTTTCGAGTCATTTCATTAATTTTAGCCAAATATAATTAAATATGTGCTACTTCCCCAACACATCTACTACTTATGCAAACGTTGATCACACAAACAATACAAAACTATAATGCTATAAGAAACAGAAAAGATTAATTAATTGTTTACATGGGTCTTTAGTCTATGATTAGCTCACCTCACCTCTTATCTGACAAGTCTTCGGGTTTTAGTCGTTCGTTCATCACGTGACAGCCCCTTTAGCTGAACCTAAGTAGTCTGAGCCGGAAAGAGAATTGATTAGTTCATCTCTCGAGTCTTCGGGTATGAGTCGTTCGGTCTTTTGTCACATGACGTGACAGCATTGGATATAGAAATGTGTTAATTTATAACCTTCCTTACAAACGGCTGCATAGTTAAGTTGGCTTGTGAAAGCCAACTTACTGAAATCCTATTTAAACTTCTTATTATTATTCTTCTGAGACTAAATTAGCAATTCTAACTCCTCATAGAGCTTTAACTCTACAGACTCCAAACTCAGCCCAGGTCTTCAGACTGTTCTGACTCGAGTTGCTATATCTTTTCTAACTGATCAGACTTATGATTTACATAAAAATGAAGATTAAAATCAAAAAAATCCCATAGACTTACACTGACGGATTGTTCAGATGAGCCAAGACTATTCAAACTCCAACTGTCAAAATTCAAATCTAAACAGACTGAAGCCCATTTGAATCAATCAGACTTCCCTTCTATGTACTATTTCTATCCACTTCAAACTAATTTAAGCTTCCACTCTATCTAATACTATTTCTAATCTATCTAAATCACGCTAGCAACATGCTAGTAACATGCTAATCATGCTTGAAACATGCTAGTAACATGCTAATCATGCTAGAATCATGCTAGCAACATGCTAGTAACTTACTAAGCATGCTAACAACATGCTAATCATGCTAGCAACATGTTAACAACATGCTAATAATGCTAAAATCATGCTAACAACATGTTAATAATGCTAGCAACATGCTAGCTACATGCTAATCATGCTAAAATCATGCTAGCAACATGCTAATAATGCTAACAACATGCTAAAAACATGGTAACAACATGTTAATCATGCTAGCAACATGCTAGCAACATGCTAATCATGCTAAAAATATGCTATCAACATGCTATCAACATGGTAGCAACATGTTAATAATGCTAACAACATGCTAAAAATATGCTAACAACATGCTAATAATGCTAGCAGCATGCTAGCAAAATACTACTCATGCTAAAATCATGCTAGCAACATGTTATCAACATGCTATCAACATGGTAGCAACATGTTAATCATGCTAGCAACATGCTAATCATAATATCTACATGCTAGCAACATGCTAGCAATAGGCTAATCATTCTAAAAACATGCTAGCAATATGCTAGCAACATGCTAGCAACATGCTAATCATGCTAGCAAAATGCTAATCATGCTAAAATCATGCTAGCAACATGCTAATAATGCTAGCAACATGCTAGCAACATGCTAATCATGCTACAAACATGCTAGCAACATGCTAGCAACATTCTAATCATGCTATCTACATGCTAGCAATATGCTAATCATGTTAAAAACAGGCTCTATCTATCTATCTATCTATCTATCTATCTATCTATCTATCTATCTATCTATCTATCTATCTATCTATCTATATATCTATCTATCTATCTATCTATCATCTGACCCCATCTATCTATCTATCTATCTATCTATCTATCTATCTATCTATCTATCTATCTATCTATCTATCTATCTATCTATCTATCTATCTATCTATCTATCTATCAAACTTTAAGCTTTTAAAACTGTTAAAACTTTTAAAACTTTTAAAACTTAAACTTTCCAAACTTCTTTAAACTTTACAAACTTTTTAAAACTTTCTGCTCCGGCTTTCCCTTAAACTGCATAGGTTTAGCTTATGAGGCGGTCACGTGATGAACGAACGACTCAAACCCAAAGACTCAAGAGATGGACTAATCAATTCTCTTTCTGGCTCTAACTGCATAGGCTTAGCTTATGGGGCTGTCACGTAATGAACGAATGACTCGAAAAACCAGAAGACTCGAAACAGGTGAACTAATTCAGTACAGAACCTAGATGTTGCGCATGCGCAACTGAACGAATCTCTCTCCGAGACGATTCATTCTTCCAGAGTCACATTAAAGATTCGTTCAAAATGAACAAATCGTTCAAGAACGACCCATCACTAGTTTAAACAATGGCTGAAGCCTGTCGCTGAAAACAACCGTGAGGCCTACTGTACATATTGTAAAAAGAAGATTAGCGTAGCCTCGATGGGCATCAAGGCACTCACCGTCATGTCATTACAAAGCTGTATGAGTTTCTTTCTTATGTTGAACATAAAATAGGATATTTTGGAGAATGCTGGTAATCAAATATTTTTTGCCCCCCATAGTAGGAAGAAAAATTGATTTACATTTTGGGTTGAACTATTCCTTTAAGTGAAAGAGGAAAGTCATTTAAGAGGCATGTTTTTAATTAAAACATTTATTCTCCCTTTGATATAGGGCTTGCATAGACCAAGAATCTGTATTATTGACAAGTTTTAGGATGTATTTAATTGCCTTAATCATTTATCAATTATTAATTCCTTTAACCCTGATGTCTTTTTAATCAGATTCCGATGATGAAGATGACGAACAGGAGACCTCACAGAAGAAAACTAAAAAGAAAACCACCAAAGAGAGCTCCCCTGCTGGCACCAAAGAAAAGAAATCAAAGGCCAAAGGTCAGCTGAGCGTATTCACACTTGAATGCATGCTAATGAGCGAGGCCAAAGTTCATTTTGAGCTCTGCTTCGTTAGTTTCAACAGTCCAGTATCATTCATGTTATTGTAACAGTCACTTTAAACATTGCTAGGGGGTTGGGAGTGTTTTCCAAGAGTATTTTTGGTCCCTGAAAACAGAAATCCTGAAGCTTTTGTTTTTTTAGTTAGTCACTTGAGGTATCGAGTCAGAGGAAACTGTTAGACAATGGCTTCAGTGTGTGTAACTCTTAATGTCATTATGTACACATGCATGGGGGTTTGCTGCTCAGGAAGAGGATTAGTGCTAGATCTCGTGAGCTAAGAAGATTAGCCAGAACAATAAGCAAAATCTGTCTTAAACATCACCAATCCGCTTTATCTATGAACTGAAGTAGGGGACTTTCAAGTGAATTTGACTCTTGTTTTTAGTTACACATTTAGGGATACATTTGCTCATCTTGTAAAGGCTTGGCCTCATTTTTCCTTTTGTTAAAAGACAGATGGTGAGCTCTTCAGGGGGTGTCTGATCAAGCCACTCGGATAAGTGGAGAAACGACTTCAACAATTGGAAAACAAAGTCCAGCTGCTAACTAATACATTTTATTAGACGTTCAGCAAAGACCTAGATGAATGAAAACCTTCATAGACGTCTACTCAGGGGTGTGTGTTCAGGTTTTATTTAACATTTGAGCAAGTTTGATGTACAATGAGCATGTTTAAAAAGTATAACAATGATTGTGGGTGGAGGAAAGATGGCTCACTGAGACCAAGCTGTTTTGACATTCAAGCTGAAACTCTCTGGTTGATCACTATGTATTAAACCATTAGCAGCGTAATTTCCATATTGAAAGACACTGCTCTTAAGCTGGAAGCTGTGCTGATTATCTGGAGCTGGCACACCTGAATAACCCCAGGGAGTTCTAGGAAACCGGTCCTAACTTGTCTATCACATAAGGACTCTCAGCTAAATACCTTGTTGTGAACAAACTCTATCTTCAGTGACTCATACATCACCTCTGGGTTTTGTTTTCTGCCGCCCACCATAGTGCAAAATACTGAGTTATCTAATCTAATTTTTAATCCAACATATTTTCTCTGCAGAGAGTAAAGGTGAATCAGAAAGCAGAGAAAAGGCAGCCAAGGCTAAAAAAGAGCCAGCTTCTATGTTTCAGATAAATGGAGACAAACCAGATTTTATCGCAAAAAAGAAAGGTAATTTCACTTTTCTTAAAACACTGTACATTAATCATAGTATTGCTAGACAACCATTTTGCATCTCACAAAGCCTGCCACGAACATGCCTGGGTCATATTTGACCTCAAAATCAAAATAGAATTAAATTGATTAAAAAACAAATAATCTAGAAATATTATGCAAATTTGCAGTCTAATTATGACCTCTCATTTCTGTAAAGTGGAAGATTTGTATATTATTTATTATAATTAATTTTATACATAATGGTAATATTTTAATTTATGGTGATTTAATAAAAAATATTGTCTGGAAAATATTAAGAAACAAAAGAAAATGAACTTAAAAATGCTGAAAAATTATTAATAATGAAAAAAATATATATAAATGCAACACACACACACACACACAAATTAATTTGTGTTTTAATTTTTTTCTTTCTTTTTTTTTCTTGGAGTGAAATATGACCTGAACATTTCTAGGGATGTTTCATTAAACAATTAGTAATGCAATTAAAAAAAGTGAAGTAGTGTAATATAATGCATGCTTGTTCACAGTGTTTTGAAGAATATGTATTACTAATAGTGTAATTGTTAAATTTTTGGACTGAATCTTGCAAGCATCTGCTCCAGTCACCAAGTCTGACAGCCATGAGAGTGAGCCAGAGACTAAACCCAGCAAGAGCAAAAAGAAGTCCTCTGCCAACTCCACCTCCATGTTTCAGGCTGGAGGAGACAAAGACAAGAAAAAAGACAAGAGCAATAAGGACAAAGAGAAGAACAACAAGAAAAAGAGTAAGTGAAAGATTAAGTGTAAATGCCCTCTTTGCACGGAAAACTTCAACTGTTTGTTTGTAACATTTGGACAAAAGCTCAACAACTGTAAGCACATGTGCTTCCCCCACAGCCAGGAACCGCACAACTCTTGCTTCATATTTAATTTATTGTTCTATACAAACTAGACTAATAACATTATCTTCTGGATGGAGTAACATTATCCATGCAACTTCATACAGTCATATTCAATTTCTGACAGAAATGTAATGGTGAAATTAATTTTTTAGACAAAGATTAATGAAGTATGATTTACAAGAAAATACTATTTCAGTTTTTATACTTCAAAATCTCACGTTTAATTCAACGCGTTACTTATTTACTAGTCATTTCTGAGTGAAAACTGTTTCTACATCAATGTGTTCAGCTCTAGTACGTACAGTAGTACATCAAGCACTTTTAATTTACATTTTCAAGGAAAACTCCTTATAATATCACATTTCTTGTAACTACAACAAACAAAAGACAAAATAACTTTACTTTTGTTAATCTGGTCATGTAACAATATAATAAAGTCTTGTTTAACATGTAGACGCTGCTAAATCTGATGAAAGTGATGAGGAGGATACAGAAGTGCCCAGAAAGAAGAAAGGCAAAGGCAGGAAAAGTAAAAAGGTAATACTGTTGTAAACCAAAGCAATGTCTTCCTGAGGGAAAGAATGCATAATCTGAACAGTATTATCTCTCTCGTGACAGGAGGAGGAGAGGCCTCCATCACCAGAGATTGAGTTTGATGACCTTGAGGAGTTTGTTCTTCAGCCTGCACCTCAAGGAACCACCATCAAGTGTAAAGTGACGCGAGGCAAGCGCGGCATGGACCGAGGCTTCTACCCCACCTATTACCTCCATTTAGACAATGACAAGAAGGTGACTTGCTCTCACTTTTTTTGTTTCAGACAATTCTACAAGGTTTTCTAGTGAATAAGAGGGTTGTTTAAATGCATGGCTCTCATGAATCGCCAACAACAATTTGAGATCCTCTTCCACCCCAACATGCAGGTTTTCCTATTGGCTGGCCGAAAAAGAAAAAAGAGTGCAACGTCAAATTATTTGATATCCATAGATGCCACTGACCTGTCACGGGGCGGAGAAAATTTTATTGGAAAGTTGAGGTAACTTGCATGAAATAAAACGTACCAAACGTGTATGCATTATTGTTGAGCTATTGCACTTTCTTCTTTTTGTGGTTTGGCATCTCTTCAGGTCCAATCTCATGGGTACCAAGTTCACAGTGTTTGATAATGGTCTCAACCCTGACCGTGCCCTCAGGGACATGTCTAACGCCCGGCAAGAGCTAGCGGCTATCATTTACGTGAGTGCTCACTAATATTCCACAGCAGTCATCCTGGAAGTTAGAAAATCTGTAATTTTTTAAGTATACACTGGTGTTTCTGTCCAGGATACAAATGTGTTGGGGTTTAAAGGGCCCAGAAAAATGACTGTTGTCATCCCGGGCATGGATGACGACATTGAGCGAGTGCCGATATGTCCACGAACGGTGAGTCCAGTTACTAACGCACTGCTATATCTGACTGTGATATGCAGCAACAAAGGCAAGCCTAATTCACAACATAGGCTTATTGGAAAAATGTGCTTCAAAATCCAAAAAAGTATTTATACATGCAATTCACTGCAGTTTACAGCTGTAGTGAACATTAGTGGCAGTAAAACACCAAAATCTTTTATTACTTTTCACATGAATCATAATTACAGGGGCAGATTATCGATTAATATAATTAATATAGATTGGTCCTTGCACAACACTGTGAACGCAGAACACTTTTATAATGGCACATGATTTGTACAGTGGGGAAAAAATTATTTGATCCCCTGCTGATTTTGTATGTTTGCCCACTGACAAATAAATTATCAGTCTATAATTTTAATGGTGGTGCTCAACTTTAATTTGAGCAGTGAGAGACAGAATAACAAAAAATAAATCCAGAAAAATGCATTTAAGTTTTTTTTTTATTGATTTGCATTTTAATGAGTCAAATAAGTATTTGATCCCCTATCAATCAAGATTTCTGGCTCCCATGTGTCTTTTATACAGGTAAGGAGCTGAGATTAGGAGCACTCTCTTAAATGTAGTGTATAACCTGTATAAAAGACACCTGTCCACAGAAGCAATCAATCAGATTCCAAACTCTCCACCATGGCCAAGACCAAAGAGCTGCCCAAGGATGCCAGGGACAAGATTGTAGACCTACACAAGGCTGGAATGGGCTACAAGATTATCACCAAGCAGCTTTGTGAGAAGGTGATAACATATGGTGTGATTATTCACAAATGGAAGAAATGCAAAATAACTGTCAATGTCCCTCGGTTTGGGGCTCCATGCACGATCTCACCTCGTGGAGTTTCAAAGATCATGAGAATGGTGAGGAATCAGCCCAGAACTACACGGGAGGAACTTATCAATGATCTCAAGGCAGCTGGGACCATAGTCACCAAGAAAACAATTGGTAACACAATACGCCGTGAAGGATTGAAATCCTGCAGCACCCGCAAAGTCCCCCTACTCAAGAAAGCACATGTACAGGCCTGCCTAAAGTTTGCCAATGGTACAGAGGAAAACTGGGTGAAAGTGTTGTAGTCAGATGAGACCAAAATCCAGCTCTTTGGCATCAACTCAACTCGCCGTGTTTGGAGGAGGAGGAATGCTGCCTATGACCCCAAGAACACCCCCCACCGTCAAACATGGACGTGGAAACATTATGCTTTGGGGATGTTTTTCTGCTAAGGGGACAGTAAAACTGCACTGCATCAAAGGGTCAATGGACGGGGCCATGTACCGTCAGGACCAGGGCATTGAAGCCAGCCAGGGCATTGGAAATGGGTCGTGGAAGGGTATTCCAGCATGACACTGACCCAAAACACACGGCCAAGACAACAAAGGAGAGGCTCAAGAAGAAGCACATTAAGGTCCTGGAGTGGCCTAGCCAGACTCCAGACCATAATCCCATAGAACATCTGTGGAGGGAGCTGAAGGTTCAAGTTGCCAAACATCAGCCTCGAAACCTTAATGTGGGAGTGGGACAAAATCCCTCCTGAGATGTGTGCAAACCTGGTGGCCAACTACAAGAAACGTCTGACCTGTGATTGCCAACAAGGGTTTTGCCACCAAGTACTAATTCATGTTTTGCAAAGGGGTCAAATACATATTTCACTCATTAAAATGCAAATCAATGTTTAACTTTTTTACATGCGTTTTTCTGGATTTTTGTTGTTACTTTGTCTCTCACTGTTCAAATAAACCTACCGTTAAAATTATAGACTGATCATTTCTTTGTCAGTGGCAGTGGCGGCTGGTGCTAAAAATCTTTTGGGGGGCGCAAACAAACTGAAAGTACGGGCGATCTGGTCCAAGCTCCTTGATCCTTTTTTTTCTTCATCCGAACGCCTTGTGAACGGGTATTTTTGTAAAGATAAAACCGAATTATCTTTCCTCTCGAGATATTGCGCTTGCTTCCAACTAACGAGCTACTGCTGAGTGGAATGAGAGTCGTTGAGAACAGTCCAATCACATGAGGCCAAACATATAAAAACAATATTGATTCGCTCTAACAACATAAGGGGGAGGGCCTTGCGCCCCCAAGGCAAGGCAAGGCAAGGCAAGGCAAGGCAAGTTTATTTGTATAGCACATTTCATACACAGTGGTAATTCAAAGTGCTTTACATAAAAGAAAGTGAAATAATCATTCACAGCAATAAAAACAAGGAGTTAAAAATAATAAAATAAGGAAATTTAAAATGATATAGAAATTGATTTAAAATGAAATTTAAAACAGTTAAATAGAAAAGGATTATACATAAAATAATGCAGTCAGTTCGGACGTAGCACAGTGCTCATTCAACAAATGCACAGCTAAATAGAAGAGTTTTGAGACCGGATTTAAATGTGGCTAATGTTTTAGCACATTTGATCTCTTCTGGAAGCTGGTTCCAGCTGCGGGCGGCATAATAGCTAAAAGCGGACTCCCCTTGTTTTGTGTGAACCCTTGGTATTTCTAACTGACTTGATCCTAATGATCTGAGTGGTCTGTTAGGTTTATATTCAGTGAGCATATCTGCCATAGGGACAATTTGAAACAAGCCAGCCTCAAATCACATGCTTTTGAAAAGTTTGTGTACCTACATACACACTCATTAGTCCGACGCCCCGCACACAAATATGAAAGAAATATAGTTTAGATTTTTAGATTTTCAATAAATTATAATATAACTAACAGTAGAATACTATGACTAAATTATTTTATTTAGTTAATATTTGCTATATATTTTTAACTTATTGTTAGCCACTTATTGTTAGCCACAGCCACCACTGGTCAGTGGGCAAACGTAGAAAATCAGCAAGGGAATAAATAATGCCCCCCCCCCCCACGTATATTAATAGATTTTGATGTTTGCATCACATAACCGGCTCCATGTATTTGGCTTTTCTTATTTGGTAAACTTGCTCGGTAGCGCACCTGGTACAGCATTATGAAACAGACCTGGTACAGACTTGATATGAAACACTCGGGTATAAATCCCGTCGAACATGTCACAATAAAATAGCTTGAAGACTTGGAGAAGCAAGATAAAACCACATAGTCGCTTTAGCAAATTAATTTCTATTTCACATTTGCCTCATGTTTGTTTTAGGATCGGATTTAGTGTATGTGGTATATTATTTTCAAACATGTTAGAGCATTAACTTTTCTGAGCCACTCATCAGACAATTCACTTTAAATGTGTCACAAATATTTTTTTTCAATGAGCTTTGGTTGCAAATTTTCAGTGGTGACTAAGTTATTTATTTGACACATATTACTTAAAGCAAGATTTCTTATTTTTATTTTGAACAGGGATATGGCTGTTGCTCAATACCTAGCACACTAACATGATGTCTACAACATACATGGTCCAAATTAACATTCCCACTGTAGTGAAATGTCATAAGTGACAGACTTATGTTAAAAGAGAGCATGAACCAAAGAACACTAACTCCTGATTCAATATTGTAATACAAATTATATTTAATAACTGTATATATAAATTATTTCCCACTTTATCCTACACTGAAACAAACATTCAACGTTTTTTAAAGATAAGTGGTTGCAAAAAATTATTTTAGCTACATTGAAATAAAAACACATTTTGAAAGTTAGTCAACAAAAATGTTATATTTAAATGTAGCTAAAATAAATGTATTGCAAATTTTACATTTTTTAAGTGTCCATCATTTTTACACTGAATAATATGAACATTTGAGCTAGTTAAAGCAAATTCTAGAACATTTGTTTGTATTTGCTAAAAAAAAGTATCTTAGAATGTAGCATAATTTTACTGCCTTTTTAAGACATTTTTACGGACCATAAAAACACATAAAAATGTGTTTCAAAATAAAGTAGTATTGACATGCAAAACTACATTCTGTTAACGGCTCTTAACCATTAACTATTACGTCCCAAAAATGATAGCTAGTTGGGCAGTTCTGCTAACTTAGAAACTCAAGTACAACACTCACTACAACGACCAATCATTCATGCACAAGAAATCTGTTATTTTACCTTTAAGGACAACGACAATATACTTATGCGCTACCAAAACAGACAAATGGACAACCTGATTGAACTCCACAACAAAACTCCAGTTTGGAACGATGACAGCGCTTCCTATGTCCTCAACTTCTCTGGTCGGGTCACACAGGCCTCTGTCAAGAACTTCCAGATCGTCCACACCAAAGACAGTGAGTGATGCTGCTGATATTGACAGGTTCAACTGGGACTGATCAAAAATATTTCAACTTTACAATAGGACAAAATGTTACAAATATGAATTTGGAATTTTGTAGCATATGTTGTGTTGGATAATTCAACTATAATTGAGGAATTGTGCTAAATTGTTACAATAGCCTAAATATAAAAGCTAACCTGACTGTAAACACTCTCTTTTTCAGATAGCTACATTGTGATGCAGTTTGGAAGGGTGGCAGACGACATGTTCACTCTGGACTATAATTACCCCATGTGTGCAGTGCAAGCCTTTGCTATCGCTCTGTCCAGCTTTGATGGCAAACTGGCCTGCGAATGAACACAAGGCACAAAATTATTCGAACCAAGAATCAAATCTTTGCAATCGACACACAATAACTTTATCATCATCGGGAAGGACTATGAAGTAAGATGTGTTATTTGAAAATGTGGGACATTGTTATGATTTCCACTGTGCCTGAATGCGACAGGGATGCACTTCTCTTGGATACAGAACAGAAACTGACACCAGAGCGAGGCGCTGCACGTACACGTCTGCATGTATGTGATGAATGCAGGCTGCTTAAAATGACTGAAAGTGATTGAAAAATAGTTTGATTACATTTTGTGTTGTACTGAGATTTATGTGTTTTTTATAATAAAAGTAAATGACAATCAGTGCAATGTATGTTTTTCTCTCAAACATACGAAGTGCAAAACATATAAATGTGTGTGCATATAAAAATCATTTTAAAATATTATTTAAAATGTACTCGAATATGTATACTGAAATATAGTATCATATTTATTTTTGTTGTCGTTTTACTATTTCTGTCTAATGTGCATGCCTTTGCATATTCTTTTATTTAAACGAAGTGATTTGTTTTTTTCATTATATTTAATTACTTCCTGCCCACGCATTACGGAAATCAAGGATATGCCTCTCTATAAACTCTAAAAAATTTATGTTCCATTTTTATGCATGAAAGATGCATAAAAAATGCATGAATAAGATAAATATTCTATTACACTTCATGATGCATATCTGTCAAACATATATTTTGCCCACTTTTGGAGAATCGTCAGATAAATAATGAATCAAATACTAAATGAAAATAAATACTGAATGTACTATTGTTTCAGTGTATTTATTCCTTCTATTTTATTATTATTATTAGTATTAATAATATTATAATTATACTTAAATGTAATTTTTTTGAGACACTGAGGCAAGCTGGAGGGGAAATGTGGAGCTGCAAACTACAATTAAAATTGTCCCCACACTTTTAATTTATTGATAAATCAAGTACTTTATGATTAACTACACACATTGTCCTTAGGATGGTGCTGTTTCAACAAGGCTTTGTGGACACCGGGCTACTGTGTGAATTCACAAACTTACAAGGGCCTTGTTCTCACGTCTGAATGTGTTCAGTCCTCAACACGTCCTCAGTATTAATTCTGTAATTTTAAAGAGAAAATGTAATTTTTTCTACACGTTCATTCTTCAACTGGGATCAAATACACGAGTCTGACACTCTAAATCCCTTCTTTTGAAAGCATTTAAAAAAGAGAGAAACAAATCTATTTAACAGTTTATATTAACTGTCAGATATCATAACAAGTCCTGAGATTTGACACTTATCTCTGTGGCAGTCATAGGCTTGTAAACACAGCAACCATGAATTTGATCTCGCAGCCTCTTAAATGTGAAAAAAACTCTTTGTCGACATCAACCAATGGCGTGAGCCTGGGGCGGGGCTACCTGTTTGACCGACCAATAGCAGATGTGGTGTCTGGAAAGCATGTTTGGAAATCGCGTAGATTGCCGCAGCATTTTAAATTAGGTGTTGTTTAATTTGAATGGGATATAATTTATTTTGTTTTGGTGCAGGTTTAACTTTTGTCGTGAAGGTGGTGGTATAGTAACCTATCGCCAACAATTTTAAGGTTCCATTTGCTAATATTAATTAACATGAACAATGAAAAAATATTCTGAAAAATGTATTAATATTAATTCATTTCAGAATTGACTACTACATTAATAAAATCAAAAGCTGTATCTGTTAATATTTTTAATAGGCCTGAGCTAACAATGAACAGTTGTATTTTTTTTATTAACTAATGTTAACTAAGATTAATAAATACTGTAACAATAAAAATGCTCATTAATAATCCAGATAGCACATGTAAGCCTTCAAGATGTCTGTTAAATATGGCTTGATCTGGAAAGCATCTGCCTTGTTCAAGCATATTACATGTTTATTAAAGAGTTAATTCACCCAAAAATAAACATTATGTCATTAATTAATCACACTGATGTCGTTCCAAACCCGTAATATCTCTGTTCATCATCGGAACACAAATTAAGATGTTTTTGTTTGAATCTGAGAGCTCTCAGACCCTCCATATACAGCAACACAACTGAAATGTTCCCAGAAACCTAGCAAGAAGATGGTAAAATAATCCATGTAACATCAGGGGTTCAACTGGAATTTTACTAAGCCACATTTCATTTCATTTTTGGGTGAACTAACAATTTAAGATGTCAGTTGTACATACATTATACATCTTAAATGTCTTAATAACATCTAACAAATGTCTATTTTACATCTAATAGGAATTGTCCTATTGCAGATGAGCAAACACATACACATACAAAAATACATCTTTCAGATGTAAATGCAGACGTCTCCATGATATAGGCTATGTGTGCTATCAGGGAATAGTCAATGTTAATTAATGCATTAACTAACACTAACTGAGGGGAACTTATTGTAAAGTGTTAAATCGAATGCATTCCACCCGTCTGAAAGCCCAAACATATGGTATAAAATAGAATAAATTAAAATAATAAAAATGTATTCATCAAGTTAATTAATTAATCAATCAATTACGTGGAGTTTAAAATAAATGAAGCCAAATAAAAAGTGTTATTTTATATGAATTGCACTTTTATGATGCCCAAAAACTATTAATGTGCATAATAACTCAAACAATTAGTTCATAAGAACAAAACAGCATGAATCACAATGCATATATTTATTTATTTTGTATTATTTTTCTTTCAGTTAGCAGAGCAAGTTAGGAAAGTACCAGTCATGCCCAAAAATGCAGTCTAGATTTTAAGACACACGCACAGCCAATGAGCGCATCTCAACTGACCCCCCACGCGTGAGATTGGCTGTGAAGTTGGAGTGGGTGGAGCTTTGACGGCCTCCTCCTTCGTGACTCCTCCTCCAGCGCTCCGCTCGGTTTCGCCGTGATTTCATACCGAAGTCATACTTCACATTCCAGCTTTACTTTCAAACCAGGAGAAATATTTCTTCAAAAACATCAGCGTTGTTTGCATTTGTAAGTGCGTTCATGAGATAAAGTTTAAAATCCCTGTTCGGCCGCTGTAGAGCAGAGCTTTGCGTTTAAGGTAAGTGCACAACTCCACTGTGACGGGGTGGAAGGATCACACGACAAGGAGAGCTCAAAATTAAATACCCCGGAGGGTGGATTTTATTACCAACAACGTAGTGAAGTGCAGAGTGGGTTGCTGAGGTGAGTATGTGCTCTCCGTGTGGGATTCCAGTGGGTGGTGTCTCCGTGCGGTGCTCGTGGCGGTGCTGGTCGGTCACACACTTGTCTCTGAAAGTCAAAGGAGAAAATACGTTAGTTCTCAGCATAGGGGAGATTCCTCTCTCCCTTCTGCCCAGCCTCGCACGACTTATCTAGCCGCGGGCGAATGAGTTTCAGCTGTGGCCGATCAGCCCATGATGAGCGGGTGCAGGTGTTCCTCATCCGTCTCCTGGGCAACGCTGATGTGCGTTCGGGACGCTCGTCACACTGTATAAAAGACACCTGTCCACAGAAGCAATCAATCAATCAATCAGATTCCAAACTCTCCACCATGGCCAAGACCAAAGAACTGTCCAAGGATGTCAGGGACAAGATTGTAGACCTACACAAGGCTGGAATGGGCTACAAGACCATCGCCAAGCAGCTTGGTGGGAAGGTGACAATAGTTGGTGCGTTTATTCGCAAATGGAAGAAACACATAAATAACTGTCAATGTCACTCGGTCTGGGGCTCCATGCAGGATCTCACCTCGTGGAGTTTCAAAGATCACGAAAACGGTGAGGAATTAGCCCAGAACTACACGGGAGGAATTTGTCAATGATCTCAAGGCAGCTGGGACCATAGTCACCAAGAAAACAATTGGTAACACTACGCCGTGAAGGACTAAAATCATGCATCGCCCACAAGGTCCCCCTGCTCAAGAAAGCACATGTACAAGCCCGCCTAAAGTTTGCCAACGGTACAGAGGAAAACTGGGTGAAAGTGTTGCAGTCAGATGATACCAAAATCCAGCTCTTTTGCATCAACTCAACTCGCTGTGTTTGAAGGAGGAGGAGGATTGCTGCCTATAACCCCAAGAACACCACCCCCACCGTCAAACATTGAGGTGGAAACATTATGCTTCGGGGGTGTTTTTTTTGCTAAGGGGACAGGAAAACTGCACTGCATCAAAGGGTCGATGGACGGGCCATGTACCGTCAGGACCAGGGCATTGAAGCCAGCCAGGGCATTGGAAAAGGGTCGTGGAAGGGTATTCCAGAATGACAATGACCCAAAACACAAGGCCAAGACAACAAAGGAGTGGCTCAAGAAGAAGCACATTAAGGTCCTGGAGTGGCCTAGCCAGTCTCCAGACCATAATCCCATAGAACATCTGTGGAGGGAGCTGAAGGTTCAAGTTACCAAACATCAGCCTCGAAACCTTAATGTCTTGAAGAGGACCTGCAAAGAGGAGTGGGACAAAATCCCTCCTGAGATGTGTGCAAACCTGTGGCCAACTACAAGAAACGTCTGACCTGTGTGATTGTCAACAAGGGTTTTGCCACCAAGTACTAAGTCATGTTTTGCAAAGGGGTCAAATACTTATTTGACTCATTAAAATGCAAATCAATTGATAACTTTTTTACATGCGTTTTTCTGGATTTTTTTTGTTATTTTGTTTCTCACAGTTAAAATAAACCTACCATTAAAAGTATAGGCTGATCATTTCTTTGTCAGTGGGCAAACGTACAAAATCAGCAGGGGAACAAATATTTTTCCCCCCACGTATAGTAATACATTTCGATGTTTGCATCACATAACCGGCTCCATATATTTGGCTTTTCTTATTTGGTAAACTTGCTCAGTAGCGCACCTGGTACAGAATTACACTTATTATGAAACACTCAAGTATAAATCCGTCGAACATGTCACAATAAAATAGCTTGAAGACTTGGAGAAGCAAGATAAAACCACATAGTTGCTTTAGCAAATGCATTTCTATTTCACATTTGCCTCATGTTTGTTTTACGATCGGATTTAGTGTATGTGGTATATTATTTTCAAACATGTTAGAGCATTAACTTTTCTGAGCCACTCATCAGACATTTCACTTTAAATGTGTCACAAATATTTTTTTTTCAATGAGCTTTGGTTGCAAATTTTCAGTGGTGACTAAATTATTTATTTGACACATATTACTAAAGGCAAGTTTGTTATTTTTATTTTGAATAGGGATATGGCTGTTGCTCAATACCTAGCACACTAACATGATGTCTACAACATACATGGCCCAAAACAACATTCCAACTGTAGTGAAATTTCATAAGTGACAGACTAGATCCATTGTTATAAGAGAGCATGAACCAAAGAACACTAACTCCTGATTCAATATTGTAATACTAATTATATTTAATGACTGTAAATATAAATTATTTCCCACTTTTTCCTACACTGAAAAAAACATTCAACTTTTTTTAAAGATTATTTAAAAAAAGATTAATTAGAAAAAATTATTTTAGCTACATTTAAATAAAAATACATTTTGAAAGTTAGTCAACAAAATTTGAGTATTTAAATGTAGCTAAAATAAATTTATTGCAAATTAGCAAATTCAATTAATAATTTTTTCCAATGTACACCATTTTTACACTGAATAATATGAAAATTTGAGCTTGTTAAAGTGAATTCTAGGACATTTGTTTGTATTTGCTAAAAAAAAGTATCTTAGAATGTAGCATTATTTTAAAACCTACCCTTATTTAGACATTTTTACGGACCATAAAAACACATAAAAATGTGTTTTTGAATTGAAGAAATGTGAGATGTGGCCGTGGAATGAAAAAGCTACTTTAACTTCTACATTTAACTTCTTTTAACGCAAGTGATACATTTTTAGAATGACTTGTTGTTTGTGAGATGCTGCAAAAGATTCAATCTTAGACATGCATAGAAATCAATGGAAAATAAGTGTATTGACATGCAAAACTACATTCTGTTAACGGCTCTTAACCATTAAATATTACGTCCCAAAAATGATAGCTAGTTGGCCAGTTCTGCTAACTTAGAATCTCAACACTCACTACAACGACCAATCATTCATGCACAACAAATCTGTTATTTTACCTTTAAGGACAACGACAATATACTTGTGCGCTACCAAAACAGACAAATGGACAACCTGATTGAACTCCACAACAAAACTCCAGTTTGGAACGATGACAGCGCTTCCTATGTTCTCAACTTCTCTGGTCGGGTCACACAGGCCTCTGTCAAGAACTTCCAGATCGTCCACACCAAAGACAGTGAGTGATGCTGCTGATATTGACAGTTCTTTACCTCTTCAACTGGGACTGATAAAAAATATTTCAACTTTACAATAGGACAAAATGTTACAAATATGAAATTGGAATTTTGTAGCATCTGTTGTGTTGATAATTTAACTATAATTGAGGAATTGTGCTCAGTTGTTACTATAGCCTGTATATAACAGCTAACCTGATTGTAAACACTCTCTTTTTCAGATAGCTACATTGTGATGCAGTTTGGAAGGGTGGCAGACGACATGTTCACTCTGGACTATAATTACCCCATGTGTGCAGTTCAAGCCTTTGCTATCGCTCTGTCCAGCTTTGATGGCAAACTGGCCTGCGAATGAACACAAGGCACAAAATTCTTCGACCAAGAATAAAATCTTTGCAATCGACACACAATAACTTCATCCTCATCGGGATGAAGTAAGATGTGTTATTTGAAAATGTGGGACATTGTTATGATTTCCACTGTGCCTGAATGCGACAGGGATGCACTTCTCCTGGATACAGAACAGAAACTTACACCAAAGCGAGGCGCTGCACGTACATGTCTGCATGTATGTGATGAATGCAGGCTACATAAAATGACTGAAAGTGATTGAAAAATAGTTTGATTACATTTTGTGTTGTACTGAGATGTATGGGTTTTTTTGTAATAAAAGTAAATGATCAGTGCAATGTATGTTTTTATCTCAAACATATGAGGTGCAAAACATATACATGTGTGCAGAGGTGGAAAGAGTACAAAAATATTCTACTCAAGTAAAAGTACCATTACATTACTGAAATTTTACTTAAGTACAAGTAAAAGTACCAGTCTAAAAATATACTCAAGTAAAAGTAAAAAGTAACTCATTTAAAATTTACTCTGAGTAAAAAGTACTTAGTTACATTTTAACAATGGGAGGGAGGAAAAAATGGGATAGACCAAAGGTGTCAAACTCAGTACCTGGAGGGCCACAGCCCTACACAGTGTAGATATTACCCTAATTAAACACATCTGATACAGCTAAACTAATCATTTAGGCTTATTTGAAAACTACATGGTGTGTGTGTTGGAGCAGGGTTGGAACTAAACTCTTTAGGGCTGTGGCCCTCTAGTAACACCCTCCAGAGATTGACACACCTGGGATATGGGCCTATAAATCTCAAACTAGGTGTTTTTTAATTAAAGGAATCAGTTATTTAGAATAATAACACATTTAGGCTGTTACCAGGGAAATTAAATCAGTATCAACAAAATTAATCTTTGCAATGCAGAGGAAACGCAGAAGCTTCATCTGAAGTGGCGTAGATGTATTTACACTGACATGAATGCATTTAGCCTGCAGTTACAAATGCAGAAATACTGTTTTGATAAATAAGACATAAAATGTGACCCTGAACCACAAAACCATAAGGGTCCATTTTCCTAAATTGCGATTTATACATCATCTGAAAGCTGAATAAATAATATTTCCATTGATGTATGGTTTGTTATGATCGGACAATATTTGAAAATCTGGAATCTGAGTGTGCAAAAAATCCAAATATTGAGAAAATCTCCTTTAAAGTTGTTCAAATTAAGCTCTTAGTTTTGATATATTTACAGTAGGAAATTTACAAAATATATTAATGGAACATGATCTTTACTTAATATGCTAATGATTTTTGGCATAAAAGAAAAATGTATAATTTTGACCCATACAATGTATTGTTGGCTATTGCTAAAAATATACCCCAGCGACTTAAGACTGGTTTTGTGCTCCAGGCCAGGGTCACAAATGTTAAATAGTCATTTGAAATTAAAAAATAAATAAATCAAAAGATACTTTAAATGTTAAATTAGAACCACCAGTAGGTGTCAGCAAGTAACTGATAAGAGAGTCATTGCGATTGAACAGAATCATTTAAACGGTTAATACATTCAGGAACAAAACACGTCATTGCTCAGAGTCAGAGACGCAAAACTGTGTATGGTGGCTGTGTTTGGTATTATTTTTGTTGTCGAAATAGAGCAAAAACAGGCAATGTGGTGTCTAAAACGTCTCTTAATTAACTTCTTGTTTTTTGAACTGTGTAAAAAGAAAAACTACAGGCCTATGTAATCATGGTGATTTTTTTGAGAAAAACAGCATTCTTCATGTGATGTTGACTTACTATATTAAATTATATAAATATATACATTTTCTGCTTCATTCTAAACGCATTTTAACAGACTGAATCACGCAGTGAAAGAAAGCACTCCAGATGCACGCGGATTAGTCTAATCTAACGTTACTAGATTTCACGGCACATTGTTTAGAGTGTTTTATTAGTTTTTGGGCAAAATACTGATAATGCCAAATCGCACATCGTTAAAACAACAATTACTATATTATCGCAGATGATATTGCACACCCTGCACCACTGTCTTTTTGGCTAATTTGTGCAAAACCTTTTGCTAAACCGTCAAAGCTTCATTTTAACCACCAATGCAACGATGTAAGTATTTACCTTATCTCTACATGCTTGCGACGGGCGATGTCGAGACGTTATAAGCTGCTAGTTCGGTCTCCCGAGGCAAACACAGCTAACACTGCACAATAGAGCATACATATGGCCAGGGGTTCACTTCATTTCCTTCGAGTTCAACTTCAGCAGAATATGACGGGGTCTGGTTTTCAGCTGGGTCTGCACCATTAACGCCTGTCTTGTCCGTCTGCATCTTTCTTGTGATTTTTAGCGCCAGTTTCTTCTTCTGCCCATTATTTGCTGCAATTGTTTCCACGGAGCGATTTTTTTTTACTCAGTAACGAATGTGTTTTAAAATGTAGCGAAGTACAATACTTCACACAAAATATACTTAAGTAAAAGTAAAATTACAGATTAAAAAAATTACTTAAAAAAGTACAAGTACACAAAAAAGCTACTCAATTACAGTAACGCGAGTAAATGTAATTCGTTACTTTCCACCTCTGCATGTGTGTGCATATAAAAATCATTTAAAAATATTATTTAAAATTTACTCAAATATGTATACTGAAATATAGTATCATATTTATTTTTGTTGTCGTTTTACTATTTCTGTCTAATGTGCATGCCTTTACATATTCTTTTATTTAAACGAAGTGATTTGTTTTGATCATTTATATTTAATTACTTCCTGCCCACGCATTACGGAAATCAAGGATACGCCTCTCTATAAACTCAAAAAAAAAAAAAAAAAAAATGAACATTTAATGTTTAATGCATGAAAGATGCATAAAAAATGCATGAATAAGATAAATATTCTATTACACTTCATGATGCATATCTGTCAAACATATATTTTGCCCACTTTTGGAGAATCGTCAGAGAAATAATGAATCAAATACTAAATGAAAATAAATACTGAATGTACTATTGTTTCATTGTATTTATTCCTTCTATTGTATTATTATTAGTGGTAATTAATAATATTATAATGATACTTATTAAATTTTTTTGAGACACTGAGACAAGCTGGAGGGGAAATGTGGAGCTGCAAACTACAATTAAAATTGTCCCCACACTTTTAATTTATTGATAAATCAAGTACTTTATGATGAACTACACAAGTTGTCCTTAGGATGGTGCTGTTTCAACAAGGCCTAGTTGTCACTAGGCTACTGTGTGAATTCACAAACTTACAAGGGCCTTGTTCTCACGTCTGAATGTGTTCAGTCCTCAACACGTCCTCAGTATTAATTCTGTAATATAAAGAGAAAATGTACACTTTTCTACACGTATATTCTTCAACTGGGGTCAAATACACGAGTCTGACACTCTAAATCCCTTCTTTTGAAAGCATTTCGAAAAGAGAGAAACAAATCTATTTAACAGTTTACCTGTCAGATATCATAAAAAGTCCTGAGATTTGACACTCATCTCTGTGGCAGTCATAGGCTTGTAAACACAGCAACCATGAATTTGATCTTGCAGCCTCTTAAATGTGAGAAAACTCTTTGTCGACATCAACCAATGGCGTGAGCCTGGGGCGGGGCTACCTGTTTGACCGACCAATAGCAGATGTGGTGTCATGAAAACTTGTTTGGAAACAGCTACTTATACAAATCGCGTAAATTGCCGCAGCATTTTAAACTAGGTGTGGTTTAATTTGAATGGGATATAATTGATTTTGTCTTGATACAGGTTTAACTTTTGTTGTGAAGGTGGTGGTATAGTAACCTATCGCTAACACTTTAAGGTTCCATTTGCTAATATTAGTTAACATGAACAATGAAAAATTATTCTGAAAAGTGTATTAGTTCATTTTAGAATGTATTATTGCATTAATAAAATCAAAAGCTGTAGCTGTTAATATTTTTTTAATAGGCCTGAGCTAACAATTGTTTTATTAACAAATGTTAACTAAGATTAATAAATACTGTAGCCTAACACAATAAAATGCTCATTAATAATCCACATATAACCCATAGGCGGAGTTTGGGGGGGGCCGGGTGGGGCACTGCCCCCCCAAATCAGAGCCAATCGATTTTGTCAGATCTATAAATACAAAAATATTTTCACATTGTCTCATTTTATTTGCATTATCGTATTTTAATGAGTATGTTAAGGCTAAATTATTTATAATTAATGTAAAAAAAAAAATCTCCGTGATGAGAAGAATCAGAAACTGGCTCCGATCTGCGATGTCTCAGGACAGATTTTCCGATCTTTCCATACTGCACATAGAAAACGATTTGACTGCAAATTTATCAGGAGAGAAGATCGTGGACATCTACGCAAATCGGAAAAGAGGCGGATTCTTCTACATTAGGTAATATATACGTTTTTATTCCACTCTTTGTATAGCCAACCAGTCGTTGTTGTAAATGTATTTTAAATGAAGAAGAAAATATGAAGAGCTCTTTTCCAAAACGCGATAAACGCCAAATTTAAAAAAAAATGAGTTCGTCATGCCATTTTGCTGTGTACTGAACCTATTCAGTGCTCCATCAATGTTTCATGCCAAATCGCTATATTTCCTTGTTTAAAATGTACCTCACTCTCCTGACCTCACAAAGAGGCGCTCTAGCGACTGACGCGAGAGGCTGTAGCCTTTGGCGTTCCTTGTTAGAGCGCCCGCCTCCCGCGCCGGAAACCTGGGTTCGAGACCCGCTCGGCGGACCCGGTGGGTTTGGGCAATCATTGTTTTTAACATGTTCAGACTGAGCCAACAGACCATTTTAACATGATAAATTGAATATTAACAAAATGTATGGGCCTAGGTAAAAAAATGTCATTTTCATGAAAACTATTAAAATGGATTTATAGCGTTTTGGAAAAGAGCTCTTCATATATAGGCTATAAATAATTGAAAATGTAGAAAATAGGGTATATACGGTGTGTAAAAAAAAAAAAAATAGCTCATGGTCTACCGGTAGGTGCCCCCCCAGGCAAAAATGTGAAACTCCGCCTATGATATAACCCTTCCAAGATGTCTATTAAAGATGGCTTGAGCTGGAAAGCATCTGCCTTGTACAAGCATATTACATATTTATTAAAGTGTTAGTTCACTCCAAAATTTAAATTATGTCATTATTTACTCACCCTGATGTCGTTTCAAACCCGTAAGATCTCCGTTCATCATCAGAACACAAATTAAGATGTTTTTGTTTTAATCTGAGAGCTCTTAGACCCTCCATAGACAGCAACACAACTGAAATGTTCCCAGGTCCAGAAACCTAGTAAGGAGATGGTAAAATAATCCATGTAACATCAGGGGTTCAACTGGAATTTTACGAAGCCACATTTCATTTCATTTTTGGGTGAACTAACCCTTTAAGATGTCAGTTGAACATAAATAGTCAATAACAACATAAATGGAATAGTCAATGTTAATTAATGCATTAACTAACACTAACTGAGGGGAACTTATTGTAAAGTGTTAAATCGAATAAATTCCACCCATGTGAAAGCCCAAACATATGGTATAAAATAGAATACATTAAAATAATACAAATGTATTCATCAAGTTAATTAATTAATCAATTAATTACGTGGAGTTTAAAATAAATGAAGCCAAATAAAACGTGTTATTTTGTATGAATTGCACTTATATGATGCCCAAAAACTATTAATGTGCACAATTACTCAAACAATTAGTACATAAGAACAAAACAGCATGAATCACAATGCATATATATATATATTTTTTTTTATTATTTTTCTTTCAGTTAGCTGAGCAAGTTAGGAAATTACCAGTCATGCCCAAAAATGCAGTCTAGATTTTAAGACACACGCACAGCCAATGAGCGCATCTCAACTGACCCCCACGCCTGAGATTGGCTGTGAAGTTGGAGTGGGTGGAGCTTTGACGGCCTCCTCCTTCGTGACTCCTCCTCCAGCGCTCCGCTCGGTTTCGCCGTGATTTCATACCGAAGTCATACTTCACATTCCAGCTTTACTTTCAAACCAGGAGAAATATTTCTTCAAAAACTTCAGCGTTGTTTGCATTTGTAAGTGCGTTCATGAGATAAAGTTTAAAATCCCTGTTCGGCCGCTGTAGAGCAGAGCTTTGCGTTTAAGGTAAGTGCACAACTCCTTTATTGCGCTCCTTTGTTTCTCGCGGTCATTGTGCTCGCGCTGCAGTTTTTACATCATTCTCATTTTTGGCATTTTTTCGGAGCTGCTTCAGTGATGTTGCATCGCACACTCGCACACCGGGAATTACAGATGTAAACGTATTACTGATATTTCAAGTATCAGTGGAATATGAGCACTGTATGAGTATGAGAAAGTTTGTAGTAATTCAGTGGAGCTAATAATTTATTCACATTTAATTATCTTTTCATTGCTTGTCTCCAAATATTTTCTAATGGAGAACAAATAAGGTTTGATATACACTTAGTTTAGTTTAACTAAACTAACTAGTATGTGTGCTGTATATTTAACTAGTATATCTTCTGGTCAATACATTAATTTAATAATTTTGTTTGTTTTATATGGTTTAATATACATAATTGATATATAATATGTAATAGAATTATCAAAAGTAAAAATATACCCAGATCTTTGTAAATAAATGAAAATCGCTGCATTTCTAAATTACTTGAACAAAGCTGTCCAAAACGATTTTGTCTTAAAATACATAACTTTATTGTATTGTGTTATTAAAAACAGGTCAGCTGTATAACATGTAATCATAAAAGCATTTAAAACTTTTATGGTTCTAGAATAAACTTCAAGAAGTTTAAACCATGCTGTAAAAAGCCGAACGTGTGTAAATGTGTGTCAAGAAAAGTGGAAAAGAATTCATGTAATATTGGCAACGTCTTTCTGTTTTATGTAGGTCAATTAGCTTTAAGCCTGTAAGAATAACTCATAAAACCCATGCAGCTTATTCATAACAAAGACTGCTTAGTGTTTTTCTCTGTCTTGAATTATAATGCCCGGCGTTGTGCGTAAAATGATCAGTATGATTCAGTTACAGCTGTTAGAGGGAGTGTAATAATCCCATTCATCAGAAATAGTATTTTAAGTCTTTTAAGATCTCGTGAATCTTAGATCAGTCATCACAACCCACCCCTGAGTTTCGCCATTCAGAGATTGAACAGGTTTTTCAGGTTGCGTAAGGTTACGGTGAGCAATCAGAGGAGAATTTCTTGTAACAAAAGTGATAGACTGTAACAGTGGTGCCAAGAAACAAATAACTCCATTAGTTTCCTTCAGAACACTTGTTGAAGTATGAACTCTTCTCTCACATAAAGTCATAAGACATACAGCCATACTCAGAATTAACGCTCTGCATTTATCCCAACCAAAGTGCACACACACAGCAGTGAACACACACGCCATGAACACACACCCGGAGCAGTGGGCAGCCATTAATGCTGCGGTGCCCAGGGAGCAGTTGGAGGTTCGGTGCCTTGCTCAAGGGCACCTCAGTCGTGGTATTGAAGGTGGAGAGAGCGCTGTACATTTACTCCCCCCACCGACAATTCCTGCCGGACCGAGAATCGAACTCAAAACCTTTAGATTACCAGTCCAACTCTCTAACCATTAGGCCCGACTTTTTTTTCCAACAAAATATTCTGTGATCAGCCACTAAATTCCTTCAAATGATTTCCGGTGCATGCAATTAGATTCATCATCATTATTATTATATGAATAGCATCTTTATCATTTCCTGCCATTTTGTTTCCTTTTTAAATCTGAATATCTGTTAAGCCAGAACACTAAACAGTTCCACATTAGAGTTTTGTATGATTTTTCCTCTATTTTTATTTATATAGCTATTCATTCAGGCAATAATATTATAAAATGTTTAGAACATGAAATATTTTCATATTTACACTGTATTTTTATTTATCTGTGAATGTCAGAGAATTTTCTTAACGCTGGCTGTGAAGCTTCAAGAGGGCCTGCAAAACATGACAAGTGTGTTTGCTGAGCTCACTGCTTTAAATAGCATTGCAGCGTGTTCTTTGTGCTTCAGACCAGTACACTGTGTGAGGAACACTAACTTACTGATCAACATGAGTAGTGCTGTCGTCCTTAGGGCTATACATTTTAGGGCTGACCCGTTTTTGTGCGTCTCAGCACCTGGGGTTTGGAGGTCAGGTGTGGTGCGTCTGTAAATCCAGACTTCGAAATTGTCACTCGTATAATTTCCTGTTGATCATCTGGTGTTGGTCATTTTAGTTTGGACTTCGACATGTGTGACGGATTCTTTCCACATGCGGTGTAGACCTGCATTGTTTTCTTAGCCATATGGAAGAATTCAAGTTCAGTTTTCTAGCTAAAGGTCTATTTGGAGGGCATTTTTGTAGGTGCCCACAGGCAGATATAAAGATCGAGGCTTTGATCTTATATCTAGACAGAATTCTAGAGTAAAGGAAACTTTTCTCAAAAATGAAAATTGTATCATCTTTTCTAATGTCAAGTCATTCCAAACCCATAATACTTTCATTCATCTACAAAACACAAGTGAATATATTATTAATATGTTATTTCAGCATTTTAGTCCATCCATTAAAGGGGTTATATGATGTTGCTAAAAATAACATTATTTTGTGTATTTGGTGTAATGCAATGTGTTTACGCGGTTCAAAAACACATTATTTTCCACATACTGTACATTATTGTTGCTCCTATGCCTCACCTTTCTGAAAAGCACAGATTTTTACAAAGCTAATCGTTCTGAGAAGCGAGGTGTGCTCTGACTGGCCAGCTATCCGGTGCGTTGTGATTGGCCGAATACCTCAGGCGTGTGACGGAAGTTTTACACCCTTCCCATGTTGTGATGCCTTGTCCCGGCCTTTTTACAGTCTTTGGTCCCGGTGCGACAAGACTAAAACAATAAAACATTCAGTGAGGACATAATTACTGATTATAATGACTTATACTGTCTTTTTACGCATTGCGCCGCATAAACATAACACCATGTCTGGGTTTGTGATCGTAGAAACGCCAAACAAGCACTAGTCTCTACACTGTTTAAAACTCGCATTTGATTAGTCAATAGCAAATTCTTTAAATATCGAAACGTACTTACAGGCTGTGAGTCAGAAGCCCCAGACTGTCCATGCGACATTGGAATTGCCCCACTTTATATTGTTCACAGCCATTCATAGTGTTCACTAGAGCTGGGCGGTATGACCAAAAATTTATATCACGGTATTTTTCTAAATTATACCGGTTTCACGGTATATGACGGTATATTTTTTTTCATGCATGACCGGGTGTTAACCACATTTTCTATTGAATGAGGAAAAACTGCAGTAGATTAACTTAGAATGCCATATTTTAGTGTCATGATGAGTGAATATTGTAGAAAAAGTCCACACTAAATACAGGGATTAAAGCAAAAAAATATATTTTGACTGAAAATATTTCCTCGGTCAAACCCTATTCCACAGCCATATGGCTACATTCACACACGCAGTTTAAGAGCCGTGCTTTTCTTCTTGTAATTAGGAGCGCTTGTCCTCCTAATTAAAAACATTTATGAGTACCTTCTGATCAATAAAAAAAAATTCTGATAAAAAAATTAGCCTTCCTAATACGAGGTGACGTTTGACTCCTTAAAGTGACTTACAGGGATATTTTATTTTTACCTTTGCAATGGCATAATTTTCATCTACTTCAAATTCAAAAATGTATGTTTATAAGCTTTAAAAAAATTATATTTAAAACAATATAATAAGTACAATACGACAAATAAGTTACCAATCATGAAATTAGTATTAATAAAAAAATAATTTGGCACAGAAGAACACAAAAGTGGCTTGTATGTACATTTTCAGACGTTTAATGAGGCTCAGAGGTGGCATGAGTGCAATTACATTCATAGATTCATGTGGACATTAATGTTTTACATATAAATTTGCTTTTAGAGATGCACAATGGCTCAGCTGTTACTTTATTTTGAACTATTTTCGTTGATGAAATAGAACAAAATCATGCAGTACTTGTTTATTGATCTTTTGTATTAAATCAATATATCACATTTGCAAACTCCCCTTATAATTATTAAAAGCTGTCTCCTGATCGCGATCTGTGGGTGCACAGAAATTAAGAGCGCATGAGTGAGCCAAGAATCAAAAGCACGTGCAAATGTGATGCATTCTGTCGGAACCTGTGGGAATGAGTATAATTATTATTAATAGCCGCAATCCCGCGCCGAAATTCAAGTTCTGCTCGGTGTGCTCTGCTAAGAACCCGACTGGGAATGATGCGAGCGTTACTATGTTGTTTGCCGAGGCGGGGATGATTTTTGGTGTGCCAGCAGAACAACAACATGTTTCCTACATGTTTCTTTCCCCTCAGTAATCCCTGATAACGTTTAAATGGAGTGAACACGGAGCAGTTTTTCCGTGAGCGGGAATGTAAAACCCGGAGTGGATCCGGAGCGGAGTGATACAGAACGCTTGGAGCGGAGAGAGGAACGTGCTGCAGTCCACTCCAGGCTTTGATCACACCCCCCTCAACAGACTGAATGCACCTCGTCTTTCCTTCATTTAAGACTTATTCAAGCTGAAATCAAGACATTTATAACACTATTTGAGAAATGTAAGCGTATTTACGGTCTTAAAGTTATGAAAAGTGAATTTAATAAGGCGGGAACCCTGCAATTGACGGGAATCCGTCGTATCGACGGAGAACTTTAGTTTGTGAGAGACGCGGGAGCTGATGCAGCGGACGGTGGATATTTGTGGCGGTCGATGTGGATATTGTGGATGACTTCTTTTCTGTCATCACATTCAACTAACGTTAGTGCTTCCGTTTCGGAACTTTCACGCTTAGTAACACATACTAATATTTAAGTATTAATTTTTTATGAAAACTATTATAGCAAAATAAAATGATAAATTATATTCATCAAAGATATGAAATTTAAAATTATAAATTATGGCAATAAATTTATTTGTAATTTTTAATTTTTTTTTTTAAATCATATTAAAATATGTATCTGAATTTTAAAATACAATCGTTAATATAAATATTTTAATTTAAAATTCCAACGATATCAATGATTACCGGTAGCTGTTAAGTTTTATGCTTTAAAATATTCAGTACTCATGAGTTTAAAATGGTAAAAACATGTATGTGCTGCAGAACAACATGTTAATAGTTATTGGTGTTTGTTTTAGGCATTTTTTGTGATTAAATATAAAACATGTTTTTTCCAGATGAGTTTATTATGTTTGAAATTGGGGTAGAAATGCGAAATGTATTGTTTGTAACTGTGATTAACTCCCAGGTTACTTATGAGGTACTTAAATCTCAAAAATCTTAATTGTTCAAAGAAAGTTCGGGTTGAACGTAGGGCGTAATTAAGACATATTGGGAACTACAAAGTGATAATTATTGCACACAAAACTATTAGCAACTCAAAGGTAATGATTTCTACATAAGAATCTAGAAACAGAACAAATAAGCTCTGATTTCAAAGTACAACCATGATCCACAAAATGAAAAAGATTGGGATCACATTATTGCGTGCCAAGTTGTGGCTACGCAGTACTGCAAGTAGAAACCTGTAATATTACTCCCTTGCGGTTGGATTGTATAAAACTTAAACAGATTTAACTGGCATTTTTTTTATTCTTTCGATTAGCGGGCACATGTTGCACATAAATGTGTAGATTTATTTCCTGCATTTGTTTTTTAATGATTGTTAGAGAAACAAGTCACATTAAATTGTAATTTCCTTATTTTGTTTTTGGCATAATTAGGATTAACAGAAATATCAATTAACTGTATTTATATCTGTGATGCAAATTTTAACTGCTTAATTCAAGCGCAACATGCAGTTTGTAAGTTAATGCATTGTCTTTGCTTAACATAAGTTGATACTTCTTACCAATCTGCTTAGCAACTTTTAGGTGACCCTTTTTTGTAGACCTGGGTTTTCAATGGTTGGTGCTCTGTAAAGATTCAAATCGTTCAATTTCCTATCTCTGTGCTTTATTTATTCACATTCATTAATGAAAACTATATAACATTTTTATCATTTTACTAAAGTATTCAGGGATATTTTTGTATTTCCTTTCAATGGCAATTTTATCTACTCAAATTCAAAAAGTATGTTTATAAGCTTTAAAAAAATTTATTTAAAACAATTAATAGTACAATACGACAAAGAATTACCAATCATGAAATTAGTATTAAGTAAAAAAATAATTTGCACAGAAGAACAAAAAGTGGCTTGTATGTACATTTTCAACGTTTAATGAGTCAGAGGTGCATGGTGCAATTACATTCATAGATCATGTGGACATTAATGTTTTACATAAACATTTGCTTTTAGAGTGCACAATGGTCACTGTATTTATTTTGAATATTTTCGTTGATGAAATAGACAAAATCATGCAGTACTTGTTTATTGATCTTTTGTATTAAATCAATATATCACATGTTGCAAACTCCCCTTATAATTATTAAAAGCTGTCTCCTGATCGCGATCTGTGGGTGCACAGAAATTAAGAGCGCATGAGTGAGCCAAGAATCAAAAGCACGTGCAAATGTGATGCATTCTGTCGGAACCTGTGGGAATGAGTATAATTATTATTAATAGCCGCAATCCCGCGCCGAAATTCAAGTTCTGCTCGGTGTGCTCTGCTAAGAACCCGACTGGGAATGATGCGAGCGTTACTATGTTGTTTGCCGAGGCGGGGATGATTTTTGGTGTGCCAGCAGAACAACAACATGTTTCCTACATGTTTCTTTCCCCTCAGTAATCCCTGATAACGTTTAAATGGAGTGAACACGGAGCAGTTTTTCCGTGAGCGGGAATGTAAAACCCGGAGTGGATCCGGAGCGGAGTGATACAGAACGCTTGGAGCGGAGAGAGGAACGTGCTGCAGTCCACTCCAGGCTTTGATCACACCCCCCTCAACAGACTGAATGCACCTCGTCTTTCCTTCATTTAAGACTTATTCAAGCTGAAATCAAGACATTTATAACACTATTTGAGAAATGTAAGCGTATTTACGGTCTTAAAGTTATGAAAAGTGAATTTAATAAGGCGGGAACCCTGCAATTGACGGGAATCCGTCGTATCGACGGAGAACTTTAGTTTGTGAGAGACGCGGGAGCTGATGCAGCGGACGGTGGATATTTGTGGCGGTCGATGTGGATATTGTGGATGACTTCTTTTCTGTCATCACATTCAACTAACGTTAGTGCTTCCGTTTCGGAACTTTCACGCTTAGTAACACATACAGCTGTATTCTCGCCAAAATGCAATAGTGAAAAGAGACCCCTCTCTAACAGTGTCGCGTTTCAAACGTTATTTAAATGACACCGGTATTGCGGTATTTTAAAAATTCATATCGTAAGAAAAATAAACACCGGTATTCGGTATGAACCGGTATACCGCCCAGCACTAGTGTTCACATTGTAGCTACTCTCTTCCAGGTTCAGGAAATCAGTCCCCTGATTTAAAAAAAAATCAGCTCCACACACTCAAATATTTGCGTTGTACTGTTCTGGAACAGTGTTGTAAATGTAACTTAACCACTGATTTCTAGTTGTGTACTTCATTTGGAAGCCCAGACAAAGTACTTTTGCATTCACAATGACACACGGCGTCTCCATGACATGGCGTTGGCAGCAACAATACTACAGTGCAAATAAAAGTTACGCCTTCTTTCACTGTGTATACGTTTGGGTGATGTTATGCAAATCTTCCCACATCGTGACATAGACATGTGGGGGCGTGTTTAAATGAGCCGTTTTAGGGGGCGTGGCAGAGTCTTAACTTTGATCAAGAATACCTCTTTGGTTTTGAGACTTTAATCTATGCAACTTTAGGGATCTTATCTATGCACGGACAGCTTGTAACACTCCAAAGAGAAAGTAAAACTTGAAATCGTATCATATGACCCCTTTAAAATTTAATGAAACCAAAACTTTCATGAAAGTAATCCATATAAATTAAGTCAGTTTAATCAAATGTTCTGAAAAAACACATTCACTACATTCATATAATGAACAAATTTAATTTAAGCTTCACGTCGGGATGCTGATAAGCCTGATAACAACCATCTGGATGTACATTATCCTGCTAATTACAAGGCTGCCTGCCACAAAACGTAATAATTGTAAATCAAACATGAGTTGAAATAGAATGCAAAGCTTCTGTGAAGAAAGCAATTGCAACAGCAAGTTCAAACTAGAGAGACATTAAAGGGATATGGTACAGTCATTGCACTTATTACACAACATTTCACCACATAAATAATTATGGCAATAAAATATATTGATTTATGATGAAACTGTTTTCAATTCTTTCTAGTTTGTTAGTTCTCTTACAATCCATTACAGTGTATAAATCAATGGTTGATCCGTTGCAGCAGCTGCGTTTGTTTGAAACGAGAGTGAGTCCACGATACCAGGATGACACTATTACATAATTGTACACACAATATTGAATTGAGTTTTAATATTTTAAAAAGCTGTTCCCAGCAAGCGGATAGTGCCGAATGCAGTTACCCGGATGAGCCTGTGTTATTAGTTTTTATTGGCTGTGTAATAATCAGCTGATCAGTGCACATACATTGAGCTTATCAAATATGGTAACTACAGAAGCTCAACTGTACTTGCTTGACCTGCGAGAACCAACCAATAGTTAATCAAGTTTGATTGAGCTTGTTTACAGTGTTTGATAGGCTCTATTTTTTGTGCATTTAAAATATTAAAAATATTGTTCTTTGTGTTCCCAAGATGAAGTCTTAATTAATAGGTTTGGAACAACTTGAGGGTAAGAAAATGCTGACTGAATTGTAATTGTTTTGTGAACTGGTGAACATACTGTTAGCTTCCCTAGGGTTAGCTTTCTTTGGAGGGTCAGAGAGCTCTCAGAATTCATCAAAAATATCTTAATTTGTGTTCTGAAGATGAACGAAGGTCTTACGGGTATGGAACGACATGAGGGCGAGTAATTAAAGACATAATTATAATTTTTGGGTGAACTAACCCTCTAAAGTTGGATAATTGATTATGCTACCTGACAAGACAGCTTGATTGAGCCAAACTCTAAAGGAGCATCACATGTATTTTTCATACATAAGGCAATCTCAGAAAGCATTGAGACAAAAATATTTAAAATGGCTGACATTCGATTTCTGATAAATGTTGATTACAACCATTTAGAATTAATTCCTTACTGAAAAGTATTGATTAAATATGATTTGGTGTAATTCATCATTGATTATTGTACTCTTTTGTGCTACATATTGTTATGCATATTAGCGTATCGGCATGTTAGCTTAGCAAAGCTAGGAAATAACCCTGTTAAAATCAGATTAGTTAAGTTTCCCGCTTGTGGTTTGTGGAGTTTGTGTTTATATAAATTTTTTTCAAATCAGCGATTTATGAGATCTGGTGATTTAAATGTTTTGATTGGCTTTCGATGTTACGCAGGCCACATGTTGGCAACCACAAGCATGTTGGTCAGGATTTAGGGTGTATGAACATCTGGAGAGGAAATTGTGTGATGGACAGTGAGCATCTGGGAGTCTGAGAGAAAGCCCCATTGGTTATCATTATAAATATGTAAACATGCACTGTAAGACTAAGCATGTTGATGGTTTTGGGGCGGCTACATGCTAGGGATTACATCAGAGAGCACTACTGACAAGCAAGAATCTGTGAAAGTGATGCTCTGTGATGCACACAAAAGTTGAGTAAATTGTAACTTTTAATGTCCCATACTTACGGCTTCCATTGGCTGATAACAATTGGTAAAAGAAAGGTTCAGTTGCAGTTTTGGAAACTACATTTACGTCTGTAAATTCTAAATAAAGTCTTCATTGTCTCTTTGCTCTTTACCCACCATTCCAAATGGATTCAGTCAGAACTTGATCTAGTTTTGAGGCACCTTTATTTATAAAGATACCTGGTAGTTATTTCCTCAACATATCGAGCCTTGGTGCTCATGTGGGAAATAGGAGTTCAAATCCCGCTTGCAACTTTCCTAATTCCCTCTCCATTGCTAGCCTATATAATTTATTCTCTCATCACTATCCATATTATAATTGCAAAAAGGTTTAAGAATAAACACCTCATTTTCTTTTAGTACATTTTTACTTGAATTTTTCAGTAAATAATGTTTTTTGTGATTTCAACACAAATATTTCATGATTTCAACGTCGACTTAATTTTTCTATCCCAGCTGATAACTTTTAAATATAATATGATATGATGACACCAGTTACAGCTTTATTTATTCTGATTTATTTATGATGTAATCAATCTACAGTAAAAGTACAGCAATACTAAGCTAAGGTGCAATTAATTTTTGTATAACTAGTCAGGTTTATGTCAAGATCACTAGAAAACAAATATTATTTTAATGTCGACATCACGAAAAAACTAGAACGAAAGAAAATAATACTTGGCCTCCGGCTTTCGTAAGTAAGAGGAAAAAATGGTGTAAATTTAAATGATGCTCCTTAAAAGAAAAGGGGGTTGAGATTCTCATAAACTGCAGTAGCAGGTTGTACAGGTTTGACATGGGTTGGGTCCACGGAAGGAAGAGAGAGAGATACACTTCAATCTTGTCTCTTTTTAACATGTCTTTGTCTCTTTGTGTGTCCAATGTAGAGCCTTCTACCATATATAAAGAGCCGTTTGCATGACTGCCAGCAATCTGTACGTGTCAGTAGCCGTCCTCCTCACTCTGTTATCCTGGAAGATTTGATAAATATATTTGAACGTTTTGCAGATTAGACACAAATGTGTTCCTGAAAGTTTTTAACAATGTTTTTTTTAAGGGATTTCTTTGAAGCATCTATATTTTGGTTTAGAATTTTTTGAAGATCATACTCTAAGCGCTATCCATGTAGGGCAGTGTTAGCAGGATCTTGTCAAGTTGCCTGGTGAAATAAAACACACTTAAACTGACGTCGATACAGCATTTAGATTCATATATTCTCTTAACGGCCCATTAAACCATCAGAGGGTTCAGCGTAACTTGCCCATGACTTAAAATGCCGTCCTTATCTGTAATCCGATCCAGGGCAGCAGCTGCTCGTCTACTTGTTGCCCTGTTGTTCTCTGTGAAAGGGTGTCTGTGTGTGTGTGTGTGTGTGTGTGCGTGCATGTGTGTGTGTGAGTGTGTGCAAGAGGAGGGTTGTTGATGAGCAAAGGCCTTTTCCCTGTTGACAAGCATTGCAGCTGTTTTTCCAAGTCTCCGAAGAGAACTGCCGCCTGTCTGTGCTGATAGCCTCTGTCAGATAAACTCAGACTGAATTTGTGAATCAGTGGTTATTTATCTACCTAGCATCACAAGATGCAGTATTAGCTCAGAATGTTGCAGAATGTCTTTGTCAAGTGTTGCTCTGATTTGTCCTAATACAACATTTCTCGCTCAACTCAACTGAAAATATAAATGAATAAGTAAACAAATGCAATTAATTACATTGCCCTTGTAATTCTTTAGAAAAGTTGTTTTTTTAAATAATTGAAATTCAATAATAATTTAATTATTATCACTATGCATAAATATTTTATGATATACACTATTGTTTGGAGGACGGTCGTTGGTGCCCTATGTCTCGCTAGAGGTCGAAGAGGACTAAGAGACACTATTGTTTAAATGTTTGGGGTCACTAAGCTTTTTTATGTTTTTAAATGAAGTCACGTATGCATTTATTTGATCAAAAGAAAAACAACAATATTGTAAAATATTATTACAATTTAAAATAGCCATGAATATGAATATGAAACATGAATATGTTTCAAAATATAATTTATTGCTGTGATCAAAGCTGAATTTTCAGCATTATTACTCCAGTCTTCAGTGTCACATAGTGTTAATTTCATCAGCTATTTTCAATTTAGTCTTAGTCTTAGTCCTGTGTGAAATGTCTTTGTTAGTGTTTTTATCATATTTAGTCAACCTTATCCCTTTTTTATTTTAGTCTAGTTTTAGTCAAAGAAAATCCAAAGTATTTTAGTCTAGTTTTAGTCAAAGAAAATCCAAAGTATTTTAGTCTAGTTTTAGTCAAAGATAATCCAAAGTATTTTAGTCTAGTTTTAGTCAAAGAAAATCCAAAGTATTTTAGTCTAGTTTTAGTCAAAGAAAATCCAAAGTATTTTAGTCTAGTTTTAGTCAAAGAAAATCCAAAGTATTTTAGTCTAGTTTTAGTCAAAGAAAACTTGACATTTTAGCAATAAGATTATTATTAATTAACCGTACTGCCGTATTAATTTTGGCAGCCAATTTTAATTTAGTCTTACTCAAACGAACATTTTAGTTATCATATTTAGTCGGTCTTGTCCTGTTTTTGTTTCGTCAAGTTTAAGTCAATTAAATGTATGAGCATTTTAAGTAAAAATTGTCAAATCTTAGTCACATTTTCATCATGCTGTATAATGGTTAAACTGTTTAAATATAGTTTTGCTTAAATTTATAATCTTAACGATTGTTGTCATTTGAGAAATGTACTTTTGCATTTCAGGTATTGCACTTTCACCAGTAAGCACAAATGAATATAATGTGGACTCATTGTGTATTTTTCCTCATCTAGTGTACTTATTTATTATAGGCTTTTTATTAACTAAATTAATGCCAAAGACTTATGCAATTTTTTGGTCTACACTATTAAAACTGCTAAAACAAATGAAAAATATTATAACAGTGAAATTCCAAGTAATTTCACTATAATTTCAAATGGCAATAGCCTATTTCTCTATTAAAATAACAGCGGTTGAGTAAGTGCATTTATTCAACAATCACAATCACAAACAATATAGTCCAGATCTCATGACAGAACACAGACCGGCTGAGTAACACTTTCATTTAGATCTCTAAACTCCAGCTTGTTTGTTGGTGTTTTCAAGTCATGGTCTGAGTGAGCATGTGCGTGTGGTTGCCAGATTGCTTAAAATAAGCAAAATATAGGCAAAGTTCAATTGCAAGCGAATCCGATTCTGGTATTTTAACTTTGTTTCTGGCAACCGCACTCTGAAAGCTCATAGTAGAGGCTGTAGCAGTCCACAGTAAATTTTGGGTTCAACTTCATAAGCACCGTAAAAAACCGATCGGGTCTTGAAGCAGTGTTGCCGGTTAAAATTTGTCCGTTTGACGAGCACCACTGTCACAGCATAGATGTAAAAAAAGTGGACACGGTCTCGTCCGATCATTAGGAAGTGAATCAAATGCATTCTCGACGACATCTTGAGTAAATACTTCTTTGGAGTCCCATTTGACGTAGTAATGTTGTACAAAAAAACGAACATTGAACATTTATCAGCGTGATAACAACTACCTTAAATGACCAAACCCATATTTCGGAAAATTGTATTGAAAGCGTAATTTATTTTTTTCTTTTGACCCAAATGGACTTTGGACCAAAAATGGACTAAAGCTAAGGCAAACTTTGAACATTTTATAAAAGAGATTAAACAATATGGTACTACATTACATAAAATTAAGAACAAAAAAGCACGAAAGACAGATGAAGCTTTTTGTTACTTTAAATTGTTGTAATTTTAACCCCTTGCATGAATTGTTTTAACTTTACATATTCTTATGAATGTTTATTTGTTTTGTACTTGTTGTGAGTTGTATATGCTTGTACAAACCTTTGTAAATTGTTGCATAATAACAAAAAATACTGCTCACAAATCTGTTTTTAGAGCTATAAAGCTTTTTTACTGTATAGTCGCAATGTTATATTCAGTCACATTTAATAAAAAAACACTTAGAAAATCAAATATACCCTCACTTTATTGGTATTTAAATAGTAAACTTTATGTTGAACTTTTTCTTGAACAGATGGCCCTTCAGTATATAAAAAGTGTTTCTTGCTCATGAAAACTTTCTGAAACGTCTGTGCATTTGACAAATATTGCATGTTATTCACTTCATCTGCGATAAGAGTACCCAAACACAGCGAGAGCATCACTACCGGGAGCAGAAACTATCCGACGTCACGTCTCCGCTTTCAATTCGCCACCGACTGCAAGCACTGATAGGTCTCGCTGCATGAAGTCGAACACACCTTTTGTCTTCTTTTTTTGACATTTTTAGAAAATAAAGAGGTTTTCGTTAAAGTTTAAAAAAATAAAATAAATTATTTAGTCTCGTCTTATTTGTCAATGAAATTGCATGTTGATATAGTCTACTTATGTTTTATTTGGCCTTATTTAGTCATATAGCGATCATTTTTCGTCATCGTCTTTTTTAACGAATAACACTAGTATCACATGATCCTTCAGAAATAATTCTAATATGCTGAATTGTTGCTTGATAAACATTTATTATTATTTTTAATGTTGAAAACAATTGTGCGCTTAATATTTTTGTGGAAACTGGGATACATTAATTTCAAGATTCTTGATTGATAGAAAGTTCGAAAGAAGAAAATTTGTATTAAATAAATCTTTTGTAAAATACAAAAGTCTTTACTGTCACTTTTAATAAAAATGCATGCATCTTTGGTGAAAAAAAATAAAACAATAAAAAAATCTTACTTAATCCAAACTTTTGAACAGTAGTGTATCTACACTGTAAAATAATTTTATAAAATTATATTTTTTAGCATTACAATGATTCTAATAACTATAGTAATCGATTGTCATGAAGATTATATCAGTGTTATTTTTTTTGTTGATTTTGGGGTGAATATATGAAGCCAGCGTTCATTAGAGGTTTCTTGATATTTGTTCAGCAAAAAGAAGTCCTTAAAAATTCAGTTATATAAATCCCCCTCAAAGTGTTTATAATAGCACAATGTAGGGTTAAAGGTTTAGACGAGATGCTTCTTTAATGAACACTGGTTATCCATCAAGAGTGTTGGATGCTTTTGGTTTGTCACTTGATTCTGTAACTCGATGTCTCTTCAGAGGCCAAGCGCTGCTGGTGTTGGCGGGTGACCTTTTCATGATGTCTGCTCACAGATAAGGCAACATGCTTGAAACCAAGGTCAATATTTACTCATGAGCGCTACACACAAACATAAGCGAGAAAATGCACAACAATTCACATGCTTTAAGAAAAAAACGGCCGAACAGCTAGTGTGTAGGTTGACTGTTAGTAATATCTGTGATTTCAAGTTCAGTTGGCTATGTGAAAGTTTCAGGTCTTAAAGTTGTTTGCTGGTGCATTCATTTATGTATGTGCTTTTTGGCCCTCAATACTAGTATGTGATCCAGGTCTTGGTGTTTATTTCCAGATAGCATTGGCTAGGAGAAGTGCTGTGTTATGAACCCAGTACACCTAAAACAGCAGTATTGTCCTTGGGGAGAGCTCTGTGTGTTTCCTGAGCCTTAGTGGATGCCTAAATTGGTCAGGCAACCCACACTCCCACTCCCACCCCCTATGATTTCCATGGTCTTCTGGCCTTTTTTGGACTGGGGTGCTCGTAAGAGAGAGGGAAGGAGAGAAGAGGATGGGAGGGGAAGGACGGAGGTGCGGTTGACACAACGGATCTCCCGAGAGAGAGAGAGTTAGTGACACTGTGGCTTTCTTAATAAGGGCATGTCTGGAATGCCAGCCCTTCTTTCTCTATGTAGGTCCATACCAGTGGTCCTCTAGTACCTCCTTATGATAACCGCTTTAGCTCCGCTCGTGCTGTTTCTGAAGTCCAGTGTTTTGGTTTTGGTGGTTTTTCTTGCATAGTTGCCATATTATTCATATTAGAGTCACTAGTTGGGATGAAAACTTAAATTCTGTAAATAATTCGTTTGGAGCCCGAGTCTGAACAGTACAGATTTGTTTGGAGCCCGAGTTTGCACAGTAAAGATTCGTTTGGAGCCCGAGTCTGCACAGTAGAGATTCGTTTGTAGCCCGAGTCTGCACAGTAAAGATTCGTTTGGAGCCCGAGTCTGCACAGTAAAGATTCGTTTGGAGCCCGAGTCTGCAAAGTGGAGATTCGTTTGGAGCCCGAGTTTGCACAGTAAAGATTCGTTTGGAGCCCGAGTCTGCACAGTAGAGATTAGTTTGGAGCCCGAGTCTGCACAGTAGAGATTAGTTTGGAGCCCGAGTCTGCACAGTAGAGATTCGTTTGGTGCCCGAGTCTGCACAGTAAAGATTCGTTTGGAGCCCGAGTTTGCACAGTGGAGATTCGTTTGGAGTCCGAGTCTGCACAGTAGAGATTCGCTTGGAGCTCGAGTCTGCGGAGTAGTGTCGCGAGGTGGAGCCATGGAATCAAACTCCCGCCCAAACTCCCGCAGACCCAATCAACCATAATGACACGCTCCGTTTTTATAGCATCAAATTACTAGCTAAAATCAAACTTATCACAAAAACGAACAATTGAACATATATCAGCGTGATAACAACTACCTTAAATGACCAAACCCATATTTCGGAAAATTGTATTGGAAGCGTAATTTATTTTTTTATTTTGACCCAAATGGACTATGGACCAAAAATGGACTAAAGCTAAGCCCAACTTTGAATATTTTATAAAAGAGATTAAACAATATGGTACTACATTAGATCAAATTAAGAACAAAAAGCAAGAAAGACAGATTAAGCTTTTTGTTACTTTAAATTGTTGTAATTTTAACCCTGGCATGAATTGTTTAACTTTACATATTCTTATGAATGTTTATTTGTTTTTGTACTTGTTGTGAGTTGTATATGCTTGTACAAACCTTTGTAAAATTGTTGCATAATAATAAAAAATACTGCTCACAAATCTGTTTTTAGAGCTATAAAGCTTTTTTACTGTATAGTCGCAATGTTATATTGAGTCACATTTAATAAAAAAACACTTAGAAAATCAAATATACCCTCACTTTTTTGGTATTTAAATAGTAAACGTTTATGTTGAACTTTCTTCTTGAACAGATGGCCCTTCAGTATATAAAAAGTGTTTCTTGCTCATGAAAACATTTCTGAAACGTCTGTGCATTTGACAAATATTGCATGTTATTCACTTCATCTGCGATAAGAGTACCCAAACACAGCGAGAGCATCACTACCGGGAGCAGAAACTATCCGACGTCACGTCTCCGCTTTCAATTTCGCCACCGACTGCAAGCACTGATAGGTCTCGCTGCATGAAGTCGAACACACCTTTTGTCTTCTTTTTTTGAATTTTTTTAGAAAATAAAGAGGTTTTCGTTAAAGTAAAAAAAAATTAAAAATACATTTTAGTCTCGTCTTATTTCGTCAACGAAATTGCATGTTGATATAGTCTACTTATTGTTTATTCGTCTACTTACTTGTTTATTTAGTCATATAGCGATCATTTTTCGTCATCGTCTTTTTTAACGAAATGAACACTAGTGTCACATGATCCTTCAGAAATAATTCTAATATGCTGAATTGTTGCTTGATAAACATTTATTATTATTGTTATTAATGTTGAAAACAATTGTGCTGCTTAATATTTTTGTGGAAACTGGGATACATTAATTTCAAGATTCTTGATTATTAGAAAGTTCGAAAGAAGAACATTTTTATGAAATAAATCTTTTGTAAAATACAAAAGTCTTTACTGTCACTTTTGACCAAAATGCATGCATCTTTGTTGAAATAAAAATATATTTAAAAAAAACTTACTTAATCCAAACTTTTGAACAGTAGTGTATCTACAATGTAAAGTAATTTTATAAAATTATATTTTTAGCATTACAATGATTCTAATAACTGTATTAATCGATTGTCATGTAGATTATATCAGTGTTCTTTTTTTCAGTTGATTTTGGGGTGAATATATGAAGTTCATTAGAGGTTTCTTGATATTTGTTCAGCAAAAACAAGAAGTCCTTAAAAATTCAGTCATATAAATCCCCCTCAAAGTGTTTAAAATAGCACAACGTGGGGTTAAAGGTTTAGACGAGATGCTTCTTTAATGAACACTGGTTATCCATCAAGAGTGTTGGATGCTTTTGGTTTGTCACTTGATTCTGTAACTCGATGTCTCTTCAGAGGCCAAGCGCTGCTGGTGTTGGCGGGTGACCTTTTCATGATGTCTGCTCACAGATAAGGCAACATGCTTGAAACCAAGATCAATATTTACTCATGAGCACTACACACAAACATAAGTGAGAAAATGCGCAACAATTCACATGCTTTAAGAAAAAAAACGTCCGAACAGCTAGTGTGTAGGTTGACTGTTAGTAATATCTGTGATTTCAAGTTCAGTTGGCTATGTGAAAGTTTCAGGTCTATAAAGTTGTTTGCTGGTGCATTCATTTATGTATGTGCTTTTTGGCCCTCAATACTAGTATCTGATGCAGGTCCTTGGTGTTTATTTCCAGATAGCATTGGCTAGGACTAGTGCTGTGTTATGAACCCAGTACACCTAAAACAGCAGTATTGTCCTTGGGGAGAGCTCTGTGTGTTTCCCGAGCCTTAGTGGATGCCTAAATTGGTCAGGCAACCCACACACCCACTCCCACCCCCTATGATTTCCATGGTCTTCAGTCCTTTTTTGGACTGGGGTGCTCGTAAGCGAGAGGGAAGGAGAGAAGAGGATGGAGGTGCGGGTGACACAACAGATCTCCTGAGAGAGAGAGAGAGAGAGAGAGAGAGAGAGAGAGAGTTAGTGACACTGTGGCTTTCTTAATAAGGGCATGTCTGGAATGCCAGCCTTTCTTTCTCTGTAGGTCCATACCAGTGGTCCTCTAGTACCTCCTTATGATAACTGCTTTAGCTCCGCTCGTGCTGTTTCTGAAGTTCAGTGTTTTGATTTTGGTGGTTTTTCTTGCATAGTTACCATATTATTCATATTAGAGTAACTAGTTGGGATGAAAACTTAAATTCTGTAAATAATTTAGACTCAGTTTTAGACATGGTTTTAGGCTAGAAAAATATAACAGGGACATTTGTACTATTTATTAACCCCAAATTTAGTTAAATGCAGCTTAGTGGTGATAAATCTATTGAAAAACGCTCATGTTTTTGGAGACCGCTGCAGTATCATTGAATGCCGAGGACAGAGCATTCACCAAATCCATGGCCACAAAAATGCTTTGTGGGCAGTTTCTTAATAGTTTACTCTGTTTTTCAGATTCATTCTGCATATGGCCTCATTGACTTCTTTAAAGAATGAAGCACAAATGTTAATTCTCATAAGATGAATGCCTGTATGCTTTTAGAGAAATTAACTCTAATTAGGAGCAGATTGATCACAAATTATATATATGCTATCATTCAAAAGATTTGTATAAAAGTAATGAAAACCTTTATTCGGGAAAGACGCAATACATTGTTCAAAAGTGGCAATAAAGACATTTATAATGTTATATATTTACATTTATTACAAATGCTGTTCTTTTACACATTCTGGAACACTTACAGCCTTTATATAATGTTTTATTAAATAAGTTTTAATGCATTAATTATGTACTTTAATGCATCTTATAATGCATTTTATGATATTATGGATAATAGTAACAACAGTTATAGTACATAACAATGTTTATCTATTCATTGTTACACCTTTAGAAAGTAGAATGCATTAAAACACATGAAAAACTAACTTTCAAATATTATAATACATTTTAAATTCAGTTACGAATATATATGTAAATATGCAATACATTACAATGTACATAATCAACAGTGTTAAGGGTAACACATTACAAGTAATTTAAGTTATAATCAGATAACTTTCAAGTAACTAGCAAAGTAACGCATTCAATTTACAACAAAATATCTGAGTTACTTTTTCAAATATGCAACAGAAGTTGCTTGATTAAGACCTATCTTGTTTGTTGAGTAATGCAACAGTAATCCAAAAATAATAAGGTATTGGTTTACAAAACAATTAACACAGTATCACAATATTGTAATGCATTACTTTTAAAAGTATTGGCGATTTCCACTTCATGGTACGGTTCAGTACGGTTCACTTTTGGTTTTTTTTCCACTGGGTAGTGTACCTGGTACCTGGTACTTTTTTAGTACCACCTTGGCCGAGGTTCCAAGCGATCCGTACCGTTACCAAAACGTGACGTGTAAACTCTACTGATCACTGATTGGCTGGAGAACATCGTCTTTACTGCATCACTGAACTTGTGACACGAGACCCAACATAGACCCGCTAGATTTAAATCAGCACCGCCAGCGAAGGATCGGACGCACCTTTCTGTGTCAACCAAAAAAATATCTGTTTCGTTGTCTGTTGAGGAAATACAGACGTTCCTCTCGTTAATAGCCGAGGAGCGGATCCAGAGAGTGCTTGATGGGGAATGAAAAAGCCTTATGTATACGTTATACTTTTGAACTTGGTATATTTTTAGAATATGTTTTCTGTTAATATTTTTACCTTTGTATCTGTGTTTTGCTTCAATTAAAAACAATCTGATCGAATAAGTGTACCTCCAGACTATATTACAAATGTATTATTGTATGAGCACACAATGAACCTCTTAAAAAAGACAAAGGATTAATGCCACGATTATAAAAACCATCACATAAATAAAAAAACAAGGGATACATTGTACATTTTGAAATATTCAAACGTTTATTGATAATTCACCTTACAGAACATTCTACATGACTAGTTCACTATTCAAGTAATGCAGCACACCTGCACGAACATCCCTGGAGTCCTCCTCTACAGCCTGTGTCACTGTCACCACAGTCTCTGCTGTTGGGGGTAAATCACAAGCATTCTCATAGACCCCTCCATTGCTGTTAAAAACATCCACATGCCGAGAATGAAAAACACCATTCCGTCGATATGCTCCTTTGTTGTGTTTGTTTGTGGCACGTTTACGATGATGTCACCACAGTAGAGGCGGTGCAACTATAACGACGTGTGAATAATCCCGCCCACTCTAAAGCGGTACTAAACTGCCGTGGAAACGCAAACCGACCCGAACCGTGCAGTGCCGTGCCATAAAAAGCCGTGCCGAACCGAGTCGTACCACGCAGTGGAAAAGCGCCATAACTCTCCCCAATACTGATTATAATGCAGTATACATAAAAGCTTCAAGTAAATTGTTACCGATGTATGTATTCATCATGATTTCAAGATGCTTGAAATAAAATGTATCAAGTTTTCCACAGAAAATATTAAGCAGCACAGTTGTTTTATCAGACTTTTGAAAGATGATAATGAAAGTTTATAGAGTGTATTGAAATATTAAGTGTGGGGTTAGAATGACTGATCCAGACCCAAGACCATGCATTGAATACAAGCTGTTCAATTTGATTTTGTTAGAAGTATAAAATTAAGAAAACAAATACTGCAATGATTTTACTAGGTTGTGAATTTGGTCATTGTTTTTCATAAAGATCATGTCAGTTGGTTTTGCCCTTCATATTGAGTAGGGCTGGGTATCGTTCTAAAATTTTCAATAACGATACTGATACCGATACCTTGAGTTCGATACCGGTTCTTGAACGATACTTTTTGTCAAACATTGAGCGATCTGCACCGCATCCCTGTTAGTCGAGCACACCTAGTGCTTCAGGCTTATTGCCTCACTGACGTTAATGAGATTAACCCCTTAGGTATCGAAATTTGGTACAGATCGACAAAACGTTTTTCGATACTCGATGGTATCGAGGCAATTTGGTCGGTGCCTAAAAATTATCGATACCCAGCCCTAATATTGAGTCATAATGACTTGTGAGTGTGATACCACTAAGACTACAGACTAAAGGCCCGTACACACCGGGACGAATTTCGCGCACGTTATTCGCCGACGTTTAGCGCCTCATGACTAAACAAAGGGCGCCAATGTGAGTGTGCACACCGACACGAAAAACGGCACGCGTAAAAGCGTCATTGTATTTATTGACAGAAAAATGTCAATAACATTTTGCTGCCAACACGGAATAAAGTGTCACAGAGAGAAAAAAGTTATATAAAAATTGTAATCCTTATTTTTATTCGTTTTGTTAGGATATAATTCGTTTATGCTAACATTCAGCCTACAACACAATAGGAAAAAAATGTAGGTTTAGCCTAATATATATTTTATAAGTCCTGTCAAAATACTAAATGCATTTAACATCTTGCTGTTAACACAGTGAAAAGTGCAGCAGAGAAAAATAAATTACATTTGACAGTCTGTCATTTAAAATGATAAAAGCATAATACAAAAAAAGAAAAAAGGAAAGATAGTTGAACGTCCTTCAATGACATCGCATTCACACTCCATCTTTATTATGATCTGTCACTCATCACAACCTGCCAGTTCTGTTTGAGAGCTGTATATTATATCTGCATCTTTGCACATGCTTTGCTCAGACCCCGCAATAAAACATAGGTTTATTCAAACGTCTGAGTTCCGTTAAAATAAGGCTTATGTAAATACCTCGAACAGATTATGTGTTCTGTATCTGCCGTTCCTTCAAATTGACATGCATAAAACATTATTTTTATTTATAATTAGAATTATTGAAAATCCGAAACTGTTATTTATTTATTGTGGCAAACAAATGGGGTTTACTATTAAAATGTAAAAACAATGGAAGAAATGTTGTTGTTGATCATTATTAAAAAGATAAAGTTGTAATAATTCTTAATAGAAGCCTAGTTAGTAGCAGTACAACAAATCAAACAACAACAACCGGAATAAATAACTGCTAGAATAATATTAATATATTGTCTGCCTGCAGTGTCTTACCAAGTATTTAACCAAAATTGTATTTTTGACGGGTTGCCGTGAATACCTTCACAGTTCTGTGTGTATATGATATGATGCTAGTTTTAACTCAAATTCGAACGGCAAAATGCTCCGTGAAGTGACTTCGAAATTTGGTACCGATTACGCACAAGACGTATATTTCGATACGTCGATGGTATCAGGCAATATCGGTCGGGTGAACTAAAATGTATTGAAAACTGAATAATGAGTCATAATGACTTGTCCGAGTGTGATACGGCACTTAAGACAACAGATGAAGTTTGAGTCATTTTTGCAAATCAGTTCTTTCAAACTGTCTTCTTCAATTAATTGAGTCAGTGATTGCAAATACTGGTTAACAAATGTTGTTCAACCCTATTAGTGCTTGCATTGATTGATTTGTGAACAGCCGACTTCTATGTCATTGTCTACTTTTTCCATGACATTGGCCAGTCTTGCTCAGCTTGTCTTGTTGACACCAAGGAAATGTATCAGTGCTTTCACTATCTTGATTTTCAATACCACTGCTATTAATACCCTCCAGCTCACGAAAGCTGTAAAGCATGGCCTTGAAAATCTGATATCTCGTCACCTGAACTTCACTTGACATCAGGAGTCTGAAAAATCTGGCGCCTTGCTCGGCAGCTCAGTGTGTCCTCCACTCCAACAGCTATTTTTTCTTTCCTTTCCAGTTCTCCTCTTTCCGCCATCACATAATGGGATAAACTGATTGACAGGGCTTATGCTAATTATTATATGATCCCACAAGATTCTTTATTTAAAGTAGGGTTGGGAGAAGCTCCTGCACCAAAGGGAGAATCATGGTCACGCCATGTGGAATGATAGTTACTGTCAACCCTCCTATTGGTCTTGAGCTGTCTCAATTATCCAATTATTGTAAGACAGCCTGGAAGCTGATGCTCCTCTAAAGTCGGCTGAGACCTTATGTCTTTCCAAACCTGTATTCCTTCTTCCACAGAACACAAAGTTAGATATTTGGAAGAATCTTCATGTTGTTTGACGGTTCATGATTATGGGGATTCATGTGCTATATTTTTCAGATCTTCAGAATCCACACGATTGTTTTGTATGAGGAACAGGAAAAAAATGAAGCATTTATTCACTGAAATCTGTTAATTCAAGGGCTATATTGTGACATGATCTCACAGAGTTAGTGGGCTGATCTCTGATTCATGAATGAATCGGTTCAATTCTTGCAAGAATTGTTCAGTTCAGTAAGACTTGTGACTCAAACAAACTGATTCATTAAATAGAAATTAAAACAAAAATTGAAAAAAATGTAGGGTGAACATTTGGTCCTATGTGTAAGTTTTTGATTGGATTAAGGCAGATCTGAGTAAAATCTTGCAGCCAATTGTAAGAAAGGGGTGGGATTTAAGTGAATCTTGTTTAGTGTGCTTTGCTCACTCCAACTCTATGATTGGTGGAATTTTCTACACAGAATCATGGGTAATGTAGTTTTTTTAACAGAAATTCTGCTATTAAACATGATTATTTTAAAAGTAAATTTAAATTCATACAAACAAGTGGGTTGAAAAAATGCATACACCGTTGATTAACAACCTCGAAGCTCACAACCAGGTCTGTCTGTACAGGTTTATCAGTTATAGTTAAAAATCAATTTCCCTTTGGATAAAATGAATGGAAGTTTTACTTCTGGGAACATGATTGTTGCAATCTATTAAAGTCTGTCGTTTTGACAGAAAATCGACTATTTGATTCAAAATTACTAGGTCAAAAAAAAAGTAAATAAATAGATGAATCCTTCACACTGAAGAAAAACATATTCTATTCTTTTTAAGGTAAGTAGTTGCAATCAGTTTATTTGAGCTACATTTAAATAAACAAATTTACTTGACTAACTTTCAACTTTTTTTATTTAAATGTAGCTAAAACAAATTGCTTGCAACTACTTACCTTAAAAAAATTGTAAATTGAATGAATCATTTTTTTCAGTGTAATATCAATAAAATAAAAAAACAGATACTATGAATTAGATTTTTATGCCAACAGACACGAAAAAAACCTGTGACGATTATTCAAAAATAGTCTTATTTTGTGTTTGACAGAGAAACAACACCACACTGATTTGACACAATATTATGATATAATATATTATATAAAAAATTAATTAAAATGTTGGATGAACGATTACTTTATGACCTCCTGTTGATCTTTCATTCTCTCTCCTAGTCCTGGGTGTGAGGGCTCACTTAGGGGCCCAGGTGGAGCCACCATTGCAGCCAACGAGTGGAGCACCAGCGAGAGCCCGGAGGAGGGGCAGGAGGATGGAGTGGATGGGATGGACAAGGCCGGAATGGACGGCGATGCAGAGGGCATCTGTCATTTATTCTAGGTTGTTAAAGACTTCAAGAAATGTAAAAGCATTATCCACTTTCATAAGTGGATGTTTTGTTTTCTTTCACAATATGTTTTATTCTTAAATTCTTTGTTGTAATATGTCTGATTATTTGAAAGCATAAAACATAGTTTATTCAAACTTATTCTTAAAATAGGCTTATGAAATAAAACAAACTCAACAATTATGTGTTCTGTATCTGGTTTTCAAATGAATGCATAAAACATTATTTTTATTTATAATTAAATTATTGAAAATCAAACTTTATTTATTTATTGTGGCAAACAAATGGGGTTTACTATTAAAATTAAAACATGGAAGAAATGTTGTGTGATCATTATTAAAAAGATAAAGTTGTAATAATTTTAATAGAAGCCTAGTAGTAGCAGTACAACAAATCAACAACAACAACAATAATAACTGCTGAATAATATTAATATATTTCTGCCGCAGTGTCTTCCAAGTTTAACCAAAATTGTATTTTGACGGGTTGCCGTGAATACCTTCACAGTTCTGTGTGTATATGATACGATGCTAGTTTTACTCAAATCGAATGGCAAAATGCTCGTGAAGTGACTCGAAATTTGGTACCGATCGACAAGACGTTTTTCGATACGCGATGGTATCAGGCAATTCGGTCGGTGACTAAAATGTATTGAACTAATAATGAGTCATAATGACTTGTGAGTGTGATACCACTAAGACAACAGATGAAGTTTGAGTCATTTTTGCAAATCAGTTCTTTCAAACTGTCTTCTTCAATTAATTGAGTCAGTGATTGCAAATACTGGTTAACAAATGTTGTTCAACCCTATTAGTGCTTGCATTGATTGATTTGTGAACAGCCGACTTCTATGTCATTGTCTACTTTTTCCATGACATTGGCCAGTCTTGCTCAGCTTGTCTTGTTGACACCAAGGAAATTTATCAGTGCTTTCACTATCTTGATTTTCAATACCCCTGCTATTAATACCCTCCAGTTTACGAAAGCTGTAAAGCATGGCCTTGAAAATCTGATATCTCGTCACCTGAACTTCACTTGACATCAGGAGTCTGAGAAATCTGGCGCCTTGCTCGGCAGCTCAGTGTGTCCTCCGCTCCAACAGCAATTTTGTCTTTCCTTTCCAATTCTCCTCTTTCCGCCATCACATAATGGGATAAACTGATTGACAGGGCTTATGCAAATTATTATATGATCCCACAAGATTCTTTATTTAAAGTAGGGTTGGGAGAAGCTCCAAAACCAAAGGGAGAATAATGGTCACGCCATCTGGAATGATAGTTACTGTCAACCCTCCTATTGGTCTTGAGCTGTCTCAATTATCTAATTATTGAAAGACAGCCTGGAAGCTGATGCTCCTCTCAAGTCGGCTGAGATCTTATGTCTTTCCAAACCTGTATTCCTTCTTCCACAGAACACAAAGTTAGATATTTGGAAGAATCTTCGTGTAGTTCTTTGACGGTTCGTGATTATGGGGATTCATGTGCTATATTTTTCAGATCTTCAGAATCCACACGATTGTTTTGTAACAGGAAAAAAATGAAGTATTTATTCACTGAATGAAATCTGTTCATTCAAAGGCTATATTGTGACAGGATCTCACAGAGTTAGTGGGCTGATCTCTGATTCATGAACAAATCACTTCAGTTCTTGCATGAATTGTTCAGTTCAGTCAGACATGTGACTCAAACAAACTGATTCATTAAATAGAAATTAAATAAAAAATTTAACAGATCTGAGTAAAATTTTGCACCCAATTGTAAGAAAGGGGCGGGGTTTAACCCTTTCGCACGTGAGTTTAAATTATTCTAGCTGAGCCCCCAGCGTGAGTTTTTTAGGCGACCGTTATTTTAGAACGTATCACCTTATTGTTTCCATGGCAACGCGTCATGCTTGTCATGTGACACAGCACACGCAGCCACATAGTTCTGTATGACATGTGGATCGCTTTTATTTCGTTTTCATTTTTTAATCAACATATTCACAAACATCCTCACTATATTATGAAATATCTGATATCCCGATTCTGAAATATGTGCAAGTAAATGTATTTGGTAGTTTAAACACTCTTATAATGACCGTGTTAGTTGATCTATACCAGCTGATGGGCGCCGCCATGTTAGTTTGCGCTGAATCCTAGCTGTGGGATAAACAACACGTAAATTCATCCTCTCCTCTCAAAACACGTTAAAGTAAGTCTACGGTAAACTGGGAGAAGAGCAGAGTAAACGTTATATTTACCTACACAATCTGTATATGATATCAATAAAACATGCCATCAGATTATATTTGTAATGATCATTATTGCCGTTTCCATAGAAATCAGCATGTATTTTACAAACTATAAATGTATGGTTTTGCTTGTACTTATGCGTGTTTAAATGTCTGAAGCCTAAAATAAGCATTATATGGTTGAAAACATTGAATGGTTGTGATAATATGACAAGCGCTCAGCGCGTCTGATCTGGCTCAGCGCCAGCCAAAGCACGAAAGCAGATTTGAATTTAGTAGTTGATGACGTGACGCACTGAACGTTCTAATCACACCGGTGTGATCGTACGCTTCTGGGACCAGCCAAGACTGATCACACCGGTGTGATCATACGCTTCTGGGACCAGCCAAGACTGATCACACCGGTGTGATCGTACGTGCGAAAGGGTTAAGTGAATCTTGTTTATTGCGCTTTGCTCACTCCAACTCTATGATTGGTAGAATTTTCTACACATAATCATGGGTAATGTAGTTTTTCAACAGAAATTCTGCTTTTAAACATGATTATTTTAAAAGTAAATTGAATTCATACAAACAAGTGGGTTGAGGAAATGCATACACCGTTGATTAACAACCTCGAACCTTGCAACCAGGTCTGTCTGTACAGGTTTATCAGTTATAGTTAAAAATCAATTTCCCTTTGGAGAAAATGAATGGAAGTTTTACTTCTGGGAACATGATTGTTTTTGACAGAAAATCAAGTATTTGATAAAACATTACTAGGTCAAAAAAAAGTAAATAAATAGATGAATCCTTCACTCTACACTGAAGAAAAAAATATTCTATTTTTTTAAGTTAAGTAGTTGCAATCAGTTTATTTTGGCTAAATTTAAATAAACAAATTTAGTTGACTAACTTTCAACATTTTTTTTATTTAAATGTAGCTAAAACAAATTGCTTGCAACTACTTACCTTAAAAAAATCGTTTTTTTTCAGTGTAACATCAATAAAATACATTTAAAAAAAATAGATACTATGAATTAGATTTGTATGCCAACAGACATGAAAAAAAACCTGTGACGATTCTTCAAAAATAATCGTATTTTGTGTTTCACAGAGAAAAAACACCACACTGATTTGACACATTATAAGAGATTGAGTTTTTTTTATTAAAAATAAAATTAAAATGTTGGATGAATGATTACTTTGTGACCTCCTGTTGATCTTTCACTCTCTCTCCTAGTCCTGGGTGTGAGGGCTCACTTAGGGGCCCAGGTGGAGCCACCATTGCAGCCAACGAGTGGAGCACCAGCGAGAGCCCGGAGGAGGGGCAGGAGGATGGAGTGGATGGGATGGACAAGGCCGGAATGGACGGCGATGCAGAGGGCATCTGGAGCTCTGACATCGAACAGAGTTTCCAGGAGGCTCTGGCCATTTATCCCCCCTGTGGCCGCAGAAAGATCATCCTTTCAGACGAAGGCAAGATGTATGGTGAGTCCTTAAAAAGCTGAATACGCCCATCGAGAGTAAATTGAGATTTATTTAGTGCTTAGATCATACTTTGCCATCATGAGAGAGATTTCTTCAAGATTATTACTTGAAGATTTTCCAAATATCCCTATAAAAAAAAAACAAAACAATCACAGCTTAGCTATTTGTTGCAGTTGAACTGATGCTGGAATAAAATGTAGTGAAACATAGTAACGACAAAAAGGGCCAAGTCAAGCTGTGGGAGTTTTGTTGAAGTGAATCAGAGGGTGAACTTATGACACTTCCCACCTCCAGATTGTCCCGTTCTCACATGGGATCCACTGACAGGAATGCCGTGACTCCCTTTTGAGTCAGCATTCACAATAAAGCATGAGTCAGCCTCCTGCCTTATATCACGTGTGACAGTTTTTTCTTTATCATAGCCATGACTGGGTGCATGATTGAGACATGACTCATTAGTTATCAAAAATACTTGATACTTTAAAGGAGTAGATTCATATTTGGTTGGGTGTCATAGTTTATAAATTACTACATATTTACAGAGATGTGTCTGGCCAACACATATTTTCTAAAATGAGGTCAGCTTATGATTCACAAACCAAACTTTGTGAATTTTTTGAATGAATATTAAACTGAAAGGTAATGTAGCATTTAAGCCCTAATTATATTCAATGTGAATTTTTGTCCCAAATATTTGACCTTTATATACAGCAAAAACGGTAATAATGTGAAATATTTTTACTATTTAAATAATGGTTTCCTTTGTGTGTGCATATATACAGGTGCATCTTAATAAATTAGAATGTCTAAATTAGAATTAGAATAATACACAGAAGATAAGACAAGACAATTCATGTGCTGTGATTTCCTCTATATTTGCATGTAAACTAAGAGAAGCAATAATATCTGTTTTAACTGAACAGGGCTGCTCCTCTCAGATTCTCACTGAACAGAGCAGATGCAGAGAAAGAGCTGCGTGCGCGCTGATCTCGCGCCGTTGCAGCAATACCAACGATCACAGACATTCGCTAAAGTTTGTCCAAGAAGTCGCTAGATTTGTCACTAGTTGCTTTTTTGATGAAAAAATGTTGCTAGGGGGGTCTGAAAAGACAAAGTCGCTAAGTTGGCAACACTGCACGCATCTCTACTACTCACCTCTTTCTCTGTCTGACTGCAGCAGCACACGTGACGCATTTGTAAACGTTACACACACGTACAGGAATATCTGGACCACGGCCAATCAGGGGGGGTCCGCCCTTCACTATCTCTGATTGGTTTACACCACGACATGGGCCTAATGTGTGTCTGTTGTTGAACCACAGGGAGAATTTCAGAGTCGCAGATACTTTTTTTTCTTGTACGGCTGGTCGCACCAATGCGACCTCAGATTTTTTTTTAGTCACTCCATTGAGAAATTAGGTTGCATGTGTGACCAAATTGGTCGCACTCTAGAGGCCTGATTCAGTATGTAATTTTATTTTACTTCCATTGCACCATTTCAGGAGAGGAACAACATATCCATTGACATTTTAGCAGTACATTTTAGCATTTAAAATTACTAGATTTTGGGCATAAAAACAACAAACAACAATAAATGTGGCAAAACTTTAAGGTCATTTTTGCACATTTCTGATGTTATAAATCACTAGCACGAATATTCAGTAATTACTATGGACTATGAGCCAGGAGTAGACTATGTAACATAAATTAATTCGACTTTATGACCTACCCCCTAATCCTGTTGTTAACCGATTTAAGTAAGCATCAGGATTTAATATATGATTGCCCACACAAATGAGCTCATTTGGCTTTGGGGTATTTTGACCTTTGACCCTCTCTGTATAAAAGGCTTATGGAGACTGGCCCACATTCTTTTGTTTTTCCCTTTGGCTTAAAGGGGACACACATTCCACAACTCTGCAGCCTTGTGCTCCGCCGTAATACTCCACCCACGCCTGTCGCACGAGCTCTACTCCCCCTCGCAACAGATGAAGAAGGCTTGTTTCAACAGCCAGACATTTTGTCCTTTTGTGGTAGCTTACGTTATCACACAGAGGCCCTTGGTCCCACACTTTTCCCTCCGTATGACAAGATCATCTTCTTCCACTCTCTTTACAAACAGCCCCATCCCGTTACTATACTCCTGCCAGGACCATGATGTCAATCTCTGAAAGCGAACAGAGTCTCCTGATATGCCCCCTCGCTCTCGTCCACCCCCAGCGCACACAAGTTCACTGGCCGCAATGTATACTTTGACTAGACAGCACTAAAATAGTCTGGCTATCTGATGCAGGCAGGAGAGAACTGCCCTAGTGACTTTGTGGATTGTTTTTGCTCTATCAGAGTTTGCTGTAGACATTTTATTAAAGTTGCAATGAGAAATTGTCACTAGATATCTGAAAAATATAAAGTAAAGTAAGTCTAAACCTAAGAATAAATCCAGAATCCTGATTGTCATGATTTGCTGCACCACCTTGTGTTTGCTCTGTTACAAAACACACCTACTTCGTTATGTTGTAGCAAAGCATGCTAACGGTCATAGAAGCTTGTATATGACTGATATGAAACACTGTACATAAGCAACAATTTGCATAATGGTCATGCATGCGTTAGAATGTGTATTCCTCACATCAACCACATGGAGATTTTAGCAGAGTTTTACGTTAGCATGATGCTAAGTTAACACTGTTATTCCTTAATCACAAATTATTGTTTTATCACAAAACACACATATTTGGTCAAATCATCCATGTTTAATTCAATTGAACATCTTTTATTAATATTGAATGCTAGTATATTGGTACAAGTTTGTCCAAATAGTTAACCATGGTTTTATTATAGTAAAATTGAAGTAACCATGTTTTTTTTGGCATTTTGACTACGTTGTATATAACCACAGTTTTACTACAAATACCATAGTTAAACTATGGTAAGTGTAGCAAAACAATAGTTACCATGTAATTTGTGGTTACCATTGTTTAACTATGGTAAGCGTGTTTTTTTGTTTTATGTGTAGTAAAACCATGGTTAATTTGGGTTTTTCAGGCATTTTGGGTAACTTTCTGAGATTGCCTTCTTGTGTCAGGTTGCACAGTATTTACATTTACATTTAGCAGACGCTTTTATTTAAAAACGACTTACAATTGGGGAGTACATAAAGCGATTAATCTTGAAGAGGCAAACATACAGAGGAAGTGCCAATAACACCAAGTCTCAGGCATTGTTCAAATAAGTACAAGCTAGCAAGGGAAGGAGAGAAAGATAAAGGGAAAGATGAAGATTTTGAAAAAAAGTGAAATATATATATTTTTTTTTTTATGTAGTCAAGTAGAGTTGAAAGAGATGAGTTTTCAGTTGTTGCTTGAAATTTGACAGGGATCCAGCATTCCGGATGGGGGTGGGAAGATCATTCCACCGGCCAGGAACGGTGAAAGAGAATGTTCTGGAGAGTGATTTTGAGCCTCTCTGTGATGGTACCACGAGGCGTCGCTCACTAGCAAATCTCAGAATTCTGGAGGGGATGTAAATTCGTAATAGTGAGTGGAAGTAGGTGGGTGCTGAGCCTGTGGTTGTTCTATATGCAAGCATCAGTGTCTTGAACTGGATGCAAGCTGCAACTGGTAGCCAGTGCAAGGACACAAAGAGAGGTGTAACATGGGCTCTTTTGGGTTCGTTGAAGGCCAGTCGTGCCGCTGCATTCTGAATCATTTGTAGAGGTATTTAGTAGTAGAGAATACATTCATACTAATTCAGAATTATTAATGTAAATAATTAACTCTTCTTTGCTCCTTAGTTTTTAGAAGCAGAGTTTTAAAAAAACTTCTAAAGAGCATCTGATTAGACAAAAGTGCAAAAGAGTAATCAATATTTAGGTATAGTTTCCCTAAAGTAATACTTATTTAAAGGGATAGTTCACCCCCCCCCCCCCCCCCCAAAATAAATAAATAAAATAAAATATAAAGCAAATTCTGTCATTAATTACTCACCCTCGTGTTGTTCCAAGCCCATAAGACCTTCGTTCATCTTCTGAACACAAATTAAGATATTTTTGAAGAAATCCGAGAGCTTTCTGACAGTCCATAGAAAGCAATGCAACTACCGTAATACGGCTCTAAAAAGAGGACAGTAGTAAACAGTCAATTTTCTAGTTTTTTCCAGTTTAGACTACACTAGGATACGGGCTTAACGCTAAAATATATGTCATATTTTATGCCAGGAACACTTTTATGATGCCTTAAATTGCCATTTATGTTGGTATAGACAGCTTTCTATGCTTTTCCCTAGCTTATGTTTTGCAACAGGAATGCTTTGTCTCAGGTATGCTGTGGAAACTGAAGGTTCAAGTTGTATTTTGTCCTGATCATCATTGCTAGCATTAAACGGCTGTTAATGTTCATCAGAGCTTCATTACTCACTGCAAAACTCCTGCTGTCTTCTAACAGAAAGCAGCTTTTCTAAAAAGTTATCTCTCGTTGCACTATGGGAAGATTGGTTTAACAATCCTGGTTAAGCTGGCTGCTATAATAAGCTTGATTTGTCATCCTGCACCTGTGATATCTTGCCAAGTTTCTTGTTTAAAGTCTCGATCTGCACTCATTTTAGTTTATCACAAGTGTTTCAAAGCTGTTTGAGAAATAATACATTAATGCTAATGCTTAGCAAATGATCTCAATCTATTTTCCTGTGTTAGGCTAATTTGTGGCTCTGTTCATCATTATGCATCTTTTTATGTTAGTAGTAGCCATTTATTGAGCTTGTTGATAGATACGGTTGTCTGTTTTCACATGAAGTCTTGAATTAGGAGCATCTCAGAAAGGGCGCATGACATCATCTCGGTTGCACAAGCTTCCCAGATGTGATGGATCCTCTGAGGAGATTTAATGGAGAAATGCTGCTCCTCCATCTGTGAGATGAATGACAAAGCAAAGCTCATTTGCAAGAGATGGGTGAAAATATTCTCTAGGAAATTTCTGGACTGTGGCACAGTGGTCAGTGAATATTGTGCCATGGTGGATGATGCAGGTTCGAGTCTAGCTTGTTGTATTTCCTGGTCCTTTTTCCGATCTATACATTATACATGTTTTAAAAGTGTTCAAAATTGTTAGTCTGGACCAAAACTGCTTGTCTCTGCAGTGAATGGGTGCAGTCCGAATGAGAGTCCAAACAGATGATAAAAACATCATAATAATGCACAAAATCTTGATGGATTTGTTTCTTTCAGCTTCACAAGATATTAAATGATGGACTGCAGTGGTGTAGATTAATTGTGGATTATTGTGATGTTGTTTGGACTCTTATTCTGATGGCACCCATTCACTGCAGAGGATCCATTGGTGAGCAAGTGATGTGATGCTACATTTCTCCAAATCTGTTCTGAAGAAACAAATTCGTCTACATCATGGATGGCCTGATGGTAAATCTTAAGCAAATTTTAATTTTGGGTCAACTATTGCTTTACATAAGGGAAAGTACTGAGGAAAGCAACAAACATTAAGACTATAGGGGTTTGTGGAGGAGTAAAGTTTGAGAACTTAAGGGTCAGTAGGTGGAGGTGTGCTCTTCAGGAGTGGTCAAAGGTTAGGGTGTGGACACTGCCCTTCCTTTGTTTTAAAGAAGGCTTAATTTCACTGAGAGATACAAAAATCGCTCCAGGAGCTTTGTTCTTTAGATGTTCTGCACTTCAGATAAGTGCTAGCCTGAAGTGGTATTGTGAGTTGGTATCATCTGAAAACGTTTTTGACCTTTTGATTTCTCACAGTGGAGATGGACCAACTCTCCAGTTGTCTCTTGCTCCAACTCGCATGTTTTGACACTTTAGGTGTATTCGTATCTGTTTCAGAACAAGTCAAAACATGTTCTGCCGGATTGCCAGTAGATCAGACAGGATCTTCCAGAAATCAACTCACACACATATTTACACTGTTTGTAATTATTGCCTTTGCGTATATACGTCATAGTTGATATGTTTATGTATATTACTAGTGACAAATGTTCTTATGTTACTGAGTGAGATTATTTCCCTTAATCTTAATAAATCACCTAAAATACCTGTTTCTTTAGTAGGCCATTCAAGTTTCTGTTCAATTCTCTTCCACAACATGCAGTTTTAGAAAAAGTGTAAAATATGTGACATGTTTATTGTTCTAAAAGTATGTCATAACTAAAATGCATATGTTAGTTATCACTTCTCTGCTACTTAAAAGTACACCAAGGAACTATTGTCCACTTTCTAAAATAAGTCTCATTATCTTTACCTATAAAAATATTTGTTACACTTTACAATAAGGTAAACATGTTTTACAATATGGTAAAAGGTCACAAAGAATGCGTCAGAACCAGAAAGAGCTTTATTGCCAAGTGTGTTTGCACACACAAGGAATTTGTCTTGGTGTTAGGAGCTTCCAGTACAGAAAGTACAAGCATAGTGCAGACAGCATATAATTAAGGTAATAAAAAAACTGAATATACAGAAAATAAAAATACAATTGACAGAACTGTAAATTTCCTATGTACAGATGAAGGTTTGATGAGTTATTTACAGATGTACAGTACTGGGGTGTGTTATGTGCTGTTTAGGTGGTATATGGCCTGGGGGGGAAAACTGTTCTTGTGTCTGGCTGTTTTGGTGCTCAGTGCTCTGTAGCGCTGGCCAGAGGGCAACAGTTCAAAGAGAGAGTGAGCTGGGTGTGAGGGGTCCAGAGTGACTTTCTTAGCCCTTTTCCTCACTCTGGAGGTGTAAAGTTCTTGGAGGCTGGGCAGAGGGGCACCGATAATCCTCTCAGCAGTCCTGACTGTCCGTTGTAGTCTTCTGATTTCTGTTTTGGTAGCCGAACCAACCAAACCAGACAGTTATAGATGAACACAGGACAGACTCGATGATGGCAGAGTAGAACTGTTTTAGCAGCTCCTGTGGCAGGTTGAACTTCTGCAGCTGGCAGAGGAAATACAGCCTCTGCTGGGCCTTTTTCGCAATCGAGTCAATGTGATTGTCCCACTTCAGGTCCCGAGAGATGGTGCTGCCCAGGAATCTGAATGACTCTACTGCAGCCACAGTGCTGTTCATGATGGTGAGTGGGGGGAGAGCAGGGAGGTTCCTCCTGAAGTCCACTATCATCTCCACAGTTTTGAGAGTGTTTAGCTCCAGGTTGTTAAGACAGCACCAGACAGCCAGCTGCTCCACCTCCTGTCTGTAAGCAGACTCGTCTCCGTCCCTGATGAAGCTGATGACTGTAGTGTCATCCGCAACTCTCCGCAAACTTCAGGAGCTTGACAGAGGGGTCCTTTGAAGTGCATCATTTGTGTAGAGGGAGAAGAGCAGTGGGGAGAGAACGCAACCCTGAGGGGCGCCAGTGCTGATGGTGAGCGTTATGGATGTGAGTTTGCCCAGCCTTACTAGCTGCTGCCTGTCTGTCAGGAAGCTGGTGATCCACTGACAGATGGAGGTGGGCACAGAGAGCTGTGTCAGTTTGTCTGAGAGAAGGTCAGGCAGGATGGTATTGAAGGCAGAGCTGAAGTCCACAAATAAGATCCTTGCGTAATTCCTAGGTTTGTCGAGGTGTTGCAGGATGTAATGCAGTATATTGACAGCGTCATCCACAGACCTGTTTGCTCTGTAGGCAAACTAAAGAGGATCCAGCAAGGGTCTAGTGGTGTCCTTCAGGTAGGCTAGGACCAGTCTCTCAAGTGACTTCATGACCACAGACGTGAGAGCGACAGGTCTGTAGTTATTAAGGCCAGTGATTTGGGGCTTTTTGGGGACGGGAATGATGGTGGAGCATTTGAAGCAGCAGGGGACTCCGCACAACTCCAGAGATCTGTTGAAGATCTGTGTAAAGATGGGGGCCAGTTGGTCAGCACAGACTTTTAGACAGGCAGGTGAAATACCGTCTGGTCCTGAAGCTCTCCTAGATCATTTAACATGTTAGATTTTTATTTTGTAAGATAATTCTATTATTTTCATGCCTTTTTACAAAGATGAGTATTTTTTACAGTGCAGTGCAGGTGTATCTGTTGTACTCACATGAGATGAAGTATACAGCCATGGCCTACAAAAATATATATTATAATACATGGGGCGGGTCACCCCTCCAAGCACCATGTTAAGATAGGCAGCTGAACTGTACGTACTTGTTCTCGCATACACCCTATTATCAGGCACTTTCTGTCATGTAATCATTTATTTAATAATGAACAATCTGTCTGTCTAGGGTTGTTTTGTAATGACATTGATAATGTATCAGTTTTAAATTATAAATGTAATTTGTTTTTGCAGATGCTACATCCATGCCAGCAGGTGTCAGTACAAAGCAAAGGAATACTATTGTATCAACCAGTGAAATATTAAGGACATTTTCTTTGTGTACTTTAAAATAGGGTAACATTCAAAGACAAACTGGTCAAAGCTTGGGAGTTAAAGGGTATCGAAGTTTGGGAGAACTTGAGCAACTACCAGTACAAAAATTAGGAGTCTTCATTCAGGTGACGTTAATTTGAATATAATATAGCACATCTTTATGTATTGTCTGAGAAGCATGAGATAAAAAAATAACAATATAAGATGCCAATAGACTGGCACCAGTTCTGTGATAAACTAATTTGAATGGCATGGCATCTGTTTTTGATTGGCCATTGGTTTGGTCTTTCCTTTGATTGGCTGTTTCCAGTCTTTTACTGTGGGCCAAAGTTAACAGGTGGGTTGTGGGAAAGCTTTTAAAATGCAGGTGGTTTTGGTCAATAAACATACACATCTGGTGGGATGGAGGGTTAACCAGGGTGAACTTTGGGAGGAAACTGTCAAGGTGAAAAATGGTCAATGAAAGAGAGGGAAACTAGAAGAGACAAGGTGCTAATCATCATCCTCACTGCTTGCTTTCTACAGACTTCTTCCCAAGTGACACAGAGGACAAGTCTAAAAGATCTTGCAATTAGTTTAGCGCTTCCAAATGGTTATGTCAATAGGGCAAACATAATTGAAAACGAGAGGTCAAGCCTGGGATCACCTTCACATGCTTGTTAATACGGCCCAAAAACATATGCAAACACTGTTCACTTGCTGAAGGTATCTGTCTCACATATTTATCCAGGTGGAGCACAAGTGGCCCATTCTGGAAAGGAGGATTGGCCAAATCCATTAAGGGGAGCTTTTTTGAGGGGGATAAATATGTGCAAAGCAGGTTTCAGGTTTCATTTCACTCCTGCTTTTCCTGGACATACTTTAGAGAAATCTGGGAGCAAATCAGCACTTTCCCTTGGCACAGCCTCAGTGAGATCTGCAGGAGTATTTATGCAGACATTGATATTTAGTGGATGTTTAACTGGCCCTTTTTATACTCAGCACTTTGTCAGTGGAATTGTCAGCCTTTAATTTTATTCCCAAAAAGGTAGGTACACAGTTTTAGCTCTCAATGGGACGAAAATAGTTACTCTTTGTGCTCTGGTAGGGTTGTTGTAAAGAGCACTTGTTGGAGGGTTGGGCTTGCTTGTCTGTAAGCTTTGCCTGGTAATTTGAAGCATTTTTTGTTTGTTTGTTTTTTATTATTATTTTCAGGCAGGAAGTTAAGGGGGCAAAGCATAGAGACACATTGCAGTCTGAATTCATAACTAAATCTCCCATGTGGCCAAGTAGCAACAACATTGAAGAATGTTAACCACTGGGCTACCACTTCAGCTGTATTGGAAACAACTTGATTAAATTCTGCTCAACATTCTACAATGAATGAAAGGTGGTGTGGCATAGACCCTATCCCAAGGTAGGCAAGTTAGGTCCTAGAGAGCTCCTGTCCTGTAGAGTTTAGCTCCAACCCTAATCAAACACACCCGAACAAGCTAATCAATGTTCTCAGGATTACTAAGGCTATAGGCAGGTGAGATTTTTTTCAGGGTTGAAGCTAACCTCTGCAGAACAGAGGCTCTCGGGGACCAAACTTGTCTACCCCTGTCCTATCCCTAATGGTCTCAGCCTCTACAGTCCTCCTTCTATTCCAGGGCTGGGCAACTTCAGTCATGGAGGGCCACTATCTTGCAGAGTTTAGCTCCAACCCTAATTAAACACTTCCGAAGAAGCTAATCAATGTCTTCAAGTTCACTAGAAAGCCACAGGCAAGTGTGTTTGATTAGGGTTGGAACTAAACTATGCAGGACATGATGAACCCTGTTCTATTTCATATTTTGGTGATGTATTTCTGCATAGTCCTCTGCTATAAAGTCTGAAGACTTTGCAAAGGGGGATTTAAAGCTCTTCACAATACATTGACAATTGAGATAACCTATGGCAGGGGGGTCCAGTCCTGCTCCTGGAGGGTAACTGTCCTGCAGAGTTCACACCTGAATCAGCTAATCAAGGTCTTCAGGATTTCTAGAAACTTATATTGTGTAGGAAATCTGCAGGACGCTGAGCTTTCGAGAGCAGAATTGGACAACTCTACCCCTTAGAATTGAGCTAATAATCATAAGGTTGCAAATCCCACAGGGGACAACCCATAGGTGTTACCTTTATGTATTTTAGCAAAGCACATCGTGACACCTGCAGGAAGGAGCTTCTAGTGACTCCTGAGGGATTGTCCTTTTAATAAAATCCTTGTACTTTAAGTCATTTTGGGTAAATCACTACTTTGCAAAGATGAATGAACCCATGAATGTACATGTTGTGTGTTTGAAGTCAAAAGCATCTGTGTTTCTGATGTACATCAGAGACATCTTTCCGCTTCTGTCTTCCTTTCTTCTCTTGTCTTTCTGTATCTCCTGACTTCTTCCACACTCCCTTCTATAGTCTTATCTTTCCTTCTTACTCTCCAAGCCTAGAAGTACAGCCTTTTGTTTAAGGTCGTAAACACTCTATTTGTGGGCAGGTAGCCTGCAGGCAGGATAGGGGAGTAGTTAGCTGCCCTCTGAAAGCTTTTGGCTGGGGCTCAGGAGTTCAAGGCTGCTGAAAATGAGCCAGAGTCTCTCTCTCTCTCTCTCTCTCTCTCTCTCTCTCTCTCTCTCTCTCTCTCTCTCTCTCTCTCTCTCTCTCTCTCTCTCTCTCTCTCTCTCTCTCTCTCTCTCTCTCTCTCTCTCTCTCTCTCTCTCTATCAGAGTCTCCTCTGTATGTCTGGAACAGAAGATGTTTGCCTTCTCTTTTACATGTGTTCTGTCTTTCACTGTCTGGATGTTTCTCTCTCACTAAGGTTGTCTGAATGGCTAATCCTCTTTGACATTCGCCTATGTTGTCATTTCATCAGTAATAGATAATTAAATTAAATAGAAGAGGTTCTAATTTGTTCTAGTTGGTGTGACAAAACACCGGACTTCTCTCATATCATCTTGGTATTAAACACTCACATCGTCTAAACTCTCAAACCGGGCCAGCGCCGGGGGAGGGGGGTTGGAGGGGCTATTCGCGTCCCTCCCCTCTACACTAAAAAGCGAGCATGCATTTAACATGATTTCGGCACCCGCTCTAGAAATACAGAAGCCCTAAAAACATTGTCCCAACCAGTGTCATGAGTTTGGGGTGAGGCTATCAATTAATATGTAATTGTGTTTTGTGCCACTAAGGGTAAAATCCATCAACATTTGTCTATTTATCACATAGCTATCATTAATATATAATCTATCATCATGACAGTAAGAGGATCTTTTACCTAAACTCTGGCATGTTCTGCACCATGTAGAGGAGCATGGTGCTTTATTTATATTTGAGTTGTCTTATCAGATCGCTTCATTTGTTTGCACATTCACAATGTCCAAACATGTTGTTTGCTGGTGACATGCTTGTATATGAATCCCTGGTGTTATATGGCTTGTGGTAAGGGAACAGGGTTTCCTGTGTTGGGTTCAGGTGGTCCGGCTGTTAGTGAGTGGGATGCCTTTGGGAGGGTGGGGTGTCAAGAAAGATTCACAGTTGAAACTTTGCACAGCTGTTCCCAAGGTCAACCCTTTATAAACTGATGAAATCTTTTTTATTTCTCAACCTCAATTAATCTCCTCCCACATCTCCCTTGGTTCCCATCCCTTTTTTCCAATATCATCATGTTAATGCCATTACAACAATCCATTTATTACTGTACTCATATAATAACTTGCTCGTTTTAAGAAAACATTTGTCCCCTCAGGGCAGCTTGATTGGTCAACGTCCTGACACATGGTGGCCCTATTTGTTTTTGCCAAGTCACCACCCATATCACCTGACTCATCTGTCACAAGCCTTGTCTTTCAATGGTCTATTAATAAACTAATGGTCTCATAGGAGGCTTTACACCCTACTATGATATTGCTGGTGGAGGCATTACAGCATTCCATCTGCTTTTTTCTGTATAGGAGTCTTCGCTCCCACCAGCTTTATTTAAAAGTGTTAAATTACATGTGACAAGAAAAATATTAGTATTTATTAATTTGGGAGTCACTTAACGAAACATCATAGCAGTTAATGTGTTGCCTCGCAATCGAACCCATGACCTTGTGTTGGGAGTGCAGTGCTCTACCAGTTAAGCTACTGCAGAGGAAAAACTATTTATCAACAATTGCACTTTAAAATATGAAATCTTAAATGTTATAAATGCTAACACAATTTTAATATCAAAGCAATTTTCAGTTTCATCGTTATTAATATTATTGATGCTCCACTCAGTCCACTATGTGTGTAAGTTAGAACTGGGTATTTTTGCATACATAGTAATCTTGTGAAGAGATCGATATTACTGATATTATTCCCGATATTTGAGCATTTTACCATAATCAGATATGGGTTTTGTAAAAAAAAATATAATTTTTTTTTTTTTTTTTTTTTTTTTTTTTTAGATGCACAATTATACAGAGTATAACCAGCAGTGAAATGTGTTCTCTGCATTTGACCCATCCAATGCACACACACTTGAAGCAGTAGGCACTGTTCACTCAGCGGTTGATGATCAGGAAAAGCTCCAGCACGGCCACCGCATTTAACTTTATACAAGATTCACTTGTTTGAAACACGCTAAATTATATTAACATTTACTATAGAACCATTATTTCGCCAATAAACGTCTAAATAAATACATCTCTATCGAAATTAATTATTTATTATCTCCGCAAGCGATCGCAGTTTGAGTATAGTTCTGTGTAAATAGATGAACCGCGCTGTCAGCAGTTTTCATAATTTAGAATGACAAAAACATTGTAATAGTTCTGATAAAACATGCCAGTTAAGAAATGAAATAAAATACAATGTTTTGTTTGTTATAGCTTATTTCAATATTCCAGAGAATATTATTCAGAGAATTAACATTATACAGTGAATTATTATTCACTCTTTAGCCTATTAAACAGCTTATAAACCTACTAAAATTGTAGTTTAAAATGAAGTTGATATGACTTCTGCCCTTTATTTTCTCCATTTGAAAACATTAGACAATATTTGCTTACTGTTAATATCAGTGTTGCTGATGATGCTTTTTATAAATAAAATGTTTTTATTGTTGTAATTTGAAGATTAAATTTTACATGAAAGAATGTTCATTTTCAACAGTTTTGTTGTTGTTAAGATGACTGAAAGGAGGAAAAAACAAAGTGAAGAATGGACTTACTTCACTCAGTTATTTATTTACTTTATAACAGTAAATAAATATCAGTTCTGCATATAGTTATCGGGTACATAAACAAGCAAATAATTGGTATCGGTATCGTTTTATAAAAAATTTATATCGGTCAATCACTAATCTTGTGTTTCTTATTGATGCCTTTCCAGGTCGAAATGAGCTGATAGCGAGATACATAAAATTGCGGACTGGAAAAACCCGCACACGAAAACAGGTAATGTCACAGTTTCTATTACTACTTGTTTGGATCGTACAACAGAAGTCATATCAAAGTCAAAGATTATCACTATATTCTTAATTACATTATGATGCTTGTAATTGATTCAATCATTAATCTATTGTTTATTTTTTTATTTTCGGCTTGTTCAAGTCCTTTTTTAAGTGTTCTTGTTTCACTTGTTGAAATAACAGTGAACCTTTTATTTACAACTATTGGTGTGGATGCCGCAATGCCTTTTCTTTTAATAACGAGATGTTATGTCTTTAAAACAACATATTTTCTCGTAATAATGAGATGTTATGTCATTAAAACAACATCTTTTTTTATTAAAAAGACGTATTGTTTTCTTGTAATAATGACATATGTATAAAAAAAAACAGTTTATCCCATTACCTATAGAAGACATATGGTTACATTGTGTGTACTGTAATATTATTAATAATATCAAAATCAAACTGTTTGTCATTTCTCTATTTATTTTTATTTCGATTTGGATTTAAATCAAACTTAAGTTATTCAAATAAAGACATATTCCAAGCCCAGAGTCGATTATTCAAAAATAACTGGTTTGATCTGATCAGAGTCATATCCTCTGGGTCTAAGTGCAAATATTGGATAGCATTGGATTGGAGATTAATCCCAATAAACATGCCGCTACAATAAAATAGTAGTACAATAAAACAGTGTATTTCTGTTTATCTCAGGACTCTCGTTATTACGAGAAAATATTATCCTATTCACAGGCGCATTTATCACATGATTGATTATTATTATTATTATTTATATGATTAATATTTATATTCCCTTAGGGGAAACCACCCCTACATAGGCTACAATAAAACTTAATGATTCATGAGTTAAAACATAGGCCTATCTGGCAAAATACTTGCAGTTATTTAGGTGTAAAACTGAAAAAAAACTTTTAATACTTTTAAAAATACACTTTTAATATTGCACTAGAAACTTTAAATAAACTGAAAATGTTATAAACGTAGTATTTGCCTATATCTGTAGTAGATGTCTAATCTATCTAGTCTTTGCAAAGTCTGAAGCAGTGCAAATGTAAAGACACTATGTGCTATTTTCTTGTGATCACTGCAATGCTGTAATCAAAAAGTCAGTACTCTACAGTTCATTGGTCATTTTGACAGATGTGTTGTTATGAATATATATGTGATGGTTGATATCAAATGTCTGTGGCCCTGTTTTGCCTCAGGTGTCTAGTCACATGCAGGTGTTAGCCAGGAAGAAAATGCGGGAATATCAAACAGGCATTAAGGTATGGCTGTGCTGCCACCTAGTGGCTTCTTTTCAATGTCTCTCTTCTCTTTTCTTTTTCCCTTCCTTCCTTTCTCCCTCCCCTGACTTCCTTCCTGCAGGTGTCTAGCCATCTGCAGGTTCTTGCTCGGAGAAAGTCTCGCGAGATTCAGTCTAAGCTGAAGGTATGCGCCTCAGTGCTGCTGTCTGCTCTTCTCTGACCGCTGACATCTTTTCACAACCCTTCCTATCTATATCACGCTTTAAATGTTAAAATTACTGTTGATGTTTAGCTTACATGTAGCATAATGTAACCGTCGCTGTGTACAGACATTGATTAAAACACATTCATTGTGATAGAGTTGAGCAGCATGCTTGCAAATAATGGCGCCCTCTGGCGGTTGACTGAATATTGCCTTGCATTCTGCTTGTATTGCTACATAGAAGCTGATGTGTATGCCTGACTGAACCAGGCTCAAACTCAAACCTGTACTCATCTTTACATCTTTCTGTGATTTACTGAAACATTGTACTATCCATGTTTACATTTTGATGTAGTAGTAATACTTTTATTGTTTTGATTAATTGTTTGCTTGTGTAATTCTCATTTGTAAGTAATTTACCACCTTATAAAACAACAACAGAACAGACTACCTGTTTGTTGTCTTGTTTTCTTTTGCTTTGATTTCCCCCTTACTTACTATTTATTTATTTATTTATAAGGAGATGTTGTTTGTTTAATTAAAATTTTTCAAAGTATAATTGTAACCATTTTATAATGTCCAATTGCTTTATTTTTTTGTCACTTGTTTATTTATTTATTTACATATTATTTATTTATTTATCACACTATAATTTCCAAAATATTTATATTTGATTAATTAAAAAATACGTATTTATTTATTTATGTATTTGTTTCTTTGTTTGAACAAAGAATAGCTCCCAGAAATAGAAAACGATTGTTTTATGTTCTCCCTACAGGTGACGTCTCGAACATAATTCAATATTTTTCTATTTCTGGAGCTATGATGTGCCCACTTTGATTTTTTGTTTTGTTCATATTCTTGTGTGGTGGAGCACCCACATTGAGCTTTTTGCCCAATGGATGTGCGATCTTGGACTGTTTTTTTATTTGTTTATCATACTGTAATGTCCAAAATATTTATATTTAATTGATTCTAAAAATGTATTTATTTACTTTCTTTCTTACCACCCTGTCCTAAATTTCCAGCTGTCTTTTTTTCCAATGAATCATTTATTTGCTTATTGAATAATAGATAGATAGATAGACAGACAGACAGACAGACAGACAGACAGACAGACAGACAGACAGACAGACAGATAGATAGATAGATAGATAGATAGATAGATAGATAGATAGATAGATAGATAGATAGATAGATAGATAGATTTTTTTTAACATAGTTTTATAAACATCCATATTTGATACACTATTATATATAATACACACAAGCACACCCTTTTTTATGTTCATGTTGTTGCATGTTTAACGGTTCAGCATTGTGAGCTGAGTCTAGTGAGGGAGGAAGTAAACACATGACTTCCTTGATGACTGTTCTTAAATGGAGGTCATGGTTTAGTTTTCCCAGCAGTACAGGCAGCAGTTAGGAGTGATTATTCAGTGGAGAAGCTGGAGATCTCTATTCTGTGATATCTGAACAGACAGCGTCAGAGGAGAAAGCACTGGCCTCTCGGTCCAGCTGTGCTGCTCAGAGTCATCTGATCTGTTTGTCTCATCAGCGTTTTTAACAGTTTCTCTTCCTTTCAATTTTAGGCCATGAACTTGGTAAGTGAAATGTTTTGTAGTCTGCTTTGCCCGCAGAGCTTTATCCGCACAGACACCTGCAGACGCTCAGCTTTCGGTTTGCGTTCAGTGCTTTGGCTGCCAGTGTCACCCGCCTCACAGTTTGATGAATTGAGCAACCGCTATACTGTTCTCCGTTTCAGTTTTGGCTTACATTTGTATTTGTTATAGCCGCAAACTCAGAGCACTGCAAAGTATTTTGAAAGTGTTTTATTCTGTGTCATTAATTGTAAGTTTGTATTATAACAATGTTATTTTGTTAGTCTGTTCTATTATAACTGAGTAACTTTGTATACTAAATTCAGACGTGGACTTAACTCTAAAAGGTGGTTTCCATTGCATTCTTTGGCAATGTTTAAAACACGTTATCTGTGACCAGGCACGTGCACACATGGACATAACAGGGGGCTTGAGCACCTGCCCTTTTTCTTCCTCGAGAGAAAGTGCCTTTTTTCTGGGGAGTTTTTTTTTTTTTATAAATGAATATATGTATATATGTGTGCGTGTGTGTTTCTGTTTGCGCACAGCTTTCCCTGTCAAAAAAATTTAAAAAAATCTAAATATCAGGTCGGGTCAGGAAATGAGACTGTCAAGTTCCGATGCCTTTCTCCCCTCCGCGTCTCGGCGCAGGCGCACGCATCACAGCAGTGTAGCACACATTGATCGGCACATCACAGACACGCAGAAGTGAAGCCCTCCCTCCCTCGAATGTGCCTCGAATTTACAGCTAATTATCCAAAAGACAAACGACAAATATAATTAATTTCTCTTGCTAACATCCATGACTCATGAGAGCGCTACCATATAAGTTAGCTGAAGTTTAGCTGAGGCAATAAGAAGTCTAGTAGGTTAGACAAGTGTGTCACTGCATGACTCAGTTTATTAAAATGCATTTAGATTAAGCATGATCACAAAATTCAAGATACGGGGCAGAAATGTATATATTTATATAATTTCATATAGTTAATCAGTATCACGCGAAGACTGACAGTTTTTTTTCCCACCAAATAGCAACATGATTACAAATGTGATATGAATTTTATACAGCAGTTCAATTAAGAAGAATTTAATATTAACACACTTACGGTTTAGACACAATATTAAGTGTTTTTGCTCTATTTTGCCAACAAATATAATTTCAATGTGCGTCTATGAGCAACAGCTGTTTTGTTCCTGAATGAATCAATCGTTTAAATGATTCGGTTCAGTCGTAATGACTCACTTATTAACAGTGACTTACTGCCACCTACTGGCACTTTTAATTTCACATTTAAAGTAACTTTTCATTTTTTTTTATAATTTCAAATATCAGTATTCAAAGTTTTATGTTTAAATATAAAAAACGTATTAATGCATTTGTAACTGCAGGTTAAATGCATTCGTGTCCTGCATTAAACAGTGTCTAAATGGCACTTTTAATGCAGCTTCTGTGTTTTCTCTGCAGTGCAAAGATTAATTTTGTCAATACTGAATTAATTTGCTTGGTAACAGCTTAAATGACTTATTCTAATTGACTGATTCAATTTAAGAATTTGACTGAAAATATGATGCACACTCATGCAGGGCTTTATAAAGGTAAAAATGCCCATGAAAAGTCAAAAATCTATTTTAACTTATTGGAAAAGATTAATTTCTATCACTGCTGTGAACTAATCACCGCAGAATATCAAAAACTTTAGAAGTCAGCTGTCCACGGTAGTCCTTAAGATATCAGCACAATAACACAATCAGCAAAATATTGTCTATCGTTATCGATAAAATCCCAGAAAATATTTATATATTTTTTGTCAATATCGCACATCCCTAATATATGTAACATTTTGTTTAGAATTTTTTTTTTTATACATATGAGAAGTGCCCTTTTTTCACTTGAGCCCCTGCCCCTCAAAATGTTTGTGCACGTCCCTGTCTGTGACAGTTTCCTGGCTGGGACACTTTCAGATTTCTGTCTTCTTCATTCGGTCTTATTTGCTTCTTGTCTTCTTTCTGTCAACTGAATGGCACTGTCTTGACATGCAGTGAATGTTTATGCTGGTCATGTTTTCTGTGTGAGATAGTGTTTTGTTTGGGTGGCTGGATTCAAATGCGAGCACGATATCATGCATCACTTGCCCTTTGAAGCATGATTTTTGCATGTTTGTCTAAACCATGAAGTTCAGCATGCATCTTCTACTGGAATGACACTAATGTTCAAAAGGATCGGTAGGATTTTTTTAATGGATTTATTTATTTTATTATTTGAAAGAAGACTTCTCACTAAGGCTGCATTTATTTGATCAAATATAAAGTAAAAACAGTAATATTTTTGATGAATTTTGAATGCTGAATAAATGTTATATAGTATAGAATACGTTTATTGTTACAAATAACATTTTTTACTAGAATATATTTTGAAATGTAATTTAATCATGTGATGCAGAGCTGAATTCCAACACTCTTCACATAAATCACATAAATCATTCTGATATGCTTTTATTGTTGTTACATTTGTATTATTATGTTGAAAACATTTGTGCTGCTAAATATTTTTGTGGAAACCATGATAAATTTTTTTCAGGATCATTTGATGTATAGAAGTTTTTATTTTTTTTTTGTCAATGTCAAAGTTTTTACTGTTATTAATATTAATAATATTAATACAATTATTGTTTTCGTAAAACATTGTTTTTCTGATCCTAAACCTTTTGAAGGGCAGTGTATATATTTGTGCTTTTCATAAAATATATTGTCTGCTTTTCATAAAGAGAGCTTATTATCATATATAAAAAGTGTGCTATATAATATAATTCATATTGTGTCTATATATAATTTATATAAATACATGATATAGAACAGTTTTTAGTTTTGTATCCAATAGATTGAATTAATCTTAGATGTGGTATTCTGAAAGTTCTGATGTTTCTTTCAATCCAGGTTTTGTTCCAAATGCTTCATCTCTCTGCCCAGTAAAACTGTGCATCTAATGAGCTTTTCTTGTGTATTTCAGGATCAGGCCTCCAAAGACAAAGCCCTGCAGAACATGGCCGCTCTTTCCTCCGCTCAGATAGTTTCTGCCAGTGTGATGAAGAGTCACCTGCCTCCTTTTCCTCAGCACCCCTATCCACCTCCAGCCCGGGTTAGTTCAGGGTTCTCTTTTGACCAGTTCTCTAAGCGTAACCTTCAAACTCACATTATCCTCTGTTTTGTTGTCTAGTTTTGGCCCGGTCACATCCCAGGACAGCCTGGACCTTCTCAGGAGTAAGTATATCTGACATCTGATCTAACCTCAGTGTTCTTGTGAGATCCTGCTGATCTTTCTCTGTGTTTTTCTAGCATCAAACCCTTTGCACCGAGTCCATACTCCACCCTTCAGCCTCCAATGCCTACACCTATATCAAGTAAGAGCAATGCTGGGATTATATCAACCCTATACTGAGCTCAGACTGACCACCCGGCCTAAACCAGCATGTTTTCTCCAAAGGTTATGAGCAGTTACCCGCTCTGCACCCCCCGAGCACCACTGCCGTGCCTGTGTGGCAGGACCGGACCATTGCCTCCTCTAAACTGCGCATGCTGGAGTACTCGGCCTTCATGGAGGTCCAGAGGGATCCTGACACTGTGAGTCTCACTACTGCAGAGTATATTAGATGCTAATGCTAGTGTGTTAGGGTGCTATGTGGTTTCTATGTTCTTCTCAATGGTTTTAGCATGTTAGTATGCAGAAGGGTGTTCTGGGTGGCTTAGCTACAGTGGTGGTCAGTAACAAAGTACAACTACTTCGTTACTGTACTTAAGTACATTTTTCAAGTATCTGTACTTTACTGGAGTAGTTTTATTTTGAGTAACTTTTACTTTTACTTCACTACATTCCAAAGCATAAGATCGTACTTTTTACTTCACTACATTTCATAAAACATATCGTTACTCACGTGATACATCACGTGCTCCGAGACGCAGAAGCGGTGTCTGATTCATGAACAAACTGATTCTTTTCAATGAACCTGTTCAATCGGTTCGCAAATCGCAACAAACGATTCATTTACAAATTGCAATGATCCGATTGCAGCTGTTCTCGTGTCGAAAACTCACTGATTCAAATGATCCGTTTAGAGCGAGTCTTCTTCAGTGAACTGAACTCACAAGTAAAGAACCGGGAGATCTTGTGAGCGTGCGCTACTGATGCTGTGAAAAGTACGTTACTAATGTCGAATTTTAGGATTAATTATTGTAACTGAAAATAATATTTAGGTCAAAACTGTCAGTTGTTTGTGAACTAAATCTGCTGTAAAGGGTGATCTATTTAAGCCCACTGAAATGCTTGAATGCAGACAGATCAACATCAGTGTCCCTAACGTTATGTTTGAGGTCAAAAAACAAAACATTAAAATAACACCGATTAAATAAAATAACTCATGCACGTTCATATTCCCCGCTGCTGTAACGTTAGCAGTTTTATTAAAATGCTATGCATTTAGACCTACGTCTGTTTTTATATTGTTTATCAACAGTATACATTTTTATATTGTTTAGATCAACTAACCGAGTAGACAGATATGAAAATAACCATACTGAAAATAAGTAAATATTGTTAGCTGATGCTAACTGTCTAGCTAACAAGCTTGCTGGTGCTAAGTTGAGGAAATTTTTAGATATAAAATCCAAATATCTTTATTCAGCCACCTAGATAGATTCCATCTGAGGGAAAAAGAAAGGATGTGATGTTCAGAACATAGTAACTACAGTAATTATCAGAGTGGGAAGTGATGCCCTCTGGGGGCATTTGGCCAGGGGTGTTTTTACACCACAGACAAGGTTTGAGAAGAAATAAAATCATTATGAAAATATAATTCGATTTTCCTTAAAATGTTCTTCCTAATTTCAGGCCTAATTCTCATGTCATATATAACTGACGTTCTGCAAGACAACAAGTTCTAAAACACTTTTTTCTTACTGGTGAAGATTAGATTGTGAAATCTGTTTTCTCTCAGGTACATGGCAGTGTAAGCTTCACAGCGAACATTACTACATCACTCTCATCAATGTAGTCCATATCAACAAAATATATATCTTGACTCTATAGTGGTTATTTTGGGAAAAACCCAGGTATTTTGGGCAGTAGGATTATAAAAATATGTGCTAATATAAAATTAAATAAAGTAGTCTATATAAAATAAATCTGTCTATCAGTACTTTTTTACTTAAGTACATAAAAAATTGAGTACTTTTGTACTTTCACTCGAGTAAAATTGAAAAAGCAGTACTTTTACTTTTACTGGAGTAATATTTTATTATACGTATCTGTACTTTTACTCAAGTACTTGATCTGTGTACTTTGTCCACCACTGCTTAGCTAGTGCTAAGACTTCATAGGATGTATTTTAAAACATTATAGCAACATGCTAAAACACACACACACACACACACACACACATACATATGGAGGCCCTAAAGGGTCATGGTGGTGGAAAAAAATTAGGGTGGGAGGTCTTTCAATCCAGGTTTTGTTCCAAATGATTCATCTCTCTGCCCAGTAAAACTGTGCATCTAATGAGCTGTTCTTGTGTATTTCAGGATCAGGCCTCCAAAGACAAAGCCCTGCAGAACATGGCCGCTCTTTCCTCCGCTCAGATAGTTTCTGCCAGTGTGATGAAGAGTCACCTGCCTCCTTTTCCTCAGCACCCCTATCCACCTCCAGCCCGGGTTAGTTCAGGGTTCTCTTTTGACCAATTCTCTAAGCGTAACCTTCAAACTCACATTATCCTCTGTTTTGTTGTCTAGTTTTGGCCCGGTCACATCCCAGGACAGCCTGGCCCTTCTCAGGAGTAAGTATATCTGACATCTGATCTAACCTCAGTGTCTTGTGAGATCCTGCTGATCTTTCTCTGTGTTTTTCTAGCATCAAACCCTTTGCACCGAGTCCATACTCCACCCTTCAGCCTCCAATGCCTACACCTATATCAAGTAAGAGCAATGCTGGGATTATATCAACCCTATACTGAGCTCAGACTGACCACCCGGCCTAAACCAGCATGTTTTCTCCAAAGGTTATGAGCAGTTACCCGCTCTGCACCCCCCGAGCACCACTGCCGTGCCTGTGTGGCAGGACCGGACCATTGCCTCCTCTAAACTGCGCATGCTGGAGTACTCTGCCTTCATGGAGGTCCAGAGGGATCCTGACACTGTGAGTCTCACTACTGCAGAGTATATTAGATGCAAATGCTAGTGTGTTAGGGTGCTATGTGGTTTCTATGTTGTTCTCAATGGTTTTAGCATGTTAGTATGCAGAAGAGTGTTCTGGGTGGCTTAGCTACAGTGGTGGTCAGTAACAAAGTACAACTACTTCGTTACTGTACTTAAGTACATTTTTCAAGTATCTGTACTTTACTGGAGTAGTTTTATTTTGAGTAACTTTTACTTTTACTTCACTACATTCCAAAGCATAAGATCGTACTTTTTACTTCACTACATTTCATAAAACATATCGTTACTCACGTGATACATCACGTGCTCCGAGACGCAGAAGCGGTGTCTGATTCATGAACAAACTGATTCTTTTCAATGAACCTGTTCAATCGGTTCGCAAATCGCAACAAACGATTCATTTACAAATTGCAATGATCCGATTGCAGCTGTTCTCGTGTCGAAAACTCACTGATTCAAATGATCCGTTTAGAGCGAGTCTTCTTCAGTGAACTGAACTCACAAGTAAAGAACCGGGAGATCTTGTGAGCGTGCGCTACTGATGCTGTGAAAAGTACGTTACTAATGTCGAATTTTAGGATTAATTATTGTAACTGAAAATAATATTTAGGTCAAAACTGTCAGTTGTTTGTGAACTAAATCTGCTGTAAAGGGTGATCTATTTAAGCCCACTGAAATGCTTGAATGCAGACAGATCAACATCAGTGTCCCTAACGTTATGTTTGAGGTCAAAAAACAAAACATTAAAATAACACCGATTAAATAAAATAACTCATGCACGTTCATATTCCCCGCTGCTGTAACGTTAGCAGTTTTATTAAAATGCTATGCATTTAGACCTACGTCTGTTTTTATATTGTTTATCAACAGTATACATTTTTATATTGTTTAGATCAACTAACCGAGTAGACAGATATGAAAATAACCATACTGAAAATAAGTAAATATTGTTAGCTGATGCTAACTGTCTAGCTAACAAGCTTGCTGGTGCTAAGTTGAGGAAATTTTTAGATATAAAATCCAAATATCTTTATTCAGCCACCTAGATAGATTCCATCTGAGGGAAAAAGAAAGGATGTGATGTTCAGAACATAGTAACTACAGTAATTATCAGAGTGGGAAGTGATGCCCTCTGGGGGCATTTGGCCAGGGGTGTTTTTACACCACAGACAAGGTTTGAGAAGAAATAAAATCATTATGAAAATATAATTCGATTTTCCTTAAAATGTTCTTCCTAATTTCAGGCCTAATTCTCATGTCATATATAACTGACGTTCTGCAAGACAACAAGTTCTAAAACACTTTTTTCTTACTGGTGAAGATTAGATTGTGAAATCTGTTTTCTCTCAGGTACATGGCAGTGTAAGCTTCACAGCGAACATTACTACATCACTCTCATCAATGTAGTCCATATCAACAAAATATATATCTTGACTCTATAGTGGTTATTTTGGGAAAAACCCAGGTATTTTGGGCAGTAGGATTATAAAAATATGTGCTAATATAAAATTAAATAAAGTAGTCTATATAAAATAAATCTGTCTATCAGTACTTTTTTACTTAAGTACATAAAAAATTGAGTACTTTTGTACTTTCACTCGAGTAAAATTGAAAAAGCAGTACTTTTACTTTTACTGGAGTAATATTTTATTATACGTATCTGTACTTTTACTCAAGTACTTGATCTGTGTACTTTGTCCACCACTGCTTAGCTAGTGCTAAGACTTCATAGGATGTATTTTAAAACATTATAGCAACATGCTAAAACACACACACACACACACACACACACATACATATGGAGGCCCTAAAGGGTCATGGTGGTGGAAAAAAATTAGGGTGGGAGGACATTATTATTTTTTTTTTAATGTTTTGCACGCGTTCTCTTACAAAACTTTACATTCCCTAGCAAAGATATTTGCGTTCTCTCGCAAAACCAGTTGAGTTCAGACAAACTCTTCCTGTTTACTTTATAGATTGCAGTATAAAAAAAGACCAAATATGCTATATTATATATGCATTAAAAATATGTACTGTGTAAATGCAAGCCCAAAATATGAGCTGAATTGCACGATAAGCCTTTTCTCCCAATAACCTAAATATTTTCAGTTGTTGTGGTTAACAATAGCAATACTTTCACAGACAAAAATATACATATGTTTCAGGAATGGTGACATTCCATGCATTTGAAAGCGCTGTAAAGGTTACCTCTTCACCTGTCAATCCACAGTACAGCAAGCACCTGTTTGTCCACATCGCCCAGACAAACCCCTCGTACACAGATCCTCTCCTGGAGGCCGTGGACATCCGTCAGATCTACGACAAGTTTCCAGAGAAGAAGGGAGGGCTGAAGGAGCTGTATGAGAAAGGCCCACAGAACGCCTTCTTTCTGGTTAAATTCTGGGTGGGTTTTTACAAATGCATGTTGATCTGTTGATAATACAGTCAATATTATTAAGTTTGAAAATTTGAGATTCCAATTTAGTCTTAGATGTTGGTCTACTGTATGTGACACATTTTCAAACAGGTTCTTCTTCTGTAATGTCTTTCAGGCTGATCTGAACAGCAGTAATGTTCAGGACGGCGCAGGCTCATTCTACGGGGTCAGCAGTCAGTACAGCAGCGCTGAAAACATGACCATCACTGTCTCCACTAAAGTCTGTTCTTTTGGGAAACAGGTGGTAGAGAAAGTTGAGGTGAGTTATAATTATTCATAGCTGTGTTTTTGTCATAGCTGTACACGGTCAGTACTGACAGTATGGTTTTATGCAGAAAACCAGCTTCTATATTTTGACTTCTGACCCCTAGACGGAGTATGCGCGAGTGGAGGGCGGGAGGTACGTTTACCGGATCCATCGCTCACCCATGTGTGAATACATGATCAACTTCATCCATAAACTCAAACACCTGCCGGAGAAATACATGATGAACAGTGTCCTGGAGAACTTCACTATACTGCAGGTAAGAGAATGAGAAAACAGGACAAAATTCAGATTTTAAGATCAAACCAATTTTTTATTCATAAGTGTGAATTAGCCAAATGCCCCTAAGGATGTTGAATCAGAATGACAGGAAAAATTATTTACCTTATTGCTTTTAATAGAGGGACTTCATTAGTTAAATATTGACTGATGCCTTTGTATTTGTATCAAAAATGTCATTCAAAATTTGCATGCAATTTTCACATTTCGTGTCCTGAAGAGTCATTGTTTTATAAAATAGTCATATGGTAACAGACCTGCCAACCTGTACGCATTTTGCGTAACGGATACGCATTTTGACCTCAAAGTACGCGGGTACGATTTGTCACTCTGAACTACGCAAAACCCTGGTTACGCCACTGTCCACACACAGTTATTAGAGTTAAGAAATAAAAAAATATTCAACAAGGGTGCATTAAATGTATAAAAATAGTCTGTAAAGACAAATACAGTATTTATGTATTGATGCTTGTCTCGTTTTAAAGACTGTAGGATAAATTAAAGCATTCTTGGAAATCAGTAAAGATTTCACAGCAGAAATACAATAGGGGGATGTTTTTACAATTATAGGCCTTGCTAAAAAACATATATTAACTCAGTCAGACGACAGAAAGCATGTAGTAGGTTGTATAAGACAGGTTTTTTTAGCAAGATTTTGATCATGTTGATCATTTAGAGGCCTTAGAAATTGGTGGAAGCCATCAGTATGCTATGTATGTAATAGAGTCAAAATAAGGATGTGTTTCCAAGCTTATGTCATTAAGCTCATTAAATATGAAAATTTAACATATGCTTCCTTTGAAATTAGTGTTATTCTACTGTTCTGTCACTCTTCTCCCTGATGTGTTTTTCCCCCCTCAGGTTGTCACAAACAGAGACACACAAGAGACTTTGCTTTGCATTGCGTTCGTGTTTGAGGTGTCCACAAGCGACCACGGAGCACAGTATCACGTTTACAGACTCGTCAAGGACTGAATAACCGCTGTGCCGAAACACCTCCAGACGCCGTTCATCCAATGCGTACAAACAAAGTGAGGAAAAGAAAATCAGACAAACCTGAAGCTCACGAACACAATCATGGACAAAACACAAACCCGGGATCCTCTGCACTAGGTTGTGTTGTATATGTAGTCATGTTCCTTAAAAGCAAAGGAAATGTACTTTCAGGGATAATTTCTTACTGTTTTGTGGAGGAGAGGTCTTGAATGTCTGTGGTGGGTGAACTCTGTCATGTTTATGGTACTAGACTCTGAAGGCACAAAGGTCTTTTTAAAAGCCATTGTAAGTGAATAGGAAAGGAATTCGGGTCGAAGTCTTTCTCTAATCAGGAACGTTGCGATGGCGTATGTTTGTCTTTCATTTAGACGCAGCAGCTTACCTCTGACTTTAGACAGATCCGGGCTCAGATTGTGCTCGGAAAGATGCGCAAGTCTTGAAAAATAAAAACGGTTCTGTGTAGGAAAGAGACACTGAATGTTTGTTGTGATGGGAAGCGCAAGTTGTAAGAAGTTCAGGGTTCATGTTCCATGAATGTGGCACACTTTTGCAAGTTTTACTCTCGATTTGGCTTGATTTTCTGTTTTGGAAAGTTTGAAAATGTGTGAGCTATTTCTACCTCCTGGTGTTACGTGGATATGTATGGAAGCCTGTATTCACCACGGAATAAAAAACGTTATTGTGAGTTTTTATCTCACAATTTCTAGCAAATTTTCTAGCGATTCTGTTCACATCTCACAATTTAGACTTTGTTGCTTGTAATTCTAAGGATTTTTTTTTATTTTTTTTTATTAAGCTCATAATTGCGAGATTCTGACTTTTTCTCACAGTTCCAATGTTAACTTGCAATTGTTAGTTTATAACTAGATATAAACTTGTAATTCTGAAAGAAACGCCAGAATTGGGAGACATAAACTTGCTATTGCTACTAGATCTGTTGGCATTTATGTATCTGGGTGCACTTTATATCGAGACTCGAAATTCGTACCATTAAGTACATATCACTGCAGTTTCCAAAAGAAATGAACACTAGAGGCAGTAAAACTCTGACACCTTTTATTCCTTTTCACACAAATTTACAGAGTTTCGATTAATTTTTTGCACAATATCTTGACGAATATCATGTTATGACTTCAAAACAATATTAATATGCTGGGAGATTTGAAAACTGATGCTTTTGAACGTTAGCATCGCACATATCCAGTTTCATATCTATGGGTTTTCATAGATAGTAGATTTGTTCGGTAGCTCACGGAGTACAGAGATGTGAGAGGTGAGGAGCTCCGGTTCGACAAAACAGTTCAAATCTGCATATAAGGAAGTTGAAATGGCACGGTTGCATCAACAAATACGTTTTTATATCAGCTTTGCATTTGTTAACACTATCGGGTAGGTTTATGGTTGGGTTTGGTGTAGGGCATATTTCCAACACGATAGAAGCATTAATTTTTAGCGACAGTCCCTGTATATTTGAATTCTGAACCGCCGCAATAAAACACAGCAATACGTACCTATGTATCAACGTAATAAAAACGTGCCAGGGTTCACGTATTGAACCCGTGTTTTAGCGCCACTCAGTGGACATTTCTCTGCGGCGAAACGTGCAATAAGTTACGTAAAAACGGTCTTCACTAAAAAGTGCCCCCAGACAGTGCAATTGTGAGAAAAACACAATTGTGAAATTAAAAAGTCGCAATTAACATTTTTACTTTTGTAATATCTCAGAATTCTGTCTTTTTCTCAGAATTTCTAGAAACAAAAAAAAAAGTCAGAATTGTGAGATAAAAAGTCGCAATTACCTTTTTTTTCTTTCAGTAGCAGAAAAAACAAACAGTTGCAAGATGTAAACTCGGAATGCTGACTAAAAAAGTCAGAACTGTGAGATGTAAATTTAGAATTGTGAGAAAAGAAGGCAGAACTGAGATAATACAAAGTCACAATTAGCTTTTTTTCTTTCTTTATATTATTCTGTGTTGGAAACGGGCTACCCGTGGATATGCAAAGTGTGTTTTTAAAGCAGAGGTTTGGTTTAAAACCATTAATGGTTGTTGTGAATAGGCATAGTTTTACTCAATTGCCCTCATTTTGAGTGCCTTATCACTTTTGTGTCTACATTCGCCCTACTGGCGAGTAAGCAGGAACATTCAGTAGATCAGGTAACACTGAATTAAAACAAAGAGGGCAAATCTACTATTGCATAATGAGGTTACAGCGGGACAAAACACATCTCTGCATGTAACACTTGGTTTTGATTTCTCCGTGTTTTAATCAATGAACTACATGCTAATTAATTACATTGTTGCCAAAGCAATTACACTTAACTGGGTGCTTAAGTATTTTCCTAATAAAAACATTGTGTTTTAAAAGAAAGAAAATAAAAAAAAACATTGTATTTTAATATAAAATTGAAATAGTTCAGTTGTTCTCTCAATTTTTGGAGTGTGGTAAGGCGTGCCATTGGTCAACAGAAGATTTTGAACAGCACAAAGTGAAATTAGCTGTTAATTCCATATCAAAATGTGCAATAAGATCCGGGCTATTCCGATCCAGGTTTTCTCAGGTGCTTTCAGTAATGGAGAAATACTCTAGGTTTATAATGCTAGTATATACAGTATGTGGAGTCATAGATTCATAACTCTTTTTTTACGTTTATTCTTCCACATGGCATCCGTCTCGGTGTTGATCAGTTTTTATTAACCCACAATCACCTGCGCTGGTTTGTACATATGATTTTAAATGTCAGACATAATTAGTGACATTTAACTGTAGTCAGCTGATTATTCATGGCATCATATCTTGGTACATTTATTTACATTTGTCCAATACATTATGGAAAGCACTTGTTGATGTTCCGTAAATATCTGAGTTGTACATTCTCATTTTAGATGTTTAGGTTTCTAGGCTAATCTGTAATATCTTAACCAAAGAATCAAATGTGAACATCATCCCAGTCTTGCCTTATCGTGTGCTTCGGGTCTTCTGTGACATTTTAAGAAAAAAAAAACATGCTTCTGTGTGTGTGTGTGTGTGTGTGTGTGTGTGTGTGTGTGTGTGTGTGTTGTGTTTGTGCACCTGTGTGTGAGAGAGGGGAAAATAGAAATTCATTTTGAAATTCTACAAATTGTCTTCTGTGTATATTTTAAGAATGTTACAGGAAAAAGGTTTTGATGTCTATTCTTTTTTCATCTTTTCTTTTTCCTTTTGCTTTGTTTGTTCCAGTAGGATTCTTATTCTGGTTAATATTACATAAGGGTTGTAACATCTACAGTGTTTTATGTTTTTGCCCATTAAAGTGACTTTCGACCCCTGGGAGCTAAAACATCCTTATTGCATTTGTTGTTGTATATATACAAAACACACACACACATACACTTTTAACATTTCAATGTGATAATATAATTAAGATAATTACTTGGCAGCAGTTGTGACTGTATAGGTTCACATTTAACTTAATTTTTTAATGATATAATATACATTGAAAAAAAAATAGTTCCCAAATAAAAATAATTATTTGGCATCACTATATCAACCCAAATACATGAATTTATATTTATACCAACATTATTATTAGTAGTAGTAGTGGTAGTAATAACAGTATTTTTTATGGGTTAAATCAGGTAAAAAATAGCTCTGTAAGGTATACATTTTAAGTTTAAAGAGGATTATTGATTAGATTTGTGATCAGTTTATAGGTTTCCTCATCAAAAGACAATTCCTTAATATTCAAATTTTCCAGGGAAAATCAAAAAGCATTATCTGTGGAATTGATGAATTACTCCAACCAATTCCTTACTGAGTAATGCCCAACTTCATCTGGCCTGGTAGCTCAGTGGTAGCTGTTGCCTCCCATGTTGTAGACCAGAGTTCGGTTCCCAACCTTACCAGGGTTTTGCCCTGTTTGGGGGCCTAATGGTTAGAGAGTCTGACTCGTAATCGAAAGGTTGTGAGTTCGAGTCTCGGGCGGCAGGAATTATAAGTGGGGGGAGTGAATGTACAGCGCTCTCTCCACCTTCAATACCACGACGAGTGCGCTTGAGCAAGGCACCGAAAACCCAACATGGAGTACTCCATGACTGGCTGCCCACTGCTCCGGGTGTGTGTTCACGGTGTGTGAGTGTGTTCACTGCTCTGAGTGTGTGTGTGTGTGTGTGTGTGTGTGTGTTAACTGCTGTGTGTGTGCACTATGGATGGGATAAATGCAGAACACTAATTCTGAGTATGGGTCACCATACTTGGCCTCACGCCACCAACTTTATCTCTTTGTTTCCATCCCTTTAATTGTCATGCTGTTGTGTAAATACTTAATTTAAACAGTTATAACTTGACCAGGGCATATTTATGAAAATCTGCTTCTGCTTTTATATAAATACATACTCTTGATTTTACACTGACAGAGTTCAGAAAGTAGGCTACAGGAATTAGAAACATATTTGAATGACCCCTTAAAATAATTATATATATATATATATATATTGAATGATATATATTTACATAATCATGTACACCTATTATATCTATTTATTATATATATATATATATATATATATATATATATATGTTTAGCATGATTATCATTATGATTTAAGCTATTCATTATGAGAATTTTTTTAAACATTTACTGTATTTACTGCATTACGAACCCTTAACTGGGAAATTATGTGGGATTAAATGAGTTAACTACATTGCCCACAATGCACTCGGGTGTTTCTGTGAGTGTGTCATGCGCATGAGCTGCACTGTGCTTTGTAATGTTAGTTGATACAGTGGATACAGTGGAGGTCATTTGACGGGACGATGATGATTATCGATCGGTCAGTGAGAGAATCCTATCATGCGCTCAGAAAGAGCGCGAGCGGAACTTCCGCACGCGGAGCATCGATTTGAGCGCCAGTCCCATCCAGGTATGTACATGACTAAAGACTATAAAGTATGCCTGAACCCTTTTTGCTAAGCTGGAAGTTAATATAGATCAGAATAAGTCTTACTGTTGATGTAAATCGTTTGAATGAATGAATAAACAGCATGGTTTCAAATGTCCCTGAGTTGGATTAGTTCGAAGCTCCGCCTCCAGGGCCAGCGGACTTTAAAGCGCTCGCCGCTCTCTGACTGACTTACTGAAGCCTGAGCTGCGCGGCACCATGGCAACGGAGCGGCCCTCCAGACTGCGCGTCTTCTCTCTCAACTGCTGGTGAGCTCAGACGATGAGGCTTCCGCGTCAACATCGCGCGCGGAAAACGCGCTTGTCTCGAGCGCTCCGAACGAGCTACATTTATCCCCCATTTACAGCAGTTGACATTGTTTCGGAGTCATCAACTGCTGCAAACGGGGGAGAAATGTAGCTCGTTGTGTTTATTTATTGAGTTTATTATGCATGGATATATTTATGAATATTTTATGGGTTTGCTAGACACGTCTAAGGGTAAAATACAGGTTTTTAAGTAGATAATATAGCAGTTTTATTATATTATTATTATTTTTCATTCATTTTATAGCTTTAGCAAAATATTTTTGTCAAATTTTAGCATATTTTGTTCTGCATCAACCCTCTGGGGTCTGAGGGTGTTTTTGGGCCCTGGGGAAGTTTTGACATGTCCTGACATTTATGTGACTTTGGTGATGTTGCAATCTTTATTGTAGGCCTATAATTCAGTCAACTAGAATAGTACGTTAAGTATGAGTGTTGAATATAGTGTTGCAATATGTTTGTCTGTTTTTAATATTTCCCTTCTATATGTTGTTGTATATATATATATATATATATATATATATATACGTTTTGATTATTTTTTATTTCAGTTTTAGTTATTTTAATACATCAAGTTACAGTAAAATAATTGCATCTTGAATCATTACATCATGAAGTGAATAATGGTAGCTTGGCAAATAGCCTTTTTATATTATTTTATATTATGATTATTATGTTTTTTAGTTAACAGTAATAACCCTGGTATATTTCATTAATAAAGTAGTGTTTTCCAGGCCTTCAAATGGCACTGAAAATAATAAAATCTTCTAATAGAATGTATTACTATTATTATTATTAGTTGTAGTTGGTCTCTGGGCTGCGGCGGTCACATGACATGCAGTGTGGGCCTCCTGCATTGTCAGCACCATGTTCCAGAACAAGACAAAATAATGCAAATGTGGGTTTTAATACTTCCCCTGAATTAGACGACACAGCAGATTATTAAGGCATGCATGTGATGGAGTTATGAAATGATGAAGTCAGCTGTGTTAATATGTAGAGCATACTGACTGCATATGTGTATACTATAAATGCTGTTGGGGTTTTGTATGTGATTTAGAATAGACCGCAAGACTATAGTGACTGTGGTTTTGTGTTTTTCAGGGGAATACGGTTCTGCAGTCAACTCTGTACACAGCGGTATGAGATGATTGGAGAATTACTGGGCCGAGAGCAGCACGACATTGCCCTGTTACAGGAAGTGGGTTTTACTGTACACATTTAACCCCCTTATCCTCTGACTGTCTTTAGGGATTAATTCAGTGCCCTTGTGGCTTTAGCACTTCATTTTGCTTCATTTCCCTGATGGACGAATAACACTGTGTCCTAAACAGATATGTGGTCGTGGCTGGTTATAACGTTTGGGGTCGGTAAAGTGTTTAATGTTTTTAAACGAAGTCTCTTATGTTCAACCAGACATTTATTTGACTAAAAACAAAGTAACACAGCAAAGTGTTATTACTATTTAAAATAACTGTTTACTTTTTTAATATGTTTTAAAATGTAGTTTATTTCTGTGATTCAAAGATGAATTTTCAGCATAATTACTCCAGTCGTCAGTGTCACATGATCCTTCAGAAATCATAATAATATGCTGATTTGTTTTTTTGCTGCTTAAAAATGTATAGAAAGTGTGATACTGTCACGGTGCACACACAAGGAGGATACAGGAACACGCAGACGAGGAGTAAACTCAAATAATAGTCTTTAGTGTAGACAGACAAGGCTGGGTAAGACAAGGCAAGGCTGACACAGACGGAACATCGGGGAGTAACAAGTAGACCAGACGACACGAAACTGAACAGGCAGGAACTTAAATACACAGGTTAATAACACAAACACAGCAGAACAGAATAGACTAATAATCACACTAAACAAGGACAGGAAACAAACTAAATATGGACACAATAGGCGGGAGCACATGACACACAACAGAGGACTGACAGATACACTACCAGTCAAAGTTTTGAGCTAAGTAATAATAATAATAATAATAATAGTGTAATATAGTGATTTGGTTTTTAGCAAAAACCTAAGTTTTGGGCTAAGATAAATAAAATAAATATTATAATAAAATAAACAAATAACACATTTATTCAGTAAGGATTCAATAAATAGAACAAAATTACAGCAAATATATTTATAATGTTATAAAATATATTTCTAATGAATACTATTCAGTATACTTTCTATTCATCAAAGTTTCCTGAGTAAAATGTATCACAGTTTCCACTAAAATATGAAGCAACACAAACTTTCACAAACACAAACTTTCAACATCAACAGTAATGATGCTGGAAATTCATCTTTCTTTACATCACAGAAATAAATGACATTCAAAATATATTCAAATAGTTTTTGAAATTGGAATATTTCACAATTTTACTGTTTTAACAAATAAATGCAGCCTTTATAAGAGATGTCATTAAAAGTCATAATTACTCTGTAAAAGTATAAGTTAATGAATTCTTCAAAAATATCGAAATGTATATTTTACCTCCAAAATATAGTATTGCTCTTTGTGATCTCTTAAATCCTTTACATTGAATGCACACATGTAAAGCTTTTTCACATAAACTTCATTTTTACTTATCTAAGTATCTTTATCATCGTTCTAGGTGTGGAGTGAAAGAGATTTCCTTTTCCTGAAGAGAAAGCTGTCCTCCTCTCATCCTTATACTCACTATTTCAAGAGGTCAGTTCAACTCGCCGTGACATGAGAGAATTTGAACGTTGCTTTGTACTTCAAAGCCACTGGGATTTTGAAAGAGAGACTTTGAAACCTTCTGATCAGTGATTAAGCGGCTAGACGCTCTCACACATTCCAGAGAGAAAAAGGCGGGAAATAAAATCCCCACTAAGAGTAGAGTTCACCCAAAACTAAAAAAATCCAGCCATCATTTACTCACCCTTGTGTTGTTCCAAACCCTTATGACTTGTTTTCTTCTGTGGAAATTTTACTAAAATCGTGCGTCATGTTTGGTAACAAGACACAATAGAACTAACATTATTTGGTGTCCCTTCATCACTGTCTGCTTTCATTGTATGGAAAAGAGCATGTTGGACATTCTTCAGAAGTTCTCCTTTTGTCTTTTTTGGAAGAAAGCATATGGTTTTGGAACAACTTAAATAAGGGAATAAATTCAGACTTTTTAAATTAGTTTTGGGTGAACTATCCTTTTAAGAAGCTATGAAATCTTCTTTTGAGACATTTGTTTGAATATCCCATTATATTCTGAGTCTTCTCAGTGACCTTTATATCTTATCCTTATCATCATGAGACAAGAAAAATAAGGATTGATCTTTTGATCTTAAAGCATGCAATCAATAAAGCTGATTTGGCAGAATTTGTAATCATCTCTCTTATCAAAGAAGCATTACTATCTTCAGTTAACACTTCAACACTCTTAGACTCCCTCCAAAGCATGAAGGGAATTAGAAGCTTCTGGCTTCTCACATTATTGGTGGTGTCGGCTATTACTATTGAAAATCCTTAACCCACCTTTTCACCTTTAAAAATGTATGTAAAATGTATTTAAACAGTTACGAATAGAAAATTATTATACATAAATTACAGTGCAATCAGTTGGGACGTAGCACAGCGCTCATTCAACAAATGCACAGCTAAACAGATGAGTTTTGAGTCTGGATTTAAATGTGGCTAATGTTTTAGCACATCTGATCTCTTCTGGAAGCTGATTCCAACTGCGGGCGGCATAATAGCTAAAAGCGGACTCCCCTTGTTTTGTGTGAACCCTTGGTATTTCTACCTGACTGGATCCCACTGATCTGAGTGTTCAGTGAGCATATCTGCAATGTATTTAGGTCCTAGGCCATTGAGTGATTTATAAACGAGTAAAAGTGCTTTAAAATCAATCCTAAATGTAACTGGAAGCCAGTGTAAGGACCTGAGGACTGGTGTGATATGCTCAGATTTTCTGGTTCTAGTCAGAATCCTGGCAGCAGCGTTCTGGATGAGCTGCAGCTGTCTAACGGTCTTCTTTGGAAGGCCGGTGAGGAGACCATTACAATAATCCACCCTGCTGGTGATAAAGGCATGAACAAGTTTCTCCAAATCTTGACTGCAAACAAAACTTCTAATTCTTGCAATGTTTTTGAGATGATAGTATGCTGATTTAGTTACTGCTTTGACATGACGACTAAAACTAAGGTCTGTCTCCAGAATCACTCCTCGATTGTGATGACTTGACTTGACTTGACTTTATTTTGAGTTGTTTGACCCCTAGACTCAAGGTGTGCAGTCACCTTGAGAAGTTCATCTTTGTTTTCAAATGCAATGACTTCAGTTTTCTCCTTGTTTAACTGAAGAAGGTTTTGGCACATCCAACTGTTAATTTCATCAATGCATTGGCAGAGGGAGTCAATGGGGCTATAGTCATTCGGAGATAAGTCTTGGCAAACCTGCGTTTCGTCTGCATAGCTGTGATAGGCAGTTTGGTTTGATTGACATGGGCTAGTGGTGGGAATTTGGCCAGGACACCGGGGTTACACCCCTAATTGAGCCTTGTGGGACTCCGCATGTCATAGACGTCCACTTAGACTTATGCTCTCCTATACTCACATAATAACTAGGGATGGGTCACGATTTTCGAATATTCGAATATTCTATTTAATTATAGAATATCGATTAGGTTGTGCGATTATTTTCTAAAGGTGTACCAGGGCTTGACAATAAAGACTGTCCGATGTCGTGAAGGACGCTCGGATTTGTCACTTACCAGATCGGGCCACTGCAGGTGGTCACTAAATTGTATCATTTGCATGCGTTTTTAAGCCTTGTTTGTTTAAAAAGCATTTGGGCGCGAAAGACAACTCCTTTCAGTACCTGCGCGAACTGCACTGTCGGCACTCGGGCGCGGCACACATACATACACACACACACACTATGTGTGAGCGCTAACCACGCCGGAGAACAGAACTTCTGATACGTGCAGCCTGATTGCGTGAACAATAGACCTGTTAAACAATATATTGTGAGAGGGCCGTTTGTTACAGCGTCCCAAACAACTCAAAATAATAAACCAAAGTTAACAAAACGATGCACTCCACAGAGTGCTTCTCTGCCGCCTTCACGTGCTGTTTCCCATTAATGAAGCCGTGACGAGCTCCCTGCATTCAAATTATTCGTTTTTTGCTGAAATAATAATATTCCACTGGTTGATATATTATATTTATATGCAAAATATTTGTGTTGTTTTTCGTGTTAAATGTGAAGAATGACAGGTTGGATGCCACACTTATTATTATTATTTTTTTGGCAGAGTATACAGGTGTAATTTTCACTTTAACTTCAGGCGATGTAACATGATTTTATGATCGTAATTTTGACTTTATTCTTAAAATATTATGACGTTAATTATTTAGTTATTTATTTGAGAAAGATAAACTGATCAAACTTGCGCTGGCCGCTTGGTATTAAAAAAAAAACTCAAACTTGAATTTAACAAAAATAAGATGTTCCAATCATATTTCTAAATTAAATTAATAAAGAAAGGAAACACAATAATGACCAATTTGCTATTAAAAAACAAAACTGAACTATTTAAATGGCTCAGCTAGAGAGAGAGAGAGAGAGACACGGGCTCAGACTCAGGCGGATAATTCTGAGAAGCTGCAGGGCTCTATATTCGATCCCTTGTTTCAATTCAAAGTTTACCGAACTAATTGTGAAGGACACTCCCGTCTTCTTCCCGAGCATGTGAACATGTTCATTTAATATATTTGTATATATGAAATAGGTTATTGTTATGAAGACAGACGTTAAAATTAATGTTCACATAATAAGTGCGTCATTCAGGCGGTTCACAATATGTTTTAGCGCGTAATATGTTTTAAGAATGATATTCTGTTTAGCGCGCAATATGTTTTACGCCTAATATTCATTGATGCATTAATCAGATTTAAGATTTTCTTTTTAATAATATGAATGTTCATGTTCATTTTTAAAATAGAAATGTCCCAGCGTTATGCGCAGTTGATAATCGACGGACTGTTCTGTTAATAAATGCCGTCCTTCGGTTATGTTATATTAATCTGTTTCAGCAATCATACTTTACAACCATTAATTTTCTTGGGTTAAGATAGACTATTCTCTAATTAACTAAACAGTTTGTTATCATACAGATTGAAAGCCTGGATGGTCTCTCTCCCCCTCTCTCTCTCTGTGTGTGTGTGTGCGCGCGTGCGTGTGTGTGTGCGCGTGGGTGGGCGGGTGCATGCGTGGGAGGGGTGCGATTTTCGAATAGTAATTGAATAATACCCAGTGATTATCGAATATTACATTTGCTTAAAATGCCCATCCCTAATAATAACCTCTCCCTTCTATGTATGACCTGAACCATTTGAGGACCATCCCGGAAAGCCTGACCCAGTTTTCCAGTCTCTCTAGAAATATGTTTGGTAAATAAGGGATGTATTAAAGGAATATTTAACCCAAAAATGACAAATTGCTGAAAATGTACCCTCAGGCTATCCAAGATGTAGATGGGTTTGTTTCATCATCAGAACAGATTTGGATAAATTTATCATTACATCACTTGAATGAATGAATGAATGATTCATGCATTTATATAGCGCTTTTTGTGTATTGTTGTACACCCAAAGCGCTTTACAATCATGTGGGGGGGTCTCTCCTCAACCACCACCAGTGTGCAGCATCCACTTGGATGATGCGACGGCTGCCACAGGACAACGGCGCCAGTGCGCTCACCACACACCAGCTACAGATGGAGAGGAGAGAGAGAGAGAGAGCCAATCAAGTGGATGGGGATTATTAGGAGGCCATGATTGACAAGGGCCAGTGGTGGGAATTTGGCCAGGACACCGGGGTTACACCCTACTCTTTTACGAGAAGTGCCATGGGATTTTTAATGACCACAGAGAGTCAGGACCTCGGTTTAACGTCTCATCCGAAAGACGGTGCTTGTTGACAGTATAGTGTCCCCATCACTATACTGGGGTGTTAGGACCCACACAGACCACAGGGTGAGCACCCCCTGCTGGTCTCACTAACACCTCTTCCAGCAGCAACCTAGTTTTTCTCAGGAGGTCTCCCATCCAGGTACTGACCAGGCTCAACCCTGCTTAGCTTCAGTGCTCACCAATGGATCCTCTGCAGTGAATGGGTGCCATCAGAATGAGAGTCAAAACAGCTGATAAAAACAACACAGTAACCCACACCACTCCAGTCTATCAATTAACGTCTTGTGAAAAGCTGCAAGCTTGCAATAAACAAATCCATCAGTAGTGGGAAAGTGATCAAATAATAAGCAAGTGATGTAAATCTGCTTAAATGAAGAAAAAACTCATCTACATCTTGGATGGCGTGAGGATGAGTACATTTTCATTTTTCGGTGAACTATTCCTTTATTATATCCGCACAAAACAAATGACTGCCAATATGTTCAAACGAAAGGAAAGTAGGTTTTCTAGGGCTTATCAACATAGATAATAACCCTAGTAGGAAGTGTGTAGATGAGAGTCAAACAAAAGGTTTTTGTCTTCAGTGTCCCTTAATAATACTGGAAAAGTAAGTGCAGCTGTGTGATTGCTGGCATATAAAGAGCAAGCGATACCTAAAGACAAATGTTATTTTGTAGCTGTATGTTTTGGTATCTGATAAAATGTATCACAGTTTCCACTAAAATATGAAGCAACACAAACTTTCACAAACACAAACTTTCAACATCAACAGTAATGATGCTGGAAATTCATCTTTCTTTACATCACAGAAATACATTACATTCAAAATATATTCAAATAGTTTTTGAAATTGGAATATTTCACAATTTTACTGTTTTAACAAATAAATGCAGCCTTTATAAGAGATGCCATTAAAAGTCATAATTACTCTGTAAAAGTATAAGTTAATGAATTCTTCAAAAATATTAAAATATACAAAATATAGTATTGCTCTTTGTGATCTCTTAAATCCTTTACATTGAATGCACACATATAAAGCTTTTTCAAATAAACTTCATTTTTACTGATCTAAGTACCTTTATCATTGTTCTAGGTGTGGAGTGAAAGAGATTTCCTTTTCCTGAAGAGAAAGCTGTCCTCCTCTCATCCTTATACTCACTATTTCAAGAGGTCAGTTCAACTCGCCGTGACATGATGAGAGACTTTGAACGTTGCTTTGTACTTCAAAGCCACTGGGATTTTGAAAGAGAGACTTTGAAACCTTCTGATCAGCGATCAAGCGGCTAGACGCTCTCACACATTCCAGAGAGAAAAAGGCGGTAAATAAAATACCCACTAAGAGTAGAGTTCACCCAAAACTAAAAAAAATTCACCATTTACTCACCCTTGTGTCGTTCCAAACCCATAGGAATTTTTTTATTCTGTGGAAACACAAAAAGAGAAATTTTACTAAAATTGTGCGTCATGTTTGGTAACAAGACAATAGAACTAACATTATTTGGTGTCCCTTCATCACTGTCTGCTTTCATTGTATGGAAAAGAGCAGGTTGGACATTCTTCAGAACTTCTCCTTCTGTCTTTCTTGGAAGAAAGCATATGGTTTTGGAACAACTTAAATAAGGGAATAAATTAAGACTTTTTAAATAATTTTTGGGTGAACTATCCTTTTAAGAAGCTATGAAATCTTCTTTTGAGACATTTGCTTGAATGTCCCATTATATTCTGTCTTCTCAGTGAAGAAAAATAAGGATTGATCTTAAAGCATGCAATCAATAAAGCTGATTTGGCAGAATTTGTAATCATCCCTCTTATCAAATAAGCATTACTACCTTCAGTTAACACTTCAACACTCTTAGACTCCCTCCAAAGCATGAAGGGAATTAGAAGCTTCTGGCTTCTCACGTTATTGGTGGTGTCGGCTATTACTATTGAAAATCCTTAACTCACCTTTTCACCTTTAAAAATGTATGTAAAATGAATTTAAACAGTTACGAATGGAAAATTATTATACATAAATTACAGTTCAATCAGTTCAGACGTAGCACAGTGCTCATTCAACAAATGCACAGCTAAACAGATGAGTTGGGAGTGTGGATTTAAATGTGGCTAATGTTTTAGCACATCGGATCTCTTCTGGAAGCTGATTCCAACTTTGGGCGGTAAAATAGCTAAAAGCGGACTCCCCTTGTTTTGTATGAACCCTTGGTATTTCTAAATGAATCGACCCTAATGATCTGAGTGTTCAGTGAGCATATCTGCAATGTATTTAGGTCCTAGGCCATTGAGTGATTTATAAACAAGTAAAAGTACTTTAAAATCGATCCTAAATGTAAGCCAGTGTAAGGACCTGAGGACTGGTGTGATATGCTCAGATGTTCTGGTTCTAGTCAGAATCCTGGCAGCAGCGTTCTGGATGAGCTGCAGCTGTCTAATGGTCTTCTTTGGAAGGAGACCATAACAATAATCCATCCTGCTGGTGATAAAGGCATGAACAAGTTTCTCCAAATCTTGACTGGAAACAAAACTTCTAATTCTTGCAATGTTTTTGAGATGATAGTATACTGATTTAGTTACTGCTTTGACATGACGACTAAAACTAAGGTCTGTCTTCAGAATCACCCCAAGATTTCTGACTTGATTTTTAGTTGTTTGACCCCTAGAGTCAAGGTATGCATTCACCTTGATAACTTCATCTTTGTTTCCAAATGCAATGACTTCAGTTTTCTCCTTGTTTAATTGAAGAAAGTTTTGGCACATCCAACTGTTAATTTCATCAATGCATTGGCAGAGGGAGTCAATGAGGCTATAGTCATTTGGTGATAAGGTGAGGTAAACCTGCGTATCATCTGCATAGCTGTGATAGGCAGTTTGGTTCTTTCTCATTATTTGACTTAGTCAGAGCATATACAGTCTAAACAAGAGCGGTGCAAGAACTGAACCTTGTGGGACTCCGCATATCATGGACGTCCACTTAGACTTATGCTCTCCTATACTCACATAATAACCTCTTCCTTCTAAGTATGACCTGAACCATTTTAGGACCATCCCGGAAAGCCTGACCCAGTTTTCCAGTCTCTCTAGAAGTATATTTGGTAAATAAGGGATGTATTAAAGGAATATTTAACCAAAAAATGACAATTTGCTGAAAATGTAGCCTCCAAGGCCATCCAAGATGTAGATGGGTTTGTTTCATCATCAGAACAGATTTGGATAAATGTATCATTACATCACTTGCTCACCAATGGATCCTCTGCAGTGAATGGGTGCCGTCAGAATGAGAGTCAAAACAGTTGATAAAAACAACACAGTAACCCACACCACTCCAGTCTATCAATTAACGTCTTGTGAAAAGCTGCAAGCTTGCAATAAACAATTCCATCATTAGTGGGAAAGTGATCAAATAATGAGCAAGTGATGTAAATCTGCTTAAATGAAGAAAAAACTCATCTACATCTTCGATGGCCTTAAGGTGAGTACATTTTAATTTTTCTGTGAACTATTCCTTTATTATATCCGCACAAAACAAATGACTGCCAATATGTTCAAAAGAAAGGAAAGTAGGTTTTCTAGGGCTAATCAACATAGATAATAACCCTAGTCATAAGTGTGTAGATGAGAGTCAAACAAAAGTTTTTGTCTTCAGTGTCCCTAATAATACTGGAAAAGTAAGTGCAGCTGTGTGATTGCTGGCGTATATACAACAAGCGATACCTAAAGACAAATGTTATTTTGTAGCTGTATGTTCTGGTATCTGATACTGTGTGGTGTTTTGACAGTGGAGTCATTGGCAGTGGGCTTGCTGTGTTCTCCAGACACAGGATCCAGGACGCTCTGCTCTACCAGTACTCTCTCAACGGCTACCCATATATGGTTAGTTATTTCTGTGTGCTTCATTCTGATTGGTCAGTCTGCCCTCAAATATTTTGTATAATGACACTAAACTATATAATGGAATTTTAGTTTTTTTGCTGCTAGTTTCATAATAATTGTTTTATACTATTACTCTTATATAACCCCCGGAGTTTCTTTCTTCTCACATAACGTAAACTCAAATTTATATTTCATGTCTTTTTATTTATTTGTCTATTAATCTCTGTGTAATATGTCACACTTTGGGATTCTGATTAACCTGTCAAGGTTTATTTTATGATTGTACATTATTGCCTGCTTATCACTGTTTGTGTGGCCTTTGTACATCACTAGAATAGAGTCTAAAAAAGCCTTGGCCAAACAAAGCACCAGCATTTAGTTTTAATTTACAACGTGCTTTATGTTCGTCACACGCTTATATAAGATTAATATAACATAAAAAATATATAACATTAAATATTTGTAATATATTAAATACATTAAATATTTGTAATATATTAAATACATTAAATAATATTTAATATTAATACAATTAAAATGCTTAATGAAATGCTTTGAAGTACATTAATTTTGATGTATAGACTAACATACTAAAGCACATGTAAAATATAATTGTATCATTTTAAATGTAGTGTGTTATTCAATGTTACATTTAAGGTTAATATATTTTAAATGTACTAAATTGCAACTTAATCATTACAAATGTGTAATCACAAATATATTTAAAAACATGACGTGCAAGATATATAGTAAACTTTTTTTAATTTACCATAAATGCTTGTCAGTACATTCATCATTATATTTTAACCAAATATCAACAGACAATATCATTAATTGTGAGATTAAATGTAAATATACTTAAAGTTCAACTAATTACATTTAATATGAATTGAAACTATTAATACATTTTAATTTAATTCAAATGAACATATGTTAAAGTATAATTTTTCCACAAGGGACATCATGTGACTAGCTTTTGTAGAGGAATCTGAGATGTTTTGTTTCTTTATGGTACAATGATTCATGTAACAAAGTTTTAACACAGCAATAATAATATTACCTTTTCTCTGTGTTTGTGTGTGTTTGTGTGTGTGTGTGTGTGTGTGTTTGTGTTTGTGTTTGTGTTTGTGTTGTGTGTGTGTGTGTGTGTGTGTGTGTGTGTGTGTGTTCATCTCAGCTGCGCCATGGCGACTGGTTTGGAGGTAAAGCAGTCGGATTGGTCATTGTAGACATTTCTGGATTAAAGGCACATGTCTATGTTACTCATGTAAGTCACTTTCTCTCAAGTCTGATCTGGCTTTAATAGGTCTTGAGGTGCGTTCTTCATGTTCACTCAGATTTATTTATGAGAAACTGGAGACGATGCGGCTTCGGTAATGATACTGTTTTCCTCTCAGTTACATGCAGAGTACTCCAGGGCTCAAGACGAATACCTGCCCCACAGAATAGTGCAGTCGTGGGAACTGCTGCAGTTTGTGCGGTAAGAGAAAGTGTGTTTTCTAAATGTGTCATAGAGAAAAGAGGTCACATGCTTTTAATAAACTCACACCGTGCGGCCTCTTTAGCCACACGTCCCGTGGAGCAGATCTGGTGGTTCTGGGAGGGGATCTGAACATGCACCCTCAGGACCTGGGAAACCGTCTCCTCAGATCCCACACTGGGCTCAGAGACTGCTATACTGAAACAGACACGTTTGATGTGAGCGCACTTCCTGTTACGTCCAGTGTGTCCTGTTTTTATTCGAATCATCACTTTGTGTTGCTCTCGGCAGGGCTGTGAAGATGGTCACACGCTAATAGCAGACAATCACTTCACAATGAAGCAAGATCTTATTCCTTTTGAGAAGGGCATCAGAATCGACTACATTCTCATGAAGGTAAAATAATCTCTAAAGAAAATATAGGACTACACAAATTTTTGTTGAGAGATATTAATAGTTTTATTCCGCACGGATGCATTAAAGTGATCAAAAGTGACAGTAAATATGTTTATAATGTTACAAAAGATTTCTGTTTCAAATTATTGCTCTTCTTTTGAATTCATTAGAGTATCCTGAAATAGAATGTGTTTTGATTTTCACAAAAATATGAAGCAGCTTAACTCTTTTCAGCATTTATAATAATAAGAAATGTTTCTTGAAAGTAGTGCTGTCAAACAATTAATTGCATCAACAAAAACGTTTTTGTTTATGTATATAATGTATATTATGTATTATATAAATACATACAGTATATATTTAGAAAATATTTACATGTATATACATTTATATGTTTACATTCTTATATTATATATGAATTAGTGGTGGGCATAGATTCATTTTTTTTATCTAGATTAATTCTCACTGTAATCTTGGTAATTAATCGTAGATTAACTCTAGATTAAAATGGCTCACCAATTTGCAATTCTGCCGAAGGCATTCAGAATATGTGTTGCTACTTCCAAATAATGACTAAAAGTAAGTCTAATTGAGAACGGGTTTCTCAAGCCAGGTGGCGCATTAGACCAGGGGCTCATCTCCTGTTTCCAAAATGCATCACAAACTTTAATCTCTTCCCGTCCCAATTCCCACGAAAAAACTGGGGGAAAACTCCCGTCCCGTTTACCACCTCCCTAAGGAAGTACCAAAATGAAACTCCCCTATTCCCTCACCACTCCCGTGTTTTTTTTTTTTTTATTTGCCGAATCAATCGGTCAATTAACCCAAGTTTAAAAACATATAAGTCAAACAGATCCACAGCAAAAAGTGCCCACCTTAGTCTAGTTGAATAAAAACTTCCAAAATGTAGTTTTTTGTAATATATATTTCGAACTTGAACGTACCTATCTTATAGTCACAGTGGTTGCACGAGATTGCATATATTCATGTAAAGCATCCATGACTAGTTTTTACAGCAAGAACACGTCTTCTATGTTTAATTAATTTCTTTTTTTTAGACATTTCACTTCTCTATAGATATATTTTTTTCAAAGACGGAGTTTCGTAAGTTTCTCGCTTTCAATGTTCACATGAGACCTAAAGCGCATCCTATTTGCTTAAAAGTGCAACGTTTCGTTGTTATTTTCTGATTGCACACAAATTAAACGGTAGAGTTTCTTTACTAGATTCTGTAAATGTTGATGTAATTAGGTTACATATTTTATCTGTATGACCAAAAATGACGGAGATTTTAAGAGCAAGTGAGCGCAGCGGAGCCTGTCTAGCAAACGCGCTTCCACACAAACACTTCAATAGCGCACATTTCTCTAGGTTAACATCATATTGAGCGGCCATGTAAAGTTGCTACTACATACATCTTTCAGATGAAAAGCCATATTTGAGGTTGATGAATGATAGGTGAGCGTTTGGATGTCCTGCCCTAGTGTATTACCACATAGACCAGCCGTTAACAATCTGTCCATCACGGACTGCGTCATTCACTTAACCAGCCACACCAAAGCAAACAGCAGGAGAGCATAAAGAGACAGTTGAGTTCAGAATTAAAATATACAGTTTATAGTTTATTTATATAAAAGGTATATTTGTGTGTAAAGTTGGGTATCATTACTATTCCCGGTCCCGCCCACTCCCGATTAAATATTTTCCTCTCCCGTCCCAATCACCTAATTCGTAGCGATTTTGTTTCCCATCCCGCGGGATTCCTGAAAAAATGCCAGCCTCTAGTTCGAAGACTCGTTCTCGCCCCCTTCAGTGCAATTCGGCTAGGTATACATCCGTGCTAAAATATCAGGGTGAAAGTCATCATAGCTTGCGTAGTATAGACCCAGCGCCCAACCCAACTTTGAGAATAGATTAACGGCGATATTTTTTTTATCGCCGATAAGAGTCTCACGTTAACGCAGCACGTTAACGCCGATAACGGCCCACCACTAATATGAATACATGTAATATATAAACATGTTCTTAAATATATACATGCATGTGTTTGCATTTATTTATAATAAATAATTTCACTGTATTTTTGATCAAATAAATGCAGCCATGGTGAGCAGAAGACGCTTCTGTCAAACACGTTTAAAAATCTTACCAACCACAAACTTTTGAACAGTATGTAAGCATTCACGCTGCTTTTTAGTAAATAATGCTCTAAAGAAAATACTAGGAGTACATACATGTTTGGTTGAAAGATATTAATAGTTTTATCCGCAGGTGCATAAATGTCAAGAGTGACGTAAATGTTAATTTTCCACCACCAAGGTTCGTTTCCATAATCCTTTGCCATACTTTGATTCATAGAGTATGACGCTGAATGCCCATGTTTGATTTTAAGAAAGAAGCAGCATGAATCTTTTAGCATTTATGAATGTAAGATGCTTGAAGTAGTGTTGCAATTAATTCTCAGAACAGCAAAAACAATGTTTACATAATATATAACAATTTATTATGTATATATCAAAGTACAGTTTATATTTTGAACAATTCTACATGAACTCTTAAAGGATCATTCTTACAAAGTGAAAACTATTGTATTACTATCAACATTCTAGAGTATATACATGAGTGTTTGCTTTATTTATAGACAATAAATCGGAGATCATATTAAATGCAGTCCACGGTGTTAGCAAAACCGCTTCTTCAAACACGTTAAAAATCTTCCATACCATCATATAGCGTCCATAGTAAGCTTCCGCGGTTAATAATGCTTTCTGAAGTATTGAGTGCTTTTGTGTAATCAAGAGTGAACATGATGTCCGATTTTCCACCACATCAGTAGCCGTCAATCTTTCCATACTCTGACTGACGTGGCTTCACTGTGAACTAGCCCAGCGCGAGAGACAGCAGAAGCATGGATGAGAGACAGTGAGTCTCAGATGAACCTATGTTTTGTTTATCGGAAAGGAAAACCAAATTTCTCTGGCAATTACATTAAATTCTCCAGTGCAGTTTTTTTTACACACTCCATGATCACTCTAATTCGTGATGGTTTTGTTTCATCCCGGAGACTGAAAATCCACCATTGTTTACTCACCCTCAAGCCATTCGCTAGGTATTATATTTTGCTATTTCAGAAATCAATCGGAGTCACCCATTCAACTCCAATTTTATAATTAACCGATTTTTTTTATTCCAAAAGTGCATCATCGTTAAAGAAGTCAACGCTTCGAGAGGTAATAAATTCATGAAGTAATTTTCATGCTTTGGTTATACTATCCATTTTCAATCTTATAAATATGTTATCTGTAGCTTTGGTTGATTCAAAAATGGCAGCAATGTAGCGTAGTTCTGTAACAATTATAATCTACAGAACCTAGTTTTCGTTTAAGCAAAGGCTTTTGTTAGCACTTGAAATATTAGTTTTGATCTTTAAATACTTGTTGTACTTCAATTTCTGAAATGTTATTTTTCCCGGGCCGTGTGATCAAACTTTTATCATGATCATGCATTATTTACTCCAGTTTTCAGTGCCACATGATCCTTCAGAAATCATTCCGATATGTTGATTAGATGATCAAAAAACAATAAAAACAGTTAAGCTGCTTTCAAAAGAGCAGCGTTTATTTGACATAAAATATTTTGTGACATTATGAATGTCTTTACTGTCACTTTATGATAAATGTAATTTTCTTGTGTGGTTATCGCGTTTAAATTAGGCGTTTGGACTTCAACACTGAAAATGTAATTGCAAACAAAAGCTATATATGCCAAATAATTGTCATTATAGTAACTCCACTAGACATTTAATGCGTTTGTTTGAATTTACTGCACAGCATATGTATATGTTCCTATACCAACTTACACTAACCTTTCTTTATCCGTTAACAAGACTTCAGGGAGAAAGCTACTAAAGCATGATTGTGGTGGTGCACAGATACATGTTGGTAGAGCGACGTTTACTTGTGAGCCAGGATTTAGATTCATATAAGAGAGATGGAGGAATTTTTGTGTCAGTTGGCAAAAGGAAAACTGGAGTACTGGACTAACTACAGGAGACCGGATATGTGATTGTTATGAGTGTTATGGTATATACTGTCGGTTTCACTGGTTTGGGGAGTGTTTGTGATAGATCAGAGTGGCCCATTATTCCAATATATAGAGTTGATTTAATGAACATGACGAGGCTATAAGTGCAAACATAAAGAAGTACCGATAAAGACAGTTAAAGAAACATTGTCCAAAATGTACACTATTTTCTAGTTTGAAACGTTACATTTATTTAAAAAAAAACAGTAAAGATATTTTTAATGTTACAAAGAAATTATATTTCAGATAAATTCTATTCTTTTGAACGTTCTATTCATCAAATAATCCTGAAAAATGTATCATATTTTCATGATAATATAATTTATAATGAATGAATAATTAGAAATGTTTTTGAGCAGCAAATCAGCATATTATTATGATTTCTGAAGGATCATGTGACACTGAAGACTGGAGTAATGATGCTGGAAATTCAGCTTTGATCATAGGAATAGATTACATTTTAAAATATATTAAAGCTGCAGTCCGTAACTTTTTTTGGTTAAAAATGATCCAAAATCAATATTTGAGAAAGTACATAACCAGCCAGTGTTCAAAACTATCGCCTTACTTTAGCCTGAATAACAACGGTTAGCTTATAATAATGTTTTCTAATTTGAGTGGTATGGGTAGGTTTTCGAGCATGGCACTGCGTCATTACGTCACCTCTGTAAACAAAAAAAAGTTTTCCCGGCTACAAGGCTATCGCACGTGAGGATGCTGCAGGTGGCGGATTATTTCGCCTTTTCTCACAGCAGCTAGAATAATTGAATTTATCGTTTCGATGGCAGATTGTAATCCAGAAAGGATTATGTGTTTATGAAACACATGTGAATGAAATTGAATTATATTCCAGTTTTAAATGCTTCTGATTACAGATAGCCTGGGATTACACAAGATTTGTATTTTAAAGAAAACCAGTTCAATGGGAGCATAGTTTGCTTTTTGGGTTAAAATTATTTATTAAGATGAAATTTGAATGGCATGACATTTAGATCAGACTGTGCAGAAATTGCAATCTTCACTTTAATACACACTATACTCATAGTCACGCAATGCTGATGTTAACATTAATGATTTGAGAATAAAGTATAACAATAATAATACTTTGCTGTGATATGAGCTAAGCAAACGTTAGATTTAACCACCATTGGTAGCGCTATTTGTTGTAATGCTTTTGTCCTCAGTGGTCAGAACAAACGTGGCAGACTGTTACTTACTTCTTCAGATGACAATATCTGGTGAAAATTCTGATTTGGGTCATATATTCCAAGACGTAGGCTAGAATCTGTGATTGCGAAGTACAGTAAATATCCACACCGGTGCGGTGACTGACTGCCACACATACTCATCAAAACATTAGATTAATCTGCGCTGGAGCCATGGCGGAGCACAACCCACACAAGGAAGATAATTCCGCACACAGCTGCAATTCCAGGTTTTCAAACAGAGATGGCTACAAAGAGGCAAAACTTATGGACTACAGCTTTAGCATAGAAGCCAGACATTTTCAATTGTAGTAATAATATTTCACAATATTACAGTTTTTCTGTATTTTTGATCAAATAAATAAAACCTTGGTGAGCATTAAAGGCTTCTTTCAATTTTTATTTTTTATTTTACCGACCCGAAATTTTTGAATAATGGTAGTCTGTGATGTCACTCCCATGAATATGATGTTCAAGAAAAATCAAACCATTATTAAAGAGGAAAAATGTCACTGAATCTGCAAGAATAACATATTTAAGAAAATAACAACAGACACTTTAACAATGATATTTTGATTTCAATAAAAGCAAACTAATTAAGGTGTGATTAATTGTTATTCTGTATCGCTCTGTCTTCGTCCAGCACTGGCTGTATCAGAGCAGATGGAAGTGGTCACAGAGGCGCGTGTGGTGGTAAAGGAAGGCCTGTGTCAGACCGAGGCCCTGCGGGACAAAGCCATGCATCTGATGTTCGGCGCTCTGCTGTTACTGCTGCTGCCGCTGGCTATGGCCTTCCTGCCCTGCTCCTGCTCCTTCAGCACCGTGGGGCTTCTGGGAGCCGTTTGCATGGGCCTGCTCCTCTCTGGAGCTCTGCTCTACCTGCTCTTCACCACACACATCAAAGTCCTGAAAGAGACGGAAGACCAGATGATGCTGACCTCTAATGACCTCCAGACTAAACTGACAGGATGTCAGCTGCCTGGTTCTCCAGAGCTCCAGCCGCTGAGTCCTTTTAAACGGGAGGAGTAAGGTTGACCCGTAAGAGCTGGTCCTGGATCAGATTACTGTACCTCAGTGTTACAGAATAGCTGTTAGGATTGAACTTGAAGAGCTGATCCGAGATCAGTGCTCTGAGGCTATACCTACCTCAGCTCGGTAAATAGACAGATTAATCATCACAGAGCTGCTGCTCTTTGCATTTAAGGAACTGAAAATCTTGAAGGCTGGAAAGGAAAGCCCTGTTTGTTTCCATGAGGGCGAGTTATTTAATTATGGGCTTGTCTATCCATGTAAAGACACTCCGAGCAGTGTGCTTTCTGATATTTGAATGTAACTCGAAAGAGACTTAAAGGGATAGTTCACACAAAAATGAAAATGCTGTCATCATATACTCAGCCTCAAGTAGTAACAAACCTGTATGAATGTCTTTGTTCTGCTGAACGCAAAAATTAAGATATTCTGAAGAATGTGGGAAACAGAGCAGTTCTGGGGCACCATTGACTTCCATAGTATTTTTTTCTTCTATGGAAGTCAATGGTGCCCCAAAACAGCCTGATTGCAAACTTTCTTCAGAATATCTTCCTTTATGTTCGGCAGAACAAACACATGCATACAGGTTTGGAACTACTTGAGGGTGAGTAAATGATGACGAATTTTCATTTTGGGGTGAACTATCCCTTTAAGTCATTTTATTTAACGGTTTGTTGTTGAAGTATTACTAGAACACATTTTAGGCATTATAAACACTGTTTGGATGTAATTTTATCATAATCATGAATAAATGCACTATTCTGAAGTATTTTCATATTTACTGTAGGGTGTTTTAAATCATTATCTCCCTTTCCACAAGGAAGTGCTCTTTCTCTTGTATGCAAGAGCATGGAAGGTGAAATGGTCAGTAAACATTCTGTATGGATGCTATCATGCTAGTATTTGCCAAATATTAGCACATAAATAAAAAATATATATATATAAAAAATTAAGTTGAAGATCCATTCTTTATTGAATGGAATATTTGCTATAGATGTAATATATTTTTTACAAAATCAAACAAAGTCATGCTAAAGCATAAATATTCAGCCATTGTTATGAAATTCAATATGTGTGATACACTATTATCTGGTTTGTGGAACTGGAGAGTGAACAATAACAGTTTAGTTTCTGAGTATAAGTAGTCTGTAACCTTGTCGATGGCATTTGTTTTCTGTGGTTAGCAAGCAATTTTTTTTTTTAGCTTTCTTTTTCTTCCAAAGAGATTCTGAACATTCAGCAACATTAACTCCTGCTTTCATTACATAAAAAAACACCCCTCGGACAGTTTACATTTTTTTTAGTTTAATTTGAGGTCATAAATCCATGCATAATAATTATACAAAATTAGAGAAAAATATTGTTATAGTTTTTTATCTATTTTAACATATGATACGTTAGGATACATTAACATTTTATGCCAAGCCTATAATGCTGCATCAGACTAGCAAGTAGCACAAGTGAAGATTGTGGCTTCTAGTAGGGTTTTATAATATTTAAGTAGTTTAGGAAACCATTACCATTACAAAATCATAGACAATAATGAGCATCTTAGCCCTTTTGTTAGATTACAATATAGTAGGAGAAATAGTATTTCCGGGTGTGATTGTAAAGAGGAAGAAAAAGGCTAATTATAATATAGAGTTACAACACTTTCTGTGTTTGATCATCACATCTGAGTCATGGACGGTGATCACTGGTACACACACTGAAGCATGTACTGTTATACTGTGTGGTTCTGCAGTGGATGTCAGACATTGTAGAAGTGTTGGCGCCTGCAAGATCTGTCCCTGAAGTGTGATGCCAGAGACCGAGCACTCTGTCAATAACATCTCCCATCATCCACACTGGAGCATGTGAACATTACACTATCCAATCACCGCATGTCACACTTTAATGAACATAACATGCATGTTTCTATAGATAGGGTGAAATAGTTTAACCACGATTCTGGAACTCGTAGACAACAGCACACAAGGCTCATGATATCACTGCTATAAATAAGGGTATGTAAACTTTGGAACATTATAATCAACATAATATCAGTTATTTTGTTTTTATTTTATCTTGTCGATGTACTTTATGTATACAGCATGATGTGTATGTTATGTGAAGCTTCAGTACGGGATACAGCGTTGATAAAGTGAGAGAAGAAAGAAAAAATATACTGCGTAAAGTATTGCTCGCAAAAGTATTGCATTGCACATTGTAATTTAAGACTATTGTGGGAGAACGCATAAATCCCTTTGGAATGCAAGAATTTTGAGAAGAACGTCTCCGGTTACGCATGTAGCCATGGTTCCCTGAGAACGAGAGCGAGACTCTGGGTCCCCTAGAGGGCGCTTTTGGTGAATGTCTTTGGCATGACTAAAAGCACCCTCCAGGGGACGCAGTGAAGAGTTCCCATTTGAAAGGGAACGTAGCAAGAGTTTTGCAAGAGAACGCAAGACTTTTGAGAGAGAACACGACATGTATTTCGGAACGCAAGCTTTTTTGCGAGAGACTGCAGAGTTTCTCTTTGATATTGTTGCAAGGGAACGCAAAGTTCACTCAGTAAAGCATTTAAAACAGGCTATCCTCCTAACTAAAGTGAACCCAACGTTTCTCAGGGGAACAACAGGTGATAACTATTTATAGGCCTATAAATGATTGAACGAATGAATGAATGTTCAGCCAATTCTTTTCAATCACTATACAAACAATATACATTTTATGACCATTCTTGTAATTCAAAAATGATAGATAGACAGATGGATGGATGGATGGATAGATAAGATAGACAGACAGACAGATCAGACAGATAGATAGATATAGGTCCGCGGCGCCACTCATCAGGTGGGCGTGTCCTCAGGCGTGGTTCCTCACTGAAGTGCGCACACAGATCCTCTCTAGATCCGCAGCTGTACGGGAGGTTTGTGTTGTCGCAGGACAGTCTGTCTGGTTTGGCCGTAAGTGCGAGCAGAACTACTGACAGCAGCGATGACTGCCGAACCGATTCGCTCGGCTCTGGGCACCGTCCTTACGGAGGACACCTCTCTGGTGCTGCCCTCCGACAAAAACCAGCGGACGGGGCAGCAGCGCGTCCTGGAGCAGGTGAAGTCCATTAAGAGAGGCAAGTCGAAGATGGTCAAGAATGACTCCATTTCGTCGCCAACAAGTAAGTGCGCTGTTTATATGCACACATGCGTTAGTTTTAATGACAGCGTGACATAAATCTTCCAACTTCACTGGCGAGGACTGCATGCTTGTTTGGCAGTTTTAGCATAACATTTTTTTTTTCATTAGCAAGTTAGAGCAGGTCTTTGAGCAAAGCTGCATTAATTTGCAATCGATATCTCAAACACAACAGTTTTTGAACGGGGTGTGTCTCAAAGCCTTGTGAACTAGAAGCCGAACGTTACCTACACTGCATTTTTGGGTCTGATATACAGTACGCACCTTTTAACCCATGCTGCATGTATCCTAAATACAGTGCAAAGTAACATATGTTTTATGCATGTTTCTATGTGAAGTCAATGCGTCCCAGGTTTCATAACAGATTACTGTAAACATAATCATATCACGCATTGTGGAAAATCATCATCATAATTTATTAAAGTTCTATTTGGCTGGAAGCATAAACAACTTTCAGTCTACCGTGTGGCCATATTGTACAATGTAGTGTAGAATGATAATATTAGTTTTCAATAAACAATTGGGACTTGTCTAGTAATTATTTATTAAATACATGTTTATTGTGTATCCCTTTGGGCATGCAACACTGTTTTTATCTCTGGTAAATCTTTAGTATGAATTGTAAACTCTCGACAAGTACCCAACGGTCAGCAATATTGCATTTTCAATAAACATAATTATTGATAATTTAAATAAAACTTGCATCACAAAGTAATAGTATTGTAAGTACACATGGCAGTGAAAACTGCAACAGAACAAACTTTCCCTTGTGAAAAAGAAGCATACTTATACAAAGAGTACTTATTATGGATAGTATGTACTTTAAAAGAGTATAGCCTACATAAGTGTGAACTGAGTGTAATATTTTCAAACACTTAAAGGGTTACTCCACCCCAAGATTAAAATTTTGTTATTAATTACTCACCCTCATGTCGTTCCAAAGAAGACTTTCATTCATCTTCAGAACACAAATTAAGATATTTTTGATGAATTGTGAGAGCTGTCTGACCCACCACAGACTGCAATGGAGTTAACACGTATCCGTGGGGTGCGTCTGATTCTGCGGCTGAAGTATTCTCGTCGCTGAATCACGGTTGAACCCCTGATGTCACATGGACTATTTTACCGATGTCTTTGCTACGTTTCTGGACCTTGATCATTGCTGTCTATGGAGGGTCAGACAGCTCTCAGATTTCATCAAAATATCTTAATTTTTGTTCCAAAGATGAACGAAGGTCTTCTTTGGAACGACACAAGGTTGAGTAATTAATGACAGAGTTTTCATTCTGGGGTGGAGTATTCCTTTAATTTCATGTTATTTATTGAACAATTTAATGAAAATTTATTTCAATCTTTATCATTTGCAATTAGCCAAACTTTAAAGCGTTTTGACCCACTTTAGTAGCTCATTATATGTAATTTCATAATTAATTATATTGTATTTTAAATAGTTAAAGTGTTTTGCTGAATGTACTGAAAAGTGTATATGATCAACTAGCAGGGCTGGATTGGTAATCGGGCATTTTCCTGGTGGGCCGACGCACTTAAGGGGCCGACAGAATGTTTTTGTTTTTTTACCATCATGCATGGACAGCGAGCAGCCCGTGGCCCATCGGTTTGTCTCCTGTATTGACAGCATAAACCACCCAAACACAAAGCGCTACAGACCGAGTGATGATGTATATTTCTCCCCTGTACAAATATCGCTTCACCAACTTCTTCCTCATCGGCTTTTCCCACGTTTTCACAGCAGCTTTATCAAGAACAGGCTTACTGTGAGTCAGTGAGTGATGCGGGTGAAAGAGCCAGACAGAGGAGGAGGAGAGGGTTGAATCGGTGAAGTGCTTGATAGGGGCTCGCAACGGAGGCAGGCATCTAAATATCCTAATGTGTGCGTGCGCCACGATTGTAGAATACGCAAACACTTTTTAATAAAACCTAAATTTGTCCCCGCAATTTTTTTTGTCAAGTGTGTTCATAGAGGTTTCCATGGGCCAATACGAATAAATCTAGATTTAAATGAAAAAAGACACTAGATTGTCGGACCTAACATTTGATTCTCATCCAAAATAACTAGATGCAAAGATACAACCAGTCAAGAGTTTTTGAACAGTAGCCTAATATATTTAATGTTTTAAAAGAATTCTCTTCTGTTCACCAAGCATGCATTTATTTGATCCTTAATACAGCAAAAGTAGTAATATTGGGAAATATTTGTACTATTTAAATTAACAGCATTTATTCATGTGATCAAAGATGAATTTTCAGCACCATTACTCCAGTCTTCAGTGTCTCATTCAGAAATTATTCTAAAATGCTGATTTGCTGTTCAAGAAACATTTTTACATGTTATTATTATTATGATCAATATTTAAACCTGTTGAGGATTTTTTTTCTGGATTCTTTGATGAATAGAAAGATCCACAGATCAGCGTTTATCTGAAATAAAAAGCTTTTGTAACATTATACACTACAGGATACAACGGGGCTGAATGCTGTTCTTCTGAACTTTCAAGGACAAATAAACCTGACAAATTATACTCAGCTGTCTTCAACATAACAATAATACTAATAAATGTGTTTGAGCAGAAAATCTGAATATTTGAATGATTTCTGAAGGATCATGTGACTGGATTAATGGTGCTACAAATTCAGCTTTGAAATCACAGGAATAAATTACATGTTAAAATATATTTAAATAGAAAGCTGTTATTTTAAATAGTAAAATTATTTCCCAATATTACTGACTTTGCTGTGTTTAGGATCAAATAAATGCATGCATGGTTAGCAGAAGATAACTCTTTTTGAAAAACAGTAAACATCTTACTGTTCAAAAACATTTGACTGGTAGTGTCTATCATATATATATATATATGTCTATCGTATATATATATATATATATATATATATATATATATATATATATATATATATATATATATGTGTGGTGGTGGGCTGCCTGGAACCCAAAAATGCCAGGACCGATGTTTTGTCCCAGTCCAGCCCTGTCAACTAGAATATGGTTTTATGCCATTGCATTGAAAATTACATGATATATATATATATTTGTAATTACACATTCGTAATGAAGTAGAATTTTGGTTCATTTAAAATATACTAACTTTAAATGCAATGTGAAATAACACAATAATCAAGTACTTGTGTTTTAGTATGTTAATCAACACAACAAAATAAGTATACCTTTGAACGATTATTAAAACATAATTGAAAATGTACTTCAAAGTATAAAAAAAATAAAAAAACCTTTATTTACAATTAAACACTTTTTTTTCACAAGGGTTCACATATTTTGTATAATTTTCTTTTAAAGAAACCACATAATTGATTAATGCTGCAGTGCATTCTGGGAATCTAAGCAGCAGTGTAGTATTCCAGTTAATCGGTAAATATTAAAGCGATGACTGTAACACAGACACTTGTGATTATTGTGTCTGTCTGTGAGGTCACGGTTATACATACATCATTTCATTGTAAAACATTGTGAACAGTACAACAGTCATTAGCCAGGAATGTACTGTACCTTCACATTTTTGTGAGCTTATGCTGCTCAAAATGCTGTCTAGGTAGGAGACACAGACGTAATCCACCCAGTGTTTAGAAGTGACGTGCTGTCTAGTGCAGAAATTTGCTCATTTTTATTCAATTCAGTTATATTCAATATCTCAAGGATTTTTGCTAAGAGAATAAAGTGATAAAGAGAGAATAAAGTCTTGTTTAACAGAGTTGCATGTAGTATTTTATTGCACACTTTAATAACAGACTTAATTCATAACTTAATTCAGCAATATTTCATGTGTAAATATATATATATATATATATGAAGTTAAATGGTATTCTCTAAATATCTGAATGTGGGTTCCTGAAAAAAAAAAAAAAAAAAATTGCATCAAATATTTGGATACAATTGTATTACTATTTAAGAGAAAGTGTGTATTTTAAGTGCTGTATGTAAGTTTTCACGTATTATTGGAATTAGTCCGTTGATGTGGTAAAACAAACATAGTATGTACAGGTGCATTTAGAATATCATGAAAAAGGTCAATATTTTTGTCACTTATTTTAGAAAGAAATTATATAGATTCATTACACAGAGTGAAATATTTCAAGCCTTTATTTATTGAAATTTTGATGATTATGGCTTACAGATAATGAAAACCCAAAATTCAGTGTCTCAGAAAATTTGAATATTAAAACTTCTTTTGCATACGAGATATTTGCATAGTGCAGCATGATTACTCGAAATAAAAACAAAATCATGATATGGATTAATGTGAATATTACATGCCTAATAATGTTTATTGATTGTCAAAATAAAAGTTTGGTGTTTTAATGTGTAAATTAGGACAGCCATAAACACTGGTATTGTAATTTTACAGTTTCACCATAAAATAAAATTTAATATGATTGTATATTTTTTCTTACATTTCTTGATTTGTTTACTATATGAATATTTATTTTTTATATTTTGTTGTAATAATAATAATATATTAATTATAATAATTTGTATTATTATTATTATTATAGTTATATATAATTACAACATTTGCAGCCCTACAAACAAAGAGAAACCGGGGGTTCCAAAACATTTGAAAATATATTTTTGTTTATATAAATGTTGCTATTCATGTTTAACTATGTGAACTAGATTATAATAAACATGATACGTTTATTGAATAAGTCTAGTCAATAGTAAATTAGTATAATTATGTAATTGGTGAATTTGTTTGCACTTTCTGTAGCTCCGGTATCGGTGACAGAATACAGTGAGCCTAAATTCCAGTTCTCACCTACAAAACTGAACGGCACGCTCTTCAGCCCCAACATGACAACAAGCCACAGCAGAATGGTAAAGTCTCACACACTATGTGCTCTTCAGCATGATTTATACTGTACTGCTTGACAACACTGATTTATGATTGTTGCCTATTTAGCGGTTCATTGTCACAGCAGACACGTGCTTGGTTGTGCATTCTGACAATTTTGTAACTCATGTATTTTGATATTCAGAAAATTCACTGACTTTTAGTAGTATGTTACTAAATTGCAATAAAACCTTCTGCTATATGGACTTTTTCATATTTGATATTTGGCCGTTTTGATGAATTTGATATAAGCGGAGCTTGATGTTTAATTTCTTCCCAAGGGACACATGTGATCCTGATTTGAAAAAAGTAGGAGCACATTAAATATCTTTATGGATGCAATGAAAATGTAATCAAATAATTTGCTTTTCATTAATAAAGGATACAAGGAGACATTTACAAGCAAGTTTAATAATTACATAACAGGCTGTTTAGCGATTCCCGTTTTTCCAGCCCCAAGTTTAAGACTTCGTAAAATGATGAAGGAAAATTATGTTTAATTATACAATTTAAGATAGCATAAAATTCATTAAACCTACTTGTGCTCCTAATTACACTTTACAGTTCGCATACATCCATTTTAAGTCACAAACGCGAGCGAAATGCTTTCAATGTCGAATTCAGCTAGTGTGACCTAATATATAAAATATTGTAATTATTAGCCTTAAATGTATTTAAATTAATAAGTGTAAATTAATTATAATCAAATCAAATCACTTTTATTGTCACAGCACCACAGCACATGTGCCTTGGTGAGTGAAATTCTTGAGAGCGTGCTCCAGACAGTGCAGAAATTATTTACATATAGACAGTACATACTTACAGAGTAACTATACAGAGTTATTGTTGAGTGAATCTCACAAAGACAGGTACTGAACATATCCAGGTCACATTTACCCTTAACGACTAAATATATAGGCTATGTGTTATTTATAATTTAAATTAGTCTCTCTCTCCCTCTCTCCCTCTCTCTCTCTCTCTCTCTCTCTCTCTCTCTCTCTCTCTCACTCACACACACACACACACACACACACACACACACACACACACACACACACACACACTATTCCCATTAATCTGTTGTGAAAAGTAGTATTTGAATTTTAAACTTAATTCATTAACAAAATTAATTGTTTTGGACCAATATATTACAGTAATTACATTCTAAAAGAAAATCATATGAGTGTTCAAAGAATTAAAGACAAATAAAATAAAAAAATCGAAATGTATTACATTTAAACAATAATATATATATATATATATATATATTTTTTTTTGCTTTACAGTATTTTATTCATGCAAATATAAAGTATATTTTTGGTTTTAATTTTAGTTTATAATATGACTGCGCATGATTGTGATATTCAGTCTCATTGCATTATCTATATTATATTATATATTCAGTAGCCTTGCATTTCCTTTGCATATTTAAGTTACAGCATCTGTGCACACTCAGAGCACAGCAGTCTATGGTATTGTGTTATGAAACGGTTTATTAAAACAAACTGGTGGCTGTTGTGGAGAATTTTTACTCGTTCTCTACCCTGTGTGTGTGTATTCTTAAACCAAGAGTATTTTTGTTTATGCAAAAACATTGCAGTGTAATACTTAAGAGTGTGCTCGGTGTGCTCGGTGGATTGCCATGCAAACATTACTTTAAGCTGCCTTTTTGAACTTTTGTGTGCATATGTCAGTGACATGAAAAATAATTGTATGAGTTAAATTGCATTGCAGATTGCAGAAACAAAAATCATAATTAAATGTTTAATACGTTATTGCTTCACCCAAAAATGAAAATTAGCAAAACCCTCAGGACATCCAAGATGTAGATGAGTTTGTTTCTTCTTCATCAGAATTGGAGAAAATAAGCATCACATCACTTTCTCAGCAATGGATAGTATTGGATCAGTGAATGGGTGCCGTCAGAATGAGAGTCCTAACAGCTGATAAAAACATCACAATAATACACAAGTAATCTACACCACTCCAGTCCATCAAAACCAGTCTTGTGTAGAGAAAAGCTGCATGTTTGGCGGACATCTCGGCATGGATGAAAGAGCATCACCTACAGCTCAACCTGGCAAAGACTGAGCTTCTTGTCTTCCCTGCTACTCCAACTCTACAACATGACTTCACAATTCAGTTAGGTTCATCAACAATTACCCCATCTGCTTCGGTCAGAAATCTTGGTGTAATCTTTGATGATCAGCTGACCTTCAAAGAGCACATTGCAAAGACTGCTTGATCTTGCAGGTTTGCACTACACAACATCAGAAAGATCAGGCCCTTTCTGACAGAGCATGCTGCACAACTTCTTGTCCAGGCCCTTGTCATTTCCAGGCTGGAATACTGCAATGCTTTTCTGGCTGGACTTCCATCAAACACAATCAAACCTCTACAAATGATTCAGAATGCAGCGGCACGACTGGTCTTCAACGAGCCCAAAAGAGCCCATGTTACACCTCTCTTTGTCTCCTTGCACTGGCTACCAGTTGCAGCTCGCATCCAGTTCAAGACACTGATGCTTGCATATAGAACAACCACAGGCTCAGCACCCACCTACTTCCACTCACTATTACGAATTTACATCCCCTCCAGAAGTCTGAGATCTGCTAGTGAGCGACGCCTCGTGGTACCATCACAGAGAGGCTCAAAATCACTCTCCAGAACATTCTCGTTCACCGTTCCTGGCTGGTGGAATGATCTTCCCACCCCCATCCGGAATGCTGGATCCCTGTCAAATTTCAAGCAACAACTGAAAACTCATCTCTTTCAACTCTACTTGACTTCATCATAAAAAAACAAGAATTCCTTCCCTTTTTCTATATCTTCATCTTTCTCTTTATCTTTCTCTTCTTCCCTTGCTAGATAAGACAATGCCTAAGACTTGGTGTTATTGGCACTTCCTCTGTTTGTTTGCCTCTTCAAGATTAATCGCTTTATGTATTCCCCAATTGTAAGTCGCTTTAGATAAAAGCGTCTGCAAAATGACTAAATGCAAATGTAAACTAGTTTTCTGTAGTAAATTGTCTTTGTATATTAACTGTTTTATATGAATTTCCTAGTATTTAATTTACCATTATTTCTTTTGAACAAAATCATTTGAGTAGTCTGAGCCTTAATTAGTTTCATGGAAATTCAAGGTTGTTTTTTTTATTGTTTTCTTGCCAAATAACCCTGCGTATGTGTTCACCCCCGAAACCAAACCCCCACCCGTGAAAAAGTTCAGGCTCTGGATTTTGTTTTGCTTTAACTGCCTACATGTTTCATAGATCTATTGATTGTGTGGTAGCGGTTTTATTTAATTTTTGTTTTCACAATCTCTCAGTTCCAGTGTATTGCTGCCTTGTGATTTGTAAATACGATTGTCTGGATTTTTGTTGTTATTCTGTCTTTCACTACTCAAATAAACCTACCATTAAAATTATAGACTGATTATTATTCTTTGTCAGTGGGCAAACGTACAAAATCAGCAGGGGGTCAAACACCCCCCCCCCACACACACACACTCACACACTGTATCAACCCTTTAAGTGAAGGGTTAATGATTTACAGTAAAGTCTCTAATTAGCAGGTGTGTTTTAATGACCACTTGTCAAAGAGAAACACCCCATCACAATATGGCAGGGAAATAATAGATTGTGTCCATATATGACCAGTAAATCATTGATTTTATATTACTTAAATCAATCAGAGCCGGCTGTGTGATTCCAGGGAAAGAGTTCAGTAGTACTGTCAATGGCAAATAGTAAGTAATGCAAAAGTAATGCTATTCTTATTCTTAATAATAGCAAGTAAAGGATACACGTCAGGATTATTATAGTTTACATAAAAATAAATCAATTTTACATTGCTTGAAACATAACTTTAACTGAAATAAAGTACAAAAACGTTAGCTAGTTGTCAAGGCATCATTTTCATTTTCTTTTAGTTTATCTTGATGTACTGAAATAGCAACAAATTCAATACAAATAATAAAATATATAAAAAAAAGAAATGTAATGACAAAACACAAAATAAAATTACTAAAATTAAAATGAAAACCAAAAATATAAGAATAAAAACTAATTAAGCTAACTTGTAGTATATCAGTAATACTAAAATAACTCATATTTTACACATATATTTATGCATGTTTCGAATTTTGGATAGAAACTAAAATATCATTCATGGCATGTGAAACATTGCTTTTGCATGTAAAATAATGCATGATAAATAATGTAGACAGATATAGTGTAGACAAATATAAATTGCTAATGTGTTTTTCCTCTCTTTTTCTTTTCTTTTTCTGCTCATTGAAAATCTGTGTCACTCTTTAAGCATTGCAGATCATTTATGAATTAGCACACTCAGAAGGCGTCTGCATTGTGATTTGAAACGGTTTATTAAAATAAGAACGCTGTTGGAACAGTTTGGCTCATTTTGCAGTGTGTTCCCTGTGTGCTCATTCTCTTAAACCAAGAATATTTGTAATCAAGCTGATTTCCTTCTAGCAATATACTCACTTACATTTCATACACACTTTCACAAGTATTTTCCTGTGCCTCGGATGTTCTTTCTTTCTCTGCATCTTGATCATTTCTGTAACAGAAATCCAAGAGCTCGGTCAGTGCTCCGCTGGATCGGAGTGAAGGAGTTATTGCACCATTGTGCCCTTGAGCAAGTTATTCACTGTCCCTGAGAAACAGCATCTACTCATTAAACAGTGCGAAGTGGTTTAAATCAGTATTAGTATTAACATAATGTAGGTAAAGTGACTTTTAGTATAGCATTGGATCATAGCTGTTTGTTTTCTAAATATCTCTTGAATTTCGATGAGTTCGTGCTCTCAGCAACCAATCATTTACGGTAAATATTGTAATCGGTACAGACAGTGTTTATGCTTATTGGAAGCCAACCCATGTTTAATGTTGTCTGGATTGTAAGTTCTTTTTTTTTGTGGGCTTTTGTTTTTCGGATTCGGGTATGTCACTCAACCTGTCCAAATAATGTAGTGTTCGATTGAAGGCACAACATTTGACGTCAACAGATGTTTGCTCCTCTCTTTCACAAGTCTTTCTTGCCCCGCTCTGCGTGACTGTGGTAAAGGAATATGCTGAGTTAAATGCTTAAGCTCTATCATTACCATTACCGCAGAAAATACTTTTGATTGTCACTCCGTTTGCACAATCAAAAGGGGAAAAAAGCTGACAGTTAACAGCACTGTAAATAGAATAGATAATGCAACTGGAGTTTAAAATAATGCATCTCTGTTTTGATAGTACAGCCCAAAGTAATGAGATAAAAAAATTTAACTTCAGAAGTCATTAAAAAAAAAAAATGCTTTAACAAAGATAAAAAATGGGAGCTTCTGCCACGGAATACATTTTTTTTTTAAGTCAATTGCAACGTTTTATCCAACATTTTTTGCAATTGGACATTTACATCTCACGATTAATAAAAAAAAGTCTAAATTGCAAGATTTAAATGTAGAATTATGAAAACAAAGTATGAATTCCAAGATATAAACACAGATATGAGAAAAATGTCTGAGATATAAACTCGCAATTTTGAGAAAAAGTGTGGAATAACTCACAATTCCGAGATATGAAGTCTTACAAGTTTTTTTTTTATTGGTTTGGTACTATTTTCATAACTACGGTGTACATTTTCAAAACTCTTGATCACACTTGTAATGCCACCAGTCATTCTTTCGAAACCTGATCTCATGATTTCATTGTAGTTGCACATATTTTTGCCTTCCACATAATCATTGTGATATGTATTGAGAACATTTGGTTTAATCCCCAAAATACAACAGTAAGATCTTTTTTCAACTTTTACTGTTAATTGTACTTTTAACAATCAGTTACTTCAGTAGCAAACAATACAAGGTACGGGTTTCAAATCGCCCTCGATGCTGAATGAATGTTACTGTACTGTAAAACTGTATACACAGCCATCATAGCAAATGTTACACTTATGTATTTACATATGCAAGCAAAAAAAATATTTTATTTTAGTTTATAACAATACTGTCGTTGCATGTGAAAAAAACAAAAACAACAATAACCTGTAAATGTAGAACTGAAATTCACATTAATTATCTTCAACATTTGGCCATAAATTCTCATCAACATCACAGTGAATGTATTCATTGTTCAGGCACCGTGGGAAAAACCTTCTGGCATGACAAATCCAGGCTTACTGTAACAGTACTATATTTTAAAAGTAAAGTGAAGTTACTATAGCTGACTTATCGGTTTTCTTGGCGAAAAGTTCTGATGATAGAACTGACAGGTGACATTTGTAAGTTAGGCTGAACTAACCTGGCTGCCTCTGCCATGGTAAGGCCTCTGTTAACCACATGGTCAGTAATGATGGCCCGGACTTCATTAGAGATGATGGTGCGCTGTCTTCTGCCTACATTTCTCTGAAGACCGCCTCTCTGTTGAGGAGCACCCCCACCTCTTTCTCTTGGCCCACATCCACCTCTCCATTGAGGAGCACCCCCACCTCTTTCTCTTGGCCATGTCCACCTCTCTGTTGAGGAGCACCACCACCACCTCTTTCTCTTGGCCCATATCCACCTCTCCGTTGAGGAGCATCATCACCTCTTTCTCTTGGCCCATGTCCACCTCTCTGTTGAGGAGCACCCCCACCTCTTTCTCTTGGCCCACATCCACCTCTCCATTGAGGAGCACCCCCACCTCTTTCTCTTGGCCATGTCCACCTCTCTGTTGAGGAGCACCACCACCACCTCTTTCTCTTTGCCCATATCCACCTCTCCGTTGAGGAGCATCATCACCTCTTTCTCTTGGCCCATATCCACCTCTCCATTGAGGAGCATCACTACCTCTTTCTCTTGGCCCATGTCCACCTCTCCGTTGAGGAGCATCACCACCTCTTTCTCTTGGCCCATATCCACCTCTCCATTGAGGAGCATCACCACCTCTTTCTCTTGGCCCATGTCCACCTCTCCATTGAGGAGCACGACCACCTCTTTCTCTTGGCCCATGTTTACCTCTCTGTTGATGAGCACCACCACCTCTTTCTCTTGGCCCATGTTCACCTCTCCGTTGAGGAGCATCACCACCTCTTTCTCTTGGCCATGTCCACCTCTCCATTGAGGAGCATCACCACCTCTTTCTCTTGGCCCATGTTCACCTCTCCGTTGAGGAGCATCACCACCTCTTTCTCTTGGCCCATGTTCACCTCTCCGTTGAGGAGCATCACCACCTCTTTCTCTTGGCCCATGTTTACCTCTCTGTTGATGAGCACCACCACCTCTTTCTCTTGGCCCATGTTCACCTCTCCGTTGAGGAGCATCACCACCTCTTTCTCTTGGCCCATGTTCACCTCTCCGTTGAGGAGCATCACCACCTCTTTCTCTTGGCCATGTCCACCTCTCCATTGAGGAGCATCACCACCTCTTTCTCTTGGCCCATGTCCACCTCTCCGTTGAGGAGCATCACCACCTCTTTCTCTTGGCCCATGTCCACCTCTCTGTTGATGAGCACCACCACCTCTTTCTCTTGGCCCATGTCCACCTCTCCGTTGAGGAGCATCACCACCTCTTTCTCTTGGCCATGTCCACCTCTCCGTTGAGGAGCATCACCACCTCTTTCTCTTGGCCCATGTCCACCTCTCCATTGAGGAGCACGACCACCTCTTTCTCTTGGCCCATGTCCACCTCTCCATTGAGGAGCACGACCACCTCTTTCTCTTGGCCCATGTTTACCTCTCTGTTGAGGAGCATCACCACCACCACCTCTTTCTCTTGGCCCATGTCCACCTCTCTGTTGAGGAGCACCACCATCTATTTCTCTTTGCCCATGTTTACCTCTCTGTTGATGAGCACCACCACCTCTATCTCTTGGCCCATGTTTACCTCTCTGTTGAGGAGCATCACCACCACCACCTCTTTCTCTTGGCCCATGTCCACCTCTCTATTGAGGAGCACCACCATCTATTTCTCTTGGCCCATGTTTACCTCTCTGTTGATGAGCACCACCACCTCTTTATCTTGGCCCATGTTTACCTCTCTGTTGAGGAGCATCACCACCACCACCTCTTTCTCTTGGCCCATGTCCACCTCTCTGTTGATGAGCACCACCACCTCTTTCTCTTGGCCCATGTCAACCTCTCTGTTGAGGAGCACCACCACCTCTTCGATGTAGATTTCCTCTCTTTACCAGTCCATCCTGCTCTTTGTTTGGACATTGCAAAGTCTCACACACAGTTCTACTTATATGGTATCTAATAATTATTGTGATCATCAGGTGAAAATAATTAGTAATAATTGGTCTTTCTTGACTGAAAGCTCTTGCAGCAATTTGCAACTTACAAATGATCAGACAGACAACAGTTAGACAAGTAGAAAATCTATGGACATAATAAATGATTCATTGATTAAACATTAAGATCAGTTGAATTAAATGATAAAGCTAAACTGAATGATAAGCAATGCAAATCAAAAGTTTGATAGTAATAGCTTTATGAAAGGCGGTTACTGTGAAGGAACCATTTATATTCATTTATATTAATTTATAATTCATTTATATAGATGATACATTTATTTTGTGTAGTGAAAATGATATTTTGTGATCGTGTATTGTACGAACACAATTAAAAATATGCTACAATGTTTGAAAAAAGTGCACTTTTTCTATCTGTTGTGATAGAAGTTCTAAAAGTTTTGAAAATGTATAAATTGCTTGTGAAAATTGCGCCAAAGCAATAAAAAAACTAACTCTGAGGAAAAACTTGCAATTCTGAGGCAAAAGTTAGATTCTAAGTTTATAACTCACAATTGTGAGATACAAAGTCGTACCTTATAATTTACTCATCCCCATGTCATCCAATATGTTTATGTATATCTTTCTTCAGTCGAAAACATGACAGTTTCAGTGCAGCTTCAAAGGGCTGTAAACGATACCAGACGATGAATAACGGTCTTATCTAGCGAAACGATCGGTCATTTAGAATTTTTTTTATAAATGTATATGCTTTATAAACACAAATGCTCGACTGTTCTGTGATGCGCATCCCAGACTTCACATAATATGTAATAACGCTGAAAAGGTAGGCGTAGGCTCCATCTCATCTTCTCCTTCAAGTTCAAAATCGTCCGACATCGTTGTTTTACCTTGTAAACTCGTTGAGTTGTAGCTCCCTTTTTTGTAAACAGCATTTGACTTATGCTGCGTCCCAATGTGCCTACTTATACAATGCCCTTAAAGTATGTACTCTTTTGAGTATGTAGTAGAAGAGTAGGCAAGCTTCGGGACATACTATCATGTCACATAATTGCGTCTTTAACAGAGGGCTCTGTCGCATCTGTTACAGCTTGTCATTGTAAACTGGCCTGTCAATCATATTGTCACTGTTAACATCCTCTTCTTTTAATTTCATTTAACTTCCTACCGTACTGGAGAGAAAAGTAGCTCATTGATCAGCCATCCGCGGGTCTTTCATGCGGTGTGTTTAAAACACACTTATTGTAATCTCACGTGCTATTTAGGATGGATAGTATGAACATTGGGATGCAGGGATAGTATTTGCACGTTCAACTTGTAAACACTGCCTGCGTCCCAATGTGCATACTATCCATCCTAAATTCTATGTGATATTACTAATTTTCAATACTATTTTGGGCTGATAGAGTGGATAGTGTGCACATCGGGATGCAGGGACTTTTCTCGGTACTTCCACCTACGTCAAGTGTGACCTTTTAAACATTATTATGTGAAGTCTGGTACGTGCATCGCAGAACGCATATATATTTCATATATACATTTTGTTTTTAAATGACCGATGAAATTTTTATTTCAAAGTGAACTAATCCTTTAATTAGTTGCTTATTATCTTGCTTATTATAAACATAGTGGCTGTTAATTAGTACTAAATCACATATTCAGCATTACCATATTCTATATCCCTATTCCTACTCAATACCTAAACTTAACAACTACCTTATTAACTATAAATATACTGCAAATTAAGAGTTTACTGATGCCAGATTAGTAGTTAATGCCTTGTTAATAGCAAACATTGGACCTTAAAGTGTGACCAAACATTTTTGTTGTATCATAATTATTTTCTTATTTAGCTTAAAGTGTATGCACATAAATACTGCTGATAAATATTACTTTATCTTATTCCTGATTTTTCCTAATCCATTAGCGCTTTATTCATCACTGCTTTTTTTATTTGCCCAGACTAGTCACAGCTTGTCAGTACGCAACACGGTGAGAAGACAGACCCAGAAAAGCCAGTGGGAGTCTCAGATGAACTCGTATGCTCCGTCTCAGTCCAATGGGATGAGACGCGGTGGCAGTGACCCGGCCTTGAATAAGGCAGGCCGCACAATTGCCCAGCAGTACAAGAGGTCTTATACCGTGCGATGTAACCGAGCAACTGGACAATCCATGAGACGTCAGGAGAATAACCTGCTTGCCAGCTCCAGCCAATCACAGGTCGCAAGCATCGTACCTTCCCTCAGCCGATCACAGACACTTACGCAAGTCACCATGACCAAGAACAAATCAGAAGCGCTGGGGTGAGTGTGCTGCATCTGGGCTCCGTCTCAATGTAGTTTACATATGTGTTTAATAGTAGTATGTAAAAGTGCATTGGATGCTTCACAGAAACATTGTGTTTATTTTCTAAACATTAATTTTACATATACCTTGCATTTTCTATTTGCTAGTGTGATTTAAGCAAAGACATATTACATTTTACAGTATTTTTCTGTTCTGCGTTTTTGCCATATTTTGTCAAAGCTATATTTCTGTTTCTTAAACATTGTTCAGTGCGAGCAGTGCCGAGGTATCTATTCCAAACATCACTCTGGAGGAGGCAGTGGAGTATATGTCACTATCATCAGACACCAGCCATCAGCTGTGTGGAGCTTCATTCATACAGCACCACACCTTCAATGAAGACGAAGCCAAACAAGAGGTCAGCAAACTAAAGTTTCAGTCAGAATTAAACCTGCCTACTGCTGCATCATTGGGTGCAAGGGTGTACATTTAATCTAACAGTAGGAGCCCCCTACTGGGGGGGGGGGGGGGGGCAATAAACATACCATTTCTAAAAAGGGGACACAAAAGAATACAGCCAAAATAGTACTTGAAAGATTAGATATGTGTATACAGCATAGACGTTGTTTAAATATGAGTTTGGTTCATTGGTTCACCACGCAGTCATATTATATTTATTTAATTATTTTGCGTCCTCCACATAGTATTTTAGTTTTCGTCTGGGCCTGAGGACGTCTCTTATTTAGATATTCAACAGCAGCAAGCCCACTGCACTTAATATCAAATTGAGCAAAACCCAAAACATTGGTATGCCTACAATATTAGCCTAATATCAGTTCACACGCAGGCTTATCACCGTGTTAGTTGTAGTGGGTGACTTACTATCCAACAGGATACGGTATTAAACAAGCTAAGCTAGATAACCTTATAATTGCTCATCGAAAAATACATTGGATATCATCATTTTTTTGTCATGACTAATTTATTAATGATCCAGCATGATCTGTATTAAACTGAAATAATCACTTCATCCAATGTTTAAAGTGAATGAAATAGCAACTTTTTAAAGAACTTTGCTCTCTCCCACTGGACTTGTGTGTGTGTGTGTGTCGGTGAGGGAAAGGGGGAAAGCAGGCAGTGGTCCAAACCACTTGCCTCAGCAAGAGAGGGGGACACAAAACATGTCTAAACTTAAAACGCTTTTTTTGCATTTATATTGTTTTACTACTTATACATTTATTTTAAGTATTTGTCCATTATATTGTTTACAATACACAGAGTGGTTTACAACCTTCAGACAACTTCCCGTCCCCCCGCAATACGCCCCTGGTTGGGTGATTCTTTTATAAAGCCATATCATTATCTATCTGTCCGTCCGTCCGTCTGTTTCTATATATCTGTCGGTCTGTGTTTCTATCTTTCTCTCCATCTTTCTGTCTGTCTGTCTGTTACAAATAATGATTTACATAGTCCACATATATATTGTGTAATGTAATTGAATACTACAAATTATTGTAAATGATTTAATAATATGTATTGTTTTGTATCACTTAAAGGTATATCGTTTGGCTGGAATTCCTGCTCTTATTCTGCTGCTGAAAAGTGACAATCAACAGGTGCAACAGACCGCCGCCGCTGCACTGCGCAATTCTGTTTTTAAAGACAACGAGAACAAGCTTGAGGTGGACCGTTGTGAAGGAATAGAGGCCATTATGGCCTTGTTTAGAAACACTAACGTTATAGAAACACAGAAACAACTCACTGGTAAGTAATGCCGCTCTCACTCGACTCTTTCCTCTCCTTCAGCTTTTTAATGTGCCGTGTATCATTTGTTGTCCTATGATCTCATCACATCATACGTGAATGGTGTCCTCTATAGTTAAAATAAAAGAAAGTCATATGAATTGGCTTTGTGTTTGATATTAATGTGTTTATCAAAAGCTATTTAAAAAGAAAATACAGTATGAGGTATGGAGTATGACCCTTTAATGTCTGTTCAGGTCTGTTGTGGAATCTGTCCTCGGCTGAAGCACTGAAGCCAGAGCTGATCAGGAGCGTCATGCCGCTGCTTACAGAAAGCGTTCTGATGCCATGCACCTTTTATACTGATATCAAGACTAACAAATACATTGACCCTGAGGTGTTCTACAATGCCACTGGCTGTTTAAGGTGCGTTACAGAAACTGACTGTTAAATACAAGAACACAGTAACATCTGAACAAATGATGAATAAAAAAAACTCCAAAAACACACATAAAAGGAACAATTAGTATTATATTCCAAGCTGTAAAATTAATTATACTGTAATAATAAATTAACAGTACACACTATCGAATGACATAAGGGTGAGTAAATAACTTATTTTGTCAAATTCATAACCATAATTCATAACCTTATTGCTTACCTAGTACCTTGATAAAGATCAGACCACAAAGTCTATGCACATTTTCCACATTCACTTTCTTATATGGTGGCCTATTATGCTGTTTTCAGGTTCAGTGGGGTGTTTTTGGCAAGAACAAGTGAAATATAGTCACACTGTATTGATCGTCATCTTTAACACCCAATAATCCCTCTTACGGGAAATTACTTAGAAACACTAAACCACCTGAGTGATGCATTATAGTTCATCTGTGCTCATCATCATGTTGTTTCATGCAAGTTTTCGTACAAACTTGTTCGTTATCGGAAGCAGATCACAAGATGTTGACGTACTTGGGTTGGACAAAAAGAGGACTGTTACACCACAGACTGGCACATGTATAATCATTGTGCGGTTGTGCACAATTAATGTTTGTTTTGATGTTAAGTTCTGGTTGTGCTCTTGCAGGAACCTCAGCAGTACTGATCATGAGGAGGAGAGGATATTGATGAGGAGCTGTCCAAGACTTATCGACTCTCTCATGACTTACGTTCAAACTCAAATGGAAAGAGGCGATCCAGATGACAAGGTTATCATGCTTATATTTTTTCTGCATGCTCTCCAGGCTCTTACACTACATGGGAAAATATGTGGACACTGAAACCGATGCCCCAATGTTAGAAGCACAAGGTTCTCTAAAACTGATTTGCTCTGTAATTAATAAATGTGTAAAATTATATTGTATGCTGTAGCATTAAGATGGAAATTAGGTGACTAGCTAAACTTGCTTATTAAAAGAAGGGTGTCCACAAACATTTGTCCATGTGGTGTGTATTTTAAAAGAGTTGCAATGTAATTTTAAATTAACCTATTTTTAAATTATTAAGTTACATTATTTTAACCCTGTGAAGCCTGACATATTAAATAATAGTCAGAAATGTCACATTTTTTGAAGTAGACTTTTATTTACATTTTTTAATTGAACATTTAGACTAAAAAAATAAAAATAAATTTGTTGCATATAATATTTAATACATCAGGATTTTATTCCTTATATAGAAAAATGTAAAGCTCATACTTGAGGAAAAACACCTACATTTTATTCAGAGGCACAAACAGAGCAAACATATGCAGTTTTGTTTTGTGAGATTCAAAACATAATGCAGTACAAAACAATGATGATTGAGAGATGAACAAATAAATATTATTCAAAAGCCTGATGATTTACTCCCATTTTAACATGACTTAAAAAAAAAAAAAAAAAAGATGTATGGATAATCAAATAAACCTAAGTTGCTTCAGTCCATTAAATGTACATCTTGAAATATTGCTAACAATATAAATGTTATTCTTATGTTTACGTGACAAAGATTTTACAGCAAAAAGACACCTGAATCATGAATTGAAGGTGGATGTTTGTACAATTATGCTAAAAGATACAGTGGCCGAGAGAGCTCAAAGCGCTGCAATTTCAGAAAACACATGCAAATTAAGAAACGCGCTGCAAATCCTCACAACACATGCAAATTAGGAAACGCGCTGCAAATCCTCACAACACATGCAAATTAAGAAATGTGCTGCAAATCCTCACAACACATGCAAATTAAGAAACGCGCTGCAAATCCTCACAACACATGCAAATTAAGAAACGCGCTGGAAATCCTCACAACACATGCAAATAAAAAAACGCTCTGCAAATCCTCAAAGCACATGCACGAAATATCACAAAATCCTCACAAAATATTTTTATAAATTTTATTATCATTGTTAATATCTAACCTGGTATCATTATTAATATCCAGTATTGTAAGAGTTAAAATTTGTGTCTGTGTCTAATTTAATCTCTCAAAATCATTCAATTTATTCAACATCAGAATCAGATGTTTTTGTGGTCATTACGAACCAAGGTCAATGAAATATATTAATTTGTGCTTGAAATAAAATATTCTTATCAGATCAGATCCTTTGATAATGATGTGCTACACCCAAAAAAGCATTTATTCCATGTGCACAGGTACTGGAAGGTAGACCATGTCTAAATAATTTGCAGCGCGTTTCTTAATTTGCATGTGTTGTGAGGATTTGCAGCGCTTTTCTTGATTTGCATGTGTTGTGAAGATTTGCAGAGCGTTTCTTAATTTGCATGTGTTGTGAGGATTTGCAGCGCGTGTTGTGAGGATTTGCAGCGCATTTCTTAATTTGCATGTGTTGTGAGGATTTGCAGTGCGTTTCTTGATTTGCATGTGTTGTGAGGATTTGCAGCGCGTTTCTTAATTTGCATGTGTTGTGAGGATTTGCAGCGCGTTTCTTGATTTGCATGTGTTGTGAGGATTTGCAGCGCGTTTCTTAATTTAAATGTGTTGTGAGGATTTGCAGCGCGTTTCTTAATTTGCATGTGTTGCGAGGATTTGCAGCGTGTGTGCTGTCAAAACGATGAAGATGTTTTCTTAATTTGCTGGTGCTTTTTTTATTTGCATGTGTTTTCTGAAGTTGCAGTGCGTTGAGCTCTCTCGGCCACCGTAAAATACCTTATTCTAAAAAGTATAAATGATCAATAAGACAACAGAAAACATGTAGAAGATTGCAACTCTTTGATCATGTTGAAAATGCATAGTCATATATGATACAGTAGGTTTTATAAGGTTAAGAATATTCATAGAGTTTCAATGTCTACCAGAATACTCTAATAAAAGTGACTTCTGTGTCCTGGTTCTGTTTGTTTTGTTGATGTGGGAGCAGTCTGTGGAAAACTGTGTCTGCATACTTCATAACTTGAGTTACCAGCTGGTGAAAGAGGCTCCAGATAACATCGATGAATTGCCTGATCCTAAAGAGAAACTGAACAAGAGCAAAATCAAAAACAGCCTCTTCAGCCCCAAGAGCACCAAGACCCAGAAGGTACGAGCTTTTCCTGATAAAATGACTAGCATGCAGGATGTTTTGGATGCTGGTCAAGGATTAGTTAACCCAAAAATAAAACTCATTATATTCCAAACGCGCATGACTTTCTGTATTCTGTGGAACACAAAATAAGAAATATTACACACCTGGCGCTTTGAAAAGTGTCTTTTGAAAAGTTGCCATTTCAAATAAATGCTGTTCCACAAAAATATTAAGCATCACAACTGTTCACTTTCAGTCGGTCACTCCGAGTCACGTCGGATGAGAAATATTGGTCGCAGCCTCACGGGAGATAAAAGCAGTTCCCGTGATGGCAGTCACATTAGGAGTGTGCGGTGGCCAGCGCCCCTGCGTGCTTCCACACTGAAAAGAGCAAATTTCTCTAAAAGAGCAACACGGGTGATTGCGTCAAAAAAAAAAAAAGATGTCTTATCACCCATGCGTTTCTGGATGTGGTCGGTTTCTAGCGCCTCAGGACGGTCACGATCGCTGCCTCATGTGTCTGGGCATTCAGCACACCGGTGAGACTTTCGTGGATGGTTCATGTTCTTCTTGTGGGGACATGACCATCTCGGAGTTGCGCAATAGACTCCGCTATGTCAAACATGGCTGGTCCCTCTGCCGCCGAGAACGTCGGGCTCGTGTGGAATCCTCCACCGCATCCCGACCCTTCGAGGTTAGACGTGTGGTTTCTCGCTGGTTCTCAGCGCTCCCCTCCGGTGCCATTCTTTCCGGAAGTGCATGAGGAGCTTACAAGATTGTGGAAGGCACCTTTCACTGCCCAAAACAAATCGGGATTGTGGCTCCTCCCCCCTCACCACCCTTGATGGTGGAGCCGCTTTGGGGTACACGGGAATCCCCTCTGTGGAGTGGTCTGTGGCTATGCAACTATGTCTGCTGAACCGGGTCTCCCCGCACGGGCCTGTAAGTATTCGTCAGGCCTAACTGGCAGTGCTTATAGAACCTGTGGGGAGGCGGCTTCTGCCCTACACACCATGGCGATACTGCAGGTCCATCAGGCCAAAGCATTTAGAGACCTGCACGAGGGTGGTCACGACCTGGTGTTTCTACATGAGCTGCATGCTGCGACAGACCTCGCGCTCCGAGCAACGAACGGGTGTGCGCATTCTCAACTACCTCGACGACTGGCTCAAACTTGCACAGTCTTACAAGCGGTTGTGTGCACACAGGGACCTGGTGCTCAAGCACCTCAGCCTGCTGGGCCTTTGGGTCAACTGGGAAAAGAGCAAACTCGTGCCATGCAGAGGATCTCTTTTCTCGGCATAGAGTTTGATTCGGTCAACCAAACAGCACGCCTCACCCAGAAACGTGCTCAGTCGGTGCTGAACTGCTTCAAGGCAGTTTTCTTTATCAGGCAGGACAACAGTCCCACTGAAACTCTTTCAGAGGCTCCTGGGGCTGCAGCTGCGGCGACAGTTCCGCTCGGTCCGCTCCTTATGAAACCTGGCTCTGAAACCTACTATGAAAGTACTGGCTCCATGGCCGAATCCCGAGGTGGGCGTGGAAACTCGGAACTCACCGGGTTCAGATTACACCGGCCTGCTGCAAAACCTTCAGCCCGTGGTCAGATCCCTCGTTACTTCGGACTGGAGTGCCCCGGGAGCAGGTATCCAGACATGCCTCAGCCACCGGCTGGGGAGCCACGTACAACGGGCGCGCAGTATCAGGAGTTTGAACGGGTCCCCAACTGCATTGGCATATTATTTGTCTCGAGCTGCTGGCAGTACTCCTTGCCTTGAGCCACCTCAGAGGCTGCCTTCAGCGCAAGGACGTTCTGGACCGTACGAACAACACGGCGGCCATTGCGTATATCAACCAACAAGGTGGTTTACGCTCCCGTCGCATGTCGCAACTCGCCCGCCACCTCCTCCTCTGGAGTCTGAAGCATCTGATGTCCCTTCGTGCCATGCACATCCCAGGAGTGTTCAATTGGGCAGCCGACGTGCTGTCTCGAGCAGCACTTCCAGGCGAGTGGAGACTCCATTCCCAGGCGGTTCAGCTGATTTGGGGACTGTTCGGAGCTGCTCAGGTGGACCTGTTTGCATCTCCATAAACCACCCACTGCCAGGAGTTCTACTCCCTAACCGAGGCAATGCTCGCCACAGATGCACTGGCACACAGCTGGCCCCAGGGCCTGCGCAAATATGCATTCCCCCCCAGTGAGACACTGTGCAAGATCAGGGAGGGCGATGAGCAGGTCTTGTTAGTGGCTCCATATTGGCCCAACAGGACCTGGTTCCCTGAACTCATGCTCCTCGCAACAGCCCCTCCCTGGCCGATTCCTCTGAGGAAGGTTCTGCTTTCTCAGAGACGGGGCACCCTCTGGCACCCACATCCGGACCTGTGGAAACTCCACATATGGTCTCTGGATGGGAGGTGGGGGTCCTAGGTGACCTACCCCAGGAGGTAGCACTCACTATCGCTTCAGAATGTGCACTGTCCACAAGACGGGCCTATGCTCTGAAGTGGAACCTGTTTTTCGAATGGTGTTCCTCCCACCAAGAGGACCCCCGGAGATGTTCGATCAGAGCTGTGCTTTCCTTTTTGCAACAAGGGTTGGAGCGTAAGCTGTCCCCTTCCACCCTTAAGGTTTATGTGGCCGCTATTTCCACTCACCACGACCCTGTAGACGGGAAGTCGGTGGGGAAGCATGATCTGGTTGTCAGGTTTCTAAGGGGGGCCAGGAGGTTGAATCCTCCTAGGCCCCCTCCCTACCCTCTTAGGATTTGGCATTGGTTCTAAGAGCCCTACTAACTGCCCCCTTTGAGCCTTTGCAGTCAGTTGAGTTGAAGTTTCTGTCTATGAAAACCCTACTCCGAGGCGTTGGCCTCGATCAAGAAGGTGGGGGACCTGCAGGCATTTTCGGTCGATGATTCATGCCTTGAGTTTGGACCGGCTGACTCCAGTGCAACACTGAGGCCCCGGTCCGGCTATGTGCCCAAGGTTCCTACCACTCCCTTCAGGGACCAGGTAGTGAACCTGCAAGCGCTGCCACTGGAGGAGGCAGACCCAGCCCTAGCTTTGCTCTGTCTGGTACGTGCACTGCGACACTATGTGGATAGAACTCAGAGCTTCAGGACCTCAGAACAGCTATTTTCTGTTACGGAGGAAAGCAGAAGGGGAAGGCTGTCTCCAAGCAGAGGATTTCCCACTGGATAGTGGATGCTATCACCTTGGCCTATGAAGCACAAGATGTGCCCTGCCCGCTTAGGTTGCGTGCTCACTCCACTAGGGGTGTCGCATCGTCCTGGGCGCTGGGTTGTAGAGCTGCGGATTGGGCGACTCCAAACACGTTCGCTCGGTTTTATAGCCTACGTGTCGAACCGGTTTCCTCCTGTGTTCTCACCTCAAATGGGTAGTGGCACCGAGAAGCCCTGTTCAGAGTCGGCTTGCGGCGTCCTTAACGCCTAATTCCCCAGAGAGTTCTCTAACCGGGCAAACCCTGTCGAGTCCTCCATCACTCCGGCGTCCTGACGTAGTAGAGCATCCGGCGCCAGGCCTTTCAGCCAATTCATTCTTGAAATCTGGTGTGAGGCTAGTGCCCATATGAGTGACCCTGTTGGGATCCCATATGTGTTTTCCATGGTATTCCTATTAGAGCCGTGTTTTCCCTGGCAGACCACATTCTGCCATCTCTAATGATGTAACCCGAGCCATCTCAGAGACTTCCATGTGCAATAGGGCCCTACGGGGTTACTTCACGTGAGTAAATGTCACTTAACCCCCCTCTGGGAGGAGGTGACTCGGCAGTGTGCCTCTTTCAAGTGGAAGGGCACACTTTCCCAGTATTATTCAATTCAAGTCCTACTGTTTGGGTTGCTCTAGGGCAGAGGTTAGTTTATTTATTTACAGGGGCAATGCACATTAATAAACATAACTGTAAAACGTGCCAGAATTAGCCCAAAAGGCTATTTTTCATCTGTAGACCCTTGACAGAATGTTAAAAGGTCACCCTATAACAAAGACAGAGCATCACACATATACACATCATATGGAGAGAGAGAAGATACAAAAAGGAACTGTTTTAAATTAAAGTTTGGAATCAATCAGAACACCAAGGTACTTATATTCCGATACAACTTGTAATATTTCCCCTGATACAAATACATCTGGCACTACACTTAAATTCTTAGTTTTGGTGATAAACATACACACTGTTTTAGAGATGTTTAACTGTAAGCAGCATTGTTCTAGCCAAGCTGCAACATGAACCAAGAATTCTGTAAGTTCATTTGCAACTTGTGACACACTACTCCCGTGTATATAAATGACACTGTCATCTGCATACATTTGAATGTTAGTGTTAGGACAGACGGATGGAAGATCATTGATGTACAATGTAAAAAGTAAAGGACCCAGAACAGATCCCTGTGGAACACCAGTGGATATACTTAGGGGAGCTGAATTATAATTCTGTATACTAACATACTGTGTGTGACCTGACAAGTATGATTCGATCCATCTTAAAGTATGTGGAGAAAAATTAAAACTTAATAATTTAGACAAAAGAATTCTATGGTTTAGAGCAGGGCTTCTCAAAGTCCGGACTCCGGTCCGGATCTGGACCGGGAGGGAATTCAATCCGGACCCGCCTCCACTTGATATTTCAAGTGCACTTGTATCACTCAGACCTCCGCGCGGTGTGCGTGGCACACACACATAGGCGCATGAACCAGTGTTGCAGTGATTACAGACTCTTTTGTAAGACAAAGGACATAGCAACTAGCGACATTTTGGATAAACCTTAGATTTCATTCAGTAGAATAATGTCACCGGTTTCGCCCCGCGAGCACGAGGTTTCGCCTTCCAGACGCAGTCTTTCTCCACCGGCAGAGTTAGCAGCGTATTCAAAGAACCGAACCGCAGCAGACTTCTGAATGAACAAGTACAAAACAGCGTTTCCTAAAACCTATCACTCTTGACTGTCTGGCATATGAACATGAATGTAGTTCCACTGTAAAGGGTTGAAATATGCACATGAAATATATATTTTAAAAAAATTATAATTAAAGATTTTGGCAATTCAGTTGAAGTGAATGCAGGTTACATTGAAGTACTATTTCAGAAACATTAAATATGTAGACCTAAATGAGAACTGCTTTATTGGGCATTTAGTTGTATAAAAATGCAGTACTGTTGAGTAACTCTTATGAAAAATAACCATGGTTTTATTATAATAAAAGTGTAATAAAAATTGTGTTATTTTTTCTTTTGCATATTGATTAAAATGTATATAACCAGTTTTACTACAAATACAATGGTTAAACTATGGTTATTGTAGCAAGGCCATGGTTAATTTGTGATTATCATGGTTTAATAGTAACCAAATGTTTTTTTTATTTGTATAAAACTATGGTTAATTTTCGTAAACACAAGTACACCTGATGATGTCATAAATATGATAATTAAGCATATATCAAGTTGAATTGTTATATAAAGTAATAAGCATGTTTATAAAAACAAGTTTTGTAATAACAATTATTTCGGACCTTTTGACGTTGATGATAATTCCCATTCGGACCTTTGAATGTAAACTTTGAGAACCCCTGGTTTAAAGTGTCAAAGGCCTTCCTGAGGTCAAGAAACACAGCCCCGACGACCCCTCCTTTATCTAATAGAGACTTGACTGTTTCAGTGAAATAGCAATTTGCCATCTCAGTTGAGTAGTTTGCACTGAAGCCAAATTGCATTGGATATAAAGCAAAATAACTATTATTTAAATAATTAGTGATTTGTGCAGCCATCAATTTCTCTGCAACCTTTGAGACTATAGGTAAAATACTAATAGGTATGTAATTACTAGCAGAGTGAGGGTCACCACTTTTGAAAATAGGCACAATAACAGATGTCTTCCAAGCACATGGGAACATCCCCTGAGAAACTGAAAGACTGATAATTTTAGTGATGGGATTAACTAACGACTCACTAAGCTCTTTAAACATTATCACATCCATACCAAAAATATCCTTTGCTCTGGATGGTTTAAGAGATGTAATTGTGACGTCTAATTCAGAGACTGCCCTTAGAGTAAGGGCTTGTTCCACTGTATTAACTATATAAACTTCTGAATACTTAGGGGAAAAACATTGTGAACTTGTGACTACAGAGTCAACAAAGTAATAATTAAGTGCTTTGGCTACATCAGCTGGATTGTTATTCAGCTTCCCGTTAACCTCAATTCAAGTGATGACTTATCTTTTTTATCACCTTTTAAGTAGTTCAACTTATTCCAGATTGTTTTTGAATTACCTCTAGCCTCATTAATTATTCTCAGGAAAAAAATCAGCCTTTGCTTTTCTCAAGGTCTTTACCACCTTGTTCCGTAACATAGCGAAATGGGGGGCAAACTACGGCCCACGGACCATATACGGCCTGCTGAACACTTTCATCCGGTCCGCGAGGGAGTTAAAAAAATGCTACATTTGAGTAACGGTTTTGGTTCAGAATTACTAATTTGATGCAATATAAGGGAACGCCATTTGATGGCAGTATAGCACGCGGTACAGTTAGCGCCTACAGTAGAATTAGAATGCACTCGGCACGCTGTAACTCGGACGTTAATGAGTGAAAATGAGTGTGGCGAAAAAAAGAAAAGTGGACTCTGAATGTCGTGTGTTCAAGAAAGAATGGACAGCAAAATACTTCTTCACCAATATCGGACAGAAGGCGGTATGTCTAATATGCCAAGAAAGTATTGCGGTTTTTAAAGACTACAACCTCAGTCGTCATTTTTCAAGCAAGCATTCGAATTATGGTGTCAACCTGTCACCTGCAGAAAAGGCAAACAAGGCTTTAAAACTTGCCACAAATTTAAAAGCCCAGCAAAATACATTTACGAAACAGTGCTCTATTCAAGAATCTGTAACGAAAGCTAGTTATGTAGTGGCACATAAAATTGCAAAGCACAGCAAGCCTTTTTCGGATGGGGAATTTGTGAAAAACTGTATGGTGGAGACTGCTGACATACTTTGTCCTGGTTATAAAAGTCAGTTTGAGAAAATGAGCTTATCGCGGAGAACAATTACCAGGCGCGTGGAAGTAATTGCAGAGGAGATGCTCTCCGAACTAAAAAAAAAAGCGGACGACTTCAGTCTTTTTTCTATCGCACTTGATGAAAGTACTGACATCAAAGACACTGCTCAACTTTAGAT